>JAMPIV010013927.1:0-529657 GCA_024509875.1 Oreohelix idahoensis | reverse complement strand
GGGCATCTTGTCCAGTGGTTCCGTAACGTTTCATTGAGACATACAATAGTGCTGTGGTGGCAATTCATCCTTCTGGCAATGGCCCGCGAGCTCATTCCGGTCTCCAACATACCAATGGCTCGTTGGCGGTCGTTTTCAGTTAGTCGTGGCATTTCAAGCACATGTACTGGGTGTTTTGTCTCAACGGCCTTTTTATACCGAGTATACTGCCACAACGTGTACACATTTTCAGGGTCATAACTGTTGGGAATCGTGTTGCACGTGTAACTTTCATCGTTTTCATGTAGTCTGTACACAAACCCTAGGGTTGGGTTGAATCATGCACTTTCCATTCTAGCAGCCATTCGCTCTCTACCTCTTGGCAAACACGGGGAAAATCCATTCCCACACTTTTTATTTTCCCAGCTTCTCGGCATCAGTATATATAATAGTGGTGCGTTTTTAATGTGCTTCAGTATATATATATATATATATAAATATATATATAATATATATATATATAATATATATCCCTATATATATACTATATATATATATATATATATATATATATATATATATAATCCGGTTCACTTCCCAAATTAGCCCCAGTTCATCCTCTAACAAACAAAGACTAAGTGAGGTGAACGACGAACATGGTGTTTTTTTTTTTGGATGAACAAAATGTCACCGCGAATAGTTGATGTAGGGAACGTGCTCTTGTGGTTCACAGTTAAAAGAGGAAAATACTTCCAGTATTGGGATACATCTGGTTGCTAAAAAGATTTTACAAATGATGATGATGATAATTCCTATCGGACAACTCTACGTTAAAGCTCCGATTCTGCACTTGCGTAAAATCTGGATAAATCCGCTTGAATACGGACTGTCAGAAGTCGGGAACAATAATGTTATTTTGTAAGCACCCAGTGGGGGCTAGTAAAAAATTGGAAAAAATATTTGGATTTGTAAGTTGGGTGGGTGGTGTGTGGGTTTGGGGTGGTGTGTGGGTGGGTGGGTTTGGGTCCAGTTAAACTTATAAGTTAAAATGTTTCTCGTGTATCTTTGGCGAGTACGCGTTGTATAAATGAAAAAAAATCATGTACCGCTCAAACCAAGTAGAGGAACGAAGTAATACAGAAACCAAAAGTGAAAAATAAAAAAAAACCGCTGGAACGCTCTTGTGATCAGGTCTGCGAAGAATATAAGAAAAAACATTCATGGAGAAAAAAATGCTACTATCGTTCTATGAAACTATATACACACACAGACGGGGACAAGACGATCTCTTCTCCACTCCGTCAGGATCCTGATTACATTTAAAAGGGCACACGGTGTTTTCTTTACGCCTACATGGTCAGACTTCGCTAGCGCTGAGTTTAATACACAAAATGAAATATAGGGTGAATTCTTTACTATCACTATCAGACGTTTTATCCTATAAGTCCAGTCAGCTAAAACCGTCTCTTCTCGTGTGAGAAAGCGTGTGGCGAAAATTAACAGTTTAATTTAACCTCTGGTATGAAATCGCAACGCGTTATTTTATTTCACAAGGTGACTAGCGGGAAAAATCTTAGTGAAGAATAATGGTAAACGCTAACACTTTTAAAACACATTTGCACTATTTCCTACCAGAAAATCAGAATGAAAAAATCCCCACGAATGCTAATAACACATTTTCCACAATAATGGTTCTAGAACTGCGTGCTTAGAGTATTCAAAAATTCTGAGTGACACTGAAGGCAGGTTTAAGAAAACACAGTTTATATATCATTATATTTCTCTGATCTATAGCTGTTGTTAATTTTCGCGCTACTGTGTGTAACGGAGAATCAGAAACAGAGTTACAAGATAAAGGCTTACGGTCGATCTTCCGCCGGGCGTTTTCGACCGGCATAAAAAGACTTATTACGTGTAACGGGTTTCTCAAAGGTTTTGCCCGCAACTCGACATCAAAGCGTACTCGGTGAATTTTGGATTTCCCTTCGTAGACTTAAAAAAGATTCTGTGTTTTCCACGTGCTGTCTGTCAGGTATCGTATGATTGACAGATAAGCTCGCGTGAGAAGCGAGGTAAACAAACCTGATTCGCTACCTGTTATGACGGGCCGGTCACGAAAGTTTGTAAACACTTCGTTTGCTTGTGTTCAAAGAAAAGAGGCACCCAAAGGTTGAAGGTTAGCACTACGATTACAGAATAACAATATCGGTACAATATATGACAAAGTAAAGTAAACAAAATCAAACCACCAAAAATTAATAGATACTTTCCAGCAACAATAAAATCAACACACGCTCTCTCATTCATGTGGCCACCTCTCACACTCTTACCTATTTTGTATTCTTCCCTTGGGTCTGTGGTATCCCTTGGTAAATTTATTCCACGAACATAATCCCTATATGTACTGTTGACTAATGTATCGCCCCAGCTGTCGAAGATACAAATTGGCCCCAGTTCATCCCAACAACAACAACAAAAAAAAACTAATGAGGTGAACGCCGAATAAGTTTACTTCCACGATGAATCCTGATGACGATATAAGTCATAAAGGGGTGTCTTTCTGTTCTAAAAAAACTAGCTCAGGGTGCACAGGGGAATGTAAGTATAGACACAGGAACTACAACTGAATATTTCCTTTGCGACAACTCTTGCAGTGTTGAGGGCCGGCGGGGGAAAACAGTCTTGTTTCCCGCTCGTCTGGAACTTCTATCTGGATATAGGGTTACTACAAATATTGAATAGTGTGAGAATCCTTGGTGTTTACCGTTTTAAGAGAGGGGAACACTTCTAGAAAATTTGGTTGCTACAAATGTTACAAATGATGATGATGGATTTTCTATCGGTCGACTCTTTTCCAGAGGTCCAGTCCTGCACAGTGTATATATTAGTACTCCCCTTGGATTGCAACTGTCAGGTGTTGGGGAAAATAATAATAATGTTTCAGGTATACGACACTGTTGGGAGCCGCGATAGCATAGTGGTTAGTGCACTGGCTTCCTAGCTCAGTGGTCTATGGTTCGATCCCCAGATGAGGTCGGATTTTTTTTAGGCCGCAAACGGCTCCTGGGTCGACCCAGCCCCAACTAGGTACCAGAGCAACTCAGGGAAGGTTAAGGTGACCGGAGTGATGCTGACCACATCACCCCTAGTGTGCCGATTATCAAGAACCTTATTCCCACATATTCCCAATATGCCACAATAGGCGTGTAACGGGATCCTTTACCTTTACCTATACGACACTGTTGGCTGATAAAATAGTATCCTGGATTTTGTAAGTCCAGTAGGATAATTTATAGTCATACAGTATCTTCGGCTAGTACACGCTTAACCATGGAAATGGAAAATGAAAGAATACCGCTGGTTCGTCCACTTGGGAATCAGGCCTGATAAAAATACAAGAAACATTTATGAGAATTATATATATATATATATATATATATATATATATATATATATATATATATATATATATATATATATATATATATATATATATATATATATATATATATATATATATATATATATATATATATATATATATATATATATATATATAGACGGGGACACGACAGTCTCTCGTCCGCTCTGTCACTCCTGACGAATTTAAAAGATACACGGTATTTTCCCTACGCCTACACATACAGACATCGCTGGCCGCGGATTCGGGTCGAGACTGAGTCGATGAAGACTCTCCCGCCCCTTCTCGCGGGTGGCAGTCACACGCGCAGTGTGTTATTTATTATTTTTCTCACAATGTGCCACGTAAAACTTATCACCTATCATTTAGTAGCTAGTGAATTGTCGATGTCTGTTAAGTTGTCGTATGTCATTAAAAAAATAATAGATGCTTTAATAACAATAATTACAAATGAAATATAAACAACATTCTTTCCCTCCCACTATCAGCCGTCAAGCCTCTAAGTCCGGTCTGGTTAACCGTCTTGTTTGTCTTTCTCTCTCTCTCTCTCCTGGAGAGTTTAAGTGGTTGTGTTCGTCTATATTGTAAACACAAATTACCGTCTGGTCTCAGCTATGTAAGGAGAGAACAAGAAAGTATTCAGTGGGGTACTGGAAGATGAGACAGGTGTGTATCTCAGAGCTGGCATTTGCTGATGATGTTGCCCTGATTGCTAAATCAGAGGCACATCTCCAATCCAACCTGCAAGTCTGGAAGGAAGAGCTGGAGAAGAGAGGGATGATCATCAGCACCTCTAAAACAAAATCCATGGTGATATCACGAGAAGAAAGAAGACATCAGATTAAGCTGGGAGAACAGGTCCTAGAGCAGGTCGACCACCTTAAATATCTCGGAGCTATTATAGACCGAAAGGGAGGAATCAAAGAAGAGTTGGCCACTCGAAAAGCAGTAGCTGGGAGACATTTTCAGGCCATAAATCGAGGATTTTTCAACAAGAGTTAGGTTGGTAAGAAAACGAAGTTGGCGGTATACCGCTCCACCTATGTCCCAGTCTTGAAGTATGGATGTGAGTCATGGGCAATGACTACAACCCACAAAAGCCAGATCCAAACCTCAGAAATGAGGTATCTGAGGAAGGTGGTTGAAGTAACAAGAAGAGACATGGTCCGCAACCAGACGATACGTCAAGGCCTTAAATCCCACCCCTTGCAGACCCAAGCAGAACAGTGCCAACTAAGATGGTTTGGCCATGTCTGCAGAATGGGAGAAGATCGGCTACCACGACAAGCATAGGAAACAAAGAGCCAGGGATCCAGACCCCCAGGAAGACCCAGAGTCCGCTGGGAGGACAACATTAGACAATCTTTGAAGGACCGAGGACTAGAATGGAACCAGGCCAGGAGGAAGACAGCCGATAGGATAGTCTCGCGCTTTCTCTTCCAAACCTCTACACCTCACGGTAGAAGAGAAACGACTAAATAAGTAAGTAAGAATTGTCTGTCTGTTAAATTGTCGTATGTCATTAAAAAAATAATAGACGCTATAATAACAATAATTTATGGGAAAATGCTATCGCTCTATGTATATATATATATATATATATATATATATATATATATATATATATATATATATATATATATATATATATATATATATATATATATATATATATATATATATATATATATATATATATATATATATATATATATATAATATATATATATATATATATATATATATATATATATACTCGTTATGAAGCAAGTACTCACTGGGGTTCTTTAGAAGTAGTCACCATAGGCATTCAGACACGCATCCCACTGCTTGGGTAGACGGCGGATGCCGTCCGAGAAAAATGACTTTGGTTGCTGTCGTAGATTTTTCGATAGGAGTATTGAGACTTAGGTTGGTCCCTTCTGAATAGGCTGGAATGAGTGATAGTCACAGTGAGAGATGGAAATAAAAAAAAAACATAGACTTCCACGAGTGAGGTGGTAGAATAGTGATAGATGCTGTCTCTGAGAGCGGAGAATCTTCTCTCTCTCTCACCTATCTTCTACGACAGATCTAAAGTAGTCAGACAGTCTAAACACAGATATATATATTACATATATTTCTATCTAATCACGGGCACACAAATTCACGTGACGACAGTTAAACACACAGACGTGGGAAATCTATAACAATGGATATATACATATATTTTTTTAGAACGAGCTGACCAACGCACTGATTAGTTCAAGAGAGATTTTTATTATTATCATCAAAAAAATCTTCTCACAACACCAAAGAAATACATCAAGGAAAAACATATACAAATAGTCATAAAAAATCAAGAAAATGCTACAGGGATGATAGCCCGTTAGAATCTTACTCTATGTTTAGCCCACAGCTCCGTTAAGAGAACAGATAATGGCCCAAAGAATTATAGATACATAGGGTTGAGTCTAAAAGGTTTCTTTCTTTCTCGTAAATGTATAAACAGAGTTGGATAATCTGATTTAGCCTAAGAAAAAGAAACTCTAGCATTTGTAACAAATTCTGCAGATTTAAAATTTTAAGATAGCAAATGGGTGACAATAATACACCTGTAAAATAACACTCTGGCCTGTGTACTCTCATTCATTCAGCCATGGCCTTGCTCACACATATATACTCACAACTTTGCTCGCTGCCTCTGGGAACATAATTCTAAGACCTTCGCACAGACCAGAAAAATGCAGTCATTGACCAAGAAACCCCCAGTTCCAAAAGACGTACTGAACTCTCTGTCTCAGGGGAACGATTCCTTGGGTGTTCTAATTTTCCGAATGTCTGATTAAGTCACATAAAATTTGTCCAGGCACGAAAGTTAGCAGAGCACAATGTCATTAGCTTTGGATTCTAGAATTTAAGGAATGTCAGATCGGTGTCTTCTTTCAGGCAGGTACTATATTTGGTCACCACAATACTAGTCACAATCTCTGTCGGAATGTTAATGTTATTCTTGTAATATTCTCGCCGCCAGGCAGCATGCACATTTAAATTTGTGGAGCAATATGAACTGGCTCAAAAGCCCAATATTATTTCTAGTCTTTAGAAACCGTTAGTGGGATTGCTATTACTGTCTCTCTCTGATGGCATATGCACTGTCAGACCCGTGTTACTTGAAACAAAAAACCCACGTGGTTAAAGATAGGAACTGTCTATGCTTCACACAAATATGTCTCTTTACTAAACGCTGGCAAGTTGGGTACCACCGTTTCACTATATAAAATGGAAAGAACACATATCAAATAATTTACATATATGTACTCAATATAACTTACATTTTACACGACAAGCCTACAGCTTGACTTATATTTAAAACTTCCCGTGAAATAAGTTATATAAAAATCAATCATCAGGAATTAGGAATATCTTCGTATTCCGTCAATATTCACTGATGTCGCATCTAGCATTTATAAGTTAGTTATTAAAACAGTTTCGACTGAGTATTTAACAGTTAAACTAAACTCATTTCAGCTACTTGTTTAGTAAGCTAAAAATATAATTTATTTTGTATTTCCACTGCAACTCGTCGATTAAAGAAATAACAAACTATCAAAATATTCACTCTGTACACAGAACTAGTTTAAAATGAAATCGGCGATTTTAACACTAAATCACTTCACAAAATACTAGAGATCTATTATATATAATATTCACCTCAAACACAGAAGTACTAAGAACTTAAACCACTTCGACCAAACTAAAGGCCATCTCTATTAATAGAGATTATTTAGAAATCGAACGAAGGTTGTTCTAGTCTAACTGCAAAGTTACTGAGTGAAATGAAATAGTTTCAAACGTGGGTTAATATTTTAAACCAGACAAAGGATGAACTATCTCCCCCGCCCCGATCTCTCCCCCTTCTCATAACAGCTACGTTTAACTTAGAGGCGTGTCGTAACTGCCACCAGGGCGATTACGCACCTGCGTTAACAAACTGACCGGGAAAAGCGCGTGTCAGTTGCAAATCTCAGACAACCGTCTGAAACTGCGACTATAAGGTGTTAATATTCGCTCCTACTTAAGCGTTCGGCCGATGCGACTCGCTGTTGACCGGTGAAAATGCAGACGGATGTCGGCTCTCTCGTAGCATTCTCACGCGTTTACGTCAAGAATCTAACTCAGGAGTGTCGTGTCATCTGAAGGTGCAGACCCAAGTCGGCTCGATGTCTGAGATGGACTGCAACTAAATCGCACTTCACGTCTGACTGACATCTATGTAATAGAATTTCGTATCCCAGTATGAGAACAATCACAAGGTAAAGTTTGAGGATACTAAAGAAAATAATATTCACAAAACAAGGGATGCGAAAAATACAGGAAAAACAAGTACGGAAAGATAATAAAATAAAAGGATTCGGGTGAGAGAATAGGAAGAAGACGTAGGCAGTTTAATGATATAAAGACCTAAGTGACAGTTGCTTATTGAACAATTTGGTCACCGAGGCCCTGACGTCTGCATCAGAGTCGAATCGTTGTCCCTTTAGAGATTTTTTTAAGGGTCCGAACAAATGAAAGTCACATAGTGACAGATCGGGGCTGTAGGCTGGGTGTGGCAGAACTTCCCACCTTTTCCTTGCTAACGTTTCCTGCACAATGTTCACAACATGTGGACGAGCATTGTCGTGCAACAGAATCACACCACGCGAAAGCATGCCGGGTCGTTTATTCTTGGTGGCTGTATGCAAGTTGTCTAGTGTGTCTTTGTAGCGGATGGCATTGATGTTCACGCCAGGCTCTTTAAAGTCTACCAATAGAAGCCCTTCATGGTCAAAAAATGCGGTCAGCATAACCTTACCGGCGGAAATCTGTGACTTGAATTTTTTGGGTTTTGGTGATATGGGATGTTTCCATTGCATGCTCGCTGATTTGCTGCACAGCTCAAAATGGTGGCACCATGACTCATCGCCTGCCACTATGCGCAACAGAAAGGCATCACCCTCCTCTTCGTAACGCAGCAGGTGGTTCAAACTCCATCCCATGCGTTCTTCCTTATGGTGATCGACCTTGGACGGATTCCTTATCACACCGGCCATTATTTTAACGGTCTGCAGCACAACCAATGAATACTAGGAGAATGAACACTTACACACTTGTACATTCGTATGTGCTTATTACGTCAGGTGTGACGTCATCATGCTCCTCCTACGAATGTCCACTAGGCGCAGCACGGTCGGGTTTCATTTGAACACGCCTCGTATATATATATATATATATATATATATATATATATATATATATATATATATATATATATATATATATATATATATATATATATATATATTATATATATATATATATATATATATAATTGGATTTCTTTCATCTCTAATGGCGTTAATTCGCACTACTATGTGGGACAAAACTTCAGAAGCAGAGATGCAAGATAAAGGCTTACGTTTCGGTCTTCCAGAGGTTCTCGTCTGGAGTGGTGACCGACATCAAAGACTTTCTGCTCTCTTAGCGGTTTTACCTGTAGAATGCTCGTGTTCCGAGATCAAAGGATATTAGGGATTTTTAAATTTCCCCTGAGCAAACGTGATGTCTGTCTGTCAAGTATTATATGATTGACAGATGAGCTCGCGTGAGTGGAACGCGGTAAAACAAAGCGTGATTTGTGTCCTGTTATGACTGACAGGTCATCGAAGATTGTGAACATTGCGTTTGCCCGTGTTTACAGGAAAGAGGGCGGGGACAAAAGGGTGAGCTGCCGAAATAGACAGTTGGTATAATGCGTGTTTAGCTAGCAAATCAGAGAGCAGCTATAAGGTTAAAATAAGCTGTCAGATTACTGTAGGCTCTTTTCCAGTACACATCACAAGTATAAAGTCTTATAATCAAGAAATAAGATTGGTTTGAATAGTAAAACGTCTTATATGCCCCGTGTAATTCCCGGGAGTCTGTAATGACAAAAAATAGGATTAAAGCTCCAGCAGGCATGTCATCCAAGTCAACTAATATGAGGTTGTGGGTGAGGCTATAACCTATTACTACCTGAGTCTGCGGACATAAGCCAACAGGCAGGAAAGTTAACAATCTGCCAAGGAAAACAATTACATGTTTGATCCTTTCAGTGAATTTCCGTCTTTAGAAGTTTTAGCGGGGACTTTACGATGAAATGATTACCCAAGTCTAAATCAGTCACTGGAAATGTATACATCTGTTACGCTTTGGTGTGTGAATAAGAAAATACGCTCTTATGTATTAATCGACCTTATCTAACAATTTGGTGGCGCTGTTCCCCTGTGTTTTTAGTGAGTTGAGCACCACTTCCCGTCAGATAGCTAAGACAGAAGGAAAGTCGTCTGACAGTACTTCAGTGCAGTAAAAATTGTCACTGCAGTAGACTCGATGATTACATAATGTCTGAGAAATGTGATATGTTTACATCTGTCAGAAATCAAATATAACAAAAGGAGAAGGTAGTAAAAATGGCAGTCCGTCAGCTGAAATATAAGTATTTGTTAAGTCCATTTGTTTTATATATAAACAAATATAGTACATATTCCTCCAGAGTCTTGGGCTTTTCCCACAATTATCGTTTGTCTGGTTTACAATACTAGAACTAGTGGGATTTAACTATCATTGGCTAATTTTAGATCTAGGATACCATTCTTTCCACCACTGGTATATTTTTTTACCTATAAGAGACACGAGGTTTAGAATAATATTCCGCAACTCAGGTGTTTATCACTTAGGATAATAGTTACTATAGTCTGTTCCTGTGATATAAAGTTACTAATTGATCGGTACTACATCACTGGTCTCGTCGAATGTTTTTTAGGTTTGCTGAAAATAAGTGTAACGTTGCTCTCTGTGCACATTTATTCTTTGCTTTTCTGATGCGCTGTGTAGACTCCGCTTTCTAACATTGATTTTCAAAATCTTACCAAGGTTGCTTTCCGCGAATTTTGGTGGCCAAGCCAACAGACTTCTTATACAAGTTGTTATCACGGGCATTTTAACACAGTTACAGTTTGTAAGTCGCCGACGAACTAGGGAATGTGTATCAGGTTTATTACTCTGGTCATACCCACATCGGTCAGGTGTCCAATAGAAGGTACGAATTTGGCGTATTTAGTCTCGGTCATCATGTTTCAAAAGAAATCTGGCAATCCTGAGGCGACAAAATGGACGAAGAACATATGTTATGGGTAATTAGCATGGGAACCAAGCGAACGCCAGTGATAATTACAGGTTGGCATTTCCCCCAGCTTACTTGCTCTAATCGCTTGTAATATTACTAAATTCAGTGAATGAATGAACTGGCCCATAAACAGAGTAAAGTTTGCTCAAAATGTAGGGGCAAAGCTCCGCCCACAGACAGAGGATTGGGGCAATAGAAAGCACTCAAATGAATTTGTTCGCGAAAGAGATAGAAAATAACGAAGATGATGACGATGAAGAAAATCGCGAGAAGACTAAAGAAGAAAAATAGAAAGAACGAAATCATTCTGTTACAGTTGTCTAGTGTCCCGTTCTTTGTTTCTTTCTATGAGTCAATACCATTAACTTATTATCTTGACTCATTTATTTCAATATGACCAGTAGAAACAGTTAAACAGAAAGAAGAAATGCTACACTGTTTTCATTGCATACAAACAACTTCAAAGACAATACAACACTAAAACTACATGATTCACAACACCAAAGGTAACTTACCGTGTACTGTGCCCTTCTACTGTGCTAACTTTATGTTTCACTGCTGCAGACAAATTAATGCTAACAGGTCATATAAATTACCAGCACAGTGCAAAGGCGGCACGTCCATTTAGTATTCTGTATTACATATCCAGAAAAAGAACCAAAAATATTTCCGAATGCAACGTCAACATAAAAAGCATAGCTCCGAATTAAGTGTCAGTAGATTTAAGTTCTCGTACTTTGATAAGATTATATATCTTATATAAAATGTTTTTCATAGTTAATAATTTACGAGTTTAAAAATTAAAAAATCTTTTTAAATATAATCTGTAAAAGTTCATGTGAGCACCTTCTTTTTAAGCAATACGTTATTCAAAACTTCGAAGCTATTACTAGGAAGGGAATCATGGACAATACATAAGCATACATTGAGATCATTAGACCATTCATCATTTTCCTTTTTCCTCCCAGTGCAGCATTAAACCACTACTACAGCAGGGGGTGCCTTTGCAGGAAGATTACATATACATGCTCTTGTGGTAGTGGTGGTTTATGTAGACATTAGTTTAACATGATGAGGTTGCCATCCCCCCGTGCACAGTCTCGTATTAGTCGTCTTTAACGACATGCCCGAGGAGGCGGCAGCACTATATTTTATTTATCTCTTCAGAGCCCCCCCCCCCCCCCCCCAGGAGCTACACCGGGCAGATCATTGGGTACTGTGGTACTATTCTTTGAAGTTGAATATTTGATAATCCTAGTGAAGCTAACAAACAAAAAAAGTCAAGGGAAGTTGTCATTAATACGCTGGTTTGGAAGCTTGTGAGAATTAATCCTAATCAGTAACGTTAGTATATATACAACTGGACAAAAGTTAAGGGCCCCCATTCAGTTTAGACAAGGTTTATATAATTCTTCCTGAGCAGGGTCGATTTTCCAAATGTCCGGTAGCTTGAAATCTCGCAAGAAGTCTCTGAATGGTAGAGTGGGACACTGCTAAACGTCTTGCAATATGACGAACAGATTGACCATCCTGAATCCATGCCATGGCTCAACCACGGTCTACAGTGCTGAGACTTCTCCTTGGTGGCATGGCTAATGCAGTGATCATTTCGACCACTTGTCATACTGATTTATTGCATACCAACGGTGAACACTCTTTACCGATGATCATTTTCCACGTGCATTCAAATTCAATTCACTTTTTCACCTTTTGAACTAGTGGGGCGTGTTGCAGCAACAATGGCAATTTTCACGTGCGGGTTAAAGTGACCCAGTTTTTGGACATTTTAAAAAAAATTAACCTAGTGCACACAGAAATGTATACACATTTCTCTGAGCTCAGTTTTAATGACATTTTCACTTGTCTTTACAGTTTGCCAATCAATTATATAACCCTAATCTAAACTGAATGGTGGCCCTTAACTTTTGTCCAGTAGTATAACATCAAATTAAAAGTAAGCTGGAACAGAGGATAGCCCACTAGAAAATGGATGGTGGGAGAGCATATATCTTAAATAAATATAACATAACTCACCATAATTAATTTTACAGCAGAACACGTCATTTTTATACACATACTGCATTACTTCTATTGCTGATGCCCTGTTTTCATTGCGTGCTATTTAAACAGTGTGCTAGTTATTTTATTTCCGGTGTCTTTTCCATTTCCTCTCCGTATTTCTCATTATCCTTGATTCAGGTCTGTGACTGTGACTGACGAAGGCTTGCCCCGAATCATCCAGTGTTTCTAGTGTACTACTCATTTGTAAAACTTAGTGAAATACCATTTTTCATTATTTATTAACTTTTTTTTTTTAGTTTTAAATCAGCATAGTCCGGTCCTAAGCCCGTGCTGAGAAAGAACGAGAGATTCTGACTGGACATGTGTGCTCCATACGGCTAAGGAAGTAGCGGGTAAAACCGTGATTCAGCGCGACGCCATGCACGGAGATCGTAAGAAGGGGCCCCTTTAGCTTGCAAGGGCACAACGGGCCAATCATCTGTTTGTCTTAAAATTTGATTACAAGAAACCACAAAGAGAAAACCAGACTGACCTTAAAGGCGACCAACTGGCACGGGTTACGGGCTAAGATTTATGAGCGATCAAATTACCTGGAAACCCTCTGGAAAGAAAACGACCCAGATTTCGCTGGGAGGACAAGAGAGGTTAAGGTATGTGACGGAATTGTGGGTGTCCTTTTACATTTTTTTCTTTCTCTCCTACATTTTCCATTAATTCTTCATTTTTCGCACATGACTTCGTGCCATTGACTCTCCCTAAATTGCCATACCTTTTCGCACACTGCAGTAGTGTTATCTCCCACGTAATTGACTATCTAGATGATTAATTGTAATCTTTTTTTTTTTTTTTTTTTTTTTTTTTTTCCTCGCTTGATGTCGCATATTTTTTCCTCGCATGAGGTCGCATTGTCCCCGCCCCAAACCCGGCTCTGGTCAAGACCACATGTCCCAACACAAGAAGACCCAATGACAAACTGTGTCACTGTAGTGATCCTCTGTGTTCTCACACAAGGGACCTAATGACACATGAATGTCACTGTATTGGTCCCTGTGTGTAGACACATGATCCCAGCCAAAAGCCGGATTCTAGGCATTGGGTTGTACAGCGTAAAATACGCTGCAGTTTCAATTAATTGTAATCGCTTAAGTGGTCGCGCCAGCTTGAATGCAGACGGTAAACGTGAAAATAATAGTTGACTTTGATGTAATTCGTTTCCGACCTACACAGAGCAGGCGAGTGACCACCTGTGTTTCGCGGTTGGTCACTGCGCCTCCCGACATCTCGGCGGGAGGGGACAAAGGAAGCCATGTTGTCTATCTGAGGGAGCTGGCTGTGGTCCGCGTACGTCAGGGATTATCGGTCTGGCGGAAGATTTGAGTGCGCGTGATAATCACTTTATCATTTTGTCTAGACATTATCGACGTCTTTATTACAGATAAAACATGTCTGAAGAGACATTATGAGCAAGGTAATCATTAAGGATGAGATCACAGATGTGTTGGCAAGTCTGTGTAATAGCAACGGAAGTAATCATGCCATATTTGAAAGATAGGTCATGGGTTTACATTTTAACGTGATAATTTTAAACACGGAAAAGGGGGGGGGGCGAAATTAAATTAACACCCCGATGGCCTAGTTCTAAGAGCAGGATTTGTTCAATCGAGAGCAGGAAATAAAAAATAGCTCTGATTGGCAAGTTTGTCGGAAACACAATGTGGAAGCTTGGAGAAAAAAATGAGAATATAACCTAGCAAATTCAGAGTCTAAGACAGACTGCATTACAACGTCAAAAGAGCAATTTCAGGAGCCAGAAAAGAATAGGACAGAATTCCAAATTAAATACGACAGGACCGGAGTATTTGGGCATCTTTGAAACTTAAAAGAAAACCTGCATTTTTAAATACTAAGACTTTATACCTAGGAATCAAAGCACCCGTCATAAGAGGGATTCTAAATTTACCCCCAGACCAAGTATTCGAAGCATCTAATTTAAGTTACTGTGTCCATTCATCTGCGCCAAGATATTGTAGATCCCGTTGGGTTGAGTTGTACATACATTTTTTTAACAACGTGAATTTGACATGTTTTTCTTGCTAAGTGGTTATACAAGTTATAGGAGGCTGGCAATCTCAACATACGAAAATAGTATATTCATCAACTACTACAGCAAGCGCTGGTGATTGTTTCATGCTAGTTCGTACAGAAAACCGAAAGCAGAAGTAGCCCCAGACTCCGAGTGGAGCA
This sequence comes from Oreohelix idahoensis, assembly GCA_024509875.1. NCBI lineage: Eukaryota > Metazoa > Mollusca > Gastropoda > Stylommatophora > Oreohelicidae > Oreohelix > Oreohelix idahoensis. The sequence continues at coordinate 514,805 of JAMPIV010013927.1, read as the reverse complement.
GTGAGGAGTGATGATTAATCACATGTGCATTATTTTCATTTTGAGTTATATATAAAATAAAGGCACAAGCAACTCACGCTGTCCAGACACATTTTTCCTATTAAAATAACTAGAAGAATAACGATGATTTCTAATCAAATTCCCTGAGTTAAGCTGTAAATGCTCAGGGAGAATAAAATCTCAGAGTGGCAAAACTGGTGGGCGGACAGCGTGAAAAGGCGCCTGTTTAATCTTCCGACCACAATGTACTTAGCAGAGGCATTTGTTCTTTTATTTTCTTTAAAGTTTGTGATACGAGGTCAGTTGGTAGTAAAAGTTTCTACGCTACTAGTTTTTAATTCAAGAGCTGGGATTCGACACTAACCAACTACATTGGACGAGTTGTGTAGAGAAGTGCCTTCATCACAAAAGACTTGACGAAACACCTGCGGCAGTACCCAATCATTTGAAGAGCTAAGTGCTTATCACAAGGCGAATGCAACGGACTTCTATAATTTCCCTATCAAGTCTCTATGAAGACCCTTTTTATCCAAATTTTACCCATTATTCATATTTATTTTAAACTGTTAAAGAATAATTGATTATTTAATTTGTTACGTGTTATTTTACAAATTCATAGTTAGTTCAATAATTATAGTTATGAGAGCGTACGCATATATAAGACTCTTTAATATTTATTTACATCTATAGACTGAACATTAATTTCGTTGATTTTGTAATGGATTTTGACAGTATACATAGGGACAGTTTATGGAAAATACTAAGGGCTTATGGAATTCCAAGCTGCATAGTGTCAATCTCAAAAAGCCTCTATGCCAACTTTACATATAGCGTTGGGCAGAGCAACCTAACCTTTGAGGTGAAGACAGGAGTACGACAGGGATGCCCCTTATCAACCACTCTATTTTTAACAGTCATAGATTGGGTGATGCGCCAGACAACAGAGGGCAGTCCAAGAGGAATAAGATGGACTACACTTTCTACATTGGAAGATCTTGAATATGCAGATGAAATTGCACTACTAGCTCATTCACATCAACACATCCAGGAAAAAACGGATATACTTAATAAGTATAGTCAGCAGGCGGGCTTGAACATCAATCTAAAGAAGACTGAGATCATGACGCTCAATGTGAGCAACCCTGAGCCCATATCAGTAAGGAATCAGCAACTGGAACAGACAGATGCCTTCACATACCTAGGATGCATAGTAACACCAGACGGCGGAGCAAGCAAAGACATCAACAACAGAATGAACAAAGCAAAAACAGCCTTTTTAGCCTAAGCAACATCTGGAAGTCCTCTAAGTACGGCACAAGCACAAAATTAAGATTATATCAGAGCTGCGTGCTTTCTGTGCTTCTCTATGGTGCAGAATGCTGGAGAGTAACAGAGAAGGAAATGTCGAAATTGTCCTCTTTTCACAAAACATGCCTAAAAAAAAGTCTCCGAATCTGTTGGCCGAATACCATCACCAACCAAGATCTGCTTACTCGGAGCAAGCAAGAGGACATGTACACCATCATAACTGGCAGACGCTGGAGCTGGGTTGGCCATGTCCTCAGAAGAGACCCCGATGCCATCACAAGAACAGCTATGCTATGGACCCCTGAAGGAAAACGAAAGAGAGGCCGACCAAAATACAACTTGGCGGAGGACTGCGGAAGCTGAGATGTGTGATGGGGCCGTAAAGACGCCCCCTTCATGTTCAAGGCATATTTATCGCCCATATATTTTCGATGTGCGCGCAGCACGCTGGGATGTGAAAAGTGATAGAAGGTATATTAGTTTAGGCCACAATAAAGCTTAAACTATAATTGTGTTATATTTGATAGTCGTGTGTTATATTTGATAGTTGTGGGCCATATTTGTGTTTTCATGCCTAATAGAGCAATAAAGGCGAGTGTTATTTAAGGGGCAAAATTAATCTGCGCAGCGCACTAAAGTTGAGTGATTCGACCTAGGGCTTATAAAAGAGATAGCGAGTGGCAAACAGGCCTATTTGTAGATTCAGTCCAGACAAGAGAAAACGAAACGAGGGCCCTGTGTGGGTAGCAGAAGAACAAAGACATGACACGTGAGTTTGATTTCAAAGCAAATTAGCGTTAGTTTTCTATAATTCTGAAATTATATTGAGCGTGGCTGTTTTAATGTTTAGTGAAATAAATAGATAGATGTAATTCTAAAGGAGATTTCTTCCAGGACATTATGATTTAGTCTTGAAATGATAGATGAGTGAAAATAATGTCTGGGTAGGTTTTATTACTCACGCTAAGCCCAAATCACAGATGTGAGAAGTTTTGTAGCAATTATTTCATCCATCAGACCGGGCAAATTTAGTAGGAGAGTATTTCATACATGGAACTGGACAGAGAAGCGATCTATTACTTGAATTTAGATAATATTGACTTGTTAGCAAAATAGCAAGATGGCAGCCACGTGGTGATGACTGTATAAAAGCGGTGCGAGGAGTCTGCAGTAACACTCTTAGTTATCTAGCCTATAATGTTACGCAGTTTTATACTGTGTGAATTGACACGTGGGTGAAAGTAGGTTAAATGTAATTTTCCCCAGTAATAGAAGAGTTTTCGTGGTAAATTTCCTTTATGTGATGTATTTAGTTCCAGTTTTGTTAAAGTTAAGAATAATTATATCTTATTCTTTAATGAAAGAGTAATTAAGTGTATGTCACGATTATTGATTATTCTACTGTATATCTTTGGTGGGTTACTTTGAAGTGAGAATAGCCATTTAGATTTCTGGTGAAATTAGAGCCACTCCTTTGGGCGTAAAGCACATTTGAGACATAAACGTTCCTGTTTGCTCCTTGCGGAGTAGGGCGACACCAGTGCGGCTGAATCCAACAGAAGCCTGCATGAAGCATTTATATGCTATGGCAGTGGTTTGTTTCTGTAACAATGGTTTTATATGATGAGTTCTCAATCTCATCAGTCGGCATGTACGACATGCTTCAGAGTGCAGAACGAATATTGAGATGGATCAGTTGCGAGGTGGTGGTTTATTCTCATTATTGAGAGTATTTGTTGTACATATAGTTGAATATTATTTTATGTCCATGTTATTATTATTTAATTATGGTTATGTGTAGAATGGTTTGTGAGAGCACGTGGGCTCACTTGGAGATATATATCTCTCTTCTCCGCTCCTGAGGGATCATGGGGCCACCAGTTTGGTTTGCCTCTGTATGAAGCATTCAGATGCTTGTGCAGTAGTAGTTTCGGTAGCAATCTGTGTTACATGGTGAGATTGCCAGCCTCATGCACAACACCATACTAGTCTCATTGGACGATATGCATGAGTGTGTGTGTGTGTGATAGCTGAGTGTGTGCTCTTGCAGTAGTGGTTTCGGTAGCAACCTATATTACACGGTGAGATTGCCAGCCTCATGCACAACACCATACTAGTATCGCTAGACGACATGCATGAGTGTGTGTGTGTGATAGTTGGGTGTGTGCTCTTGCAGTAGTGGTTTCGGTAGCAACCTATGTTACACGGTGAGATTGCCAGCCTCATGCACAACACCATACTAGTCGCATTGGACGACACGCATGAGTGTATGCGTGTGTGATAGTTGAGGGTGTCAGGTGGCGTGGAAGGACTGTTTGGCAGGTGAGAGTATCATTATTTAACCATGATTTTAACTAGTCGTTGCTTTGTTTGCTTCTTCAGATTAGCAATCGAGCACAGGTTGGGTGTTTGTTTGGTGTTTGGTTTGTTGGTTTGTTTGTTTAATGTTTGCTTCGTGTGTTTAAATGTCACTGATAGGGTTGTAGAAATAAATACAGCCCCTGCCTCAAGAATCAGAGTTTTCTTGTTGAATCGGGTCGGTTGCGAGTGTGCAAGAGAGTGATCAAATATCACAAGAACATCATCATCATCTCGCCCACCCGATCACAGATGCAAAGAATGAACCAGAGTTGGGGCACTGTACGAAGGGTGGCTACCGACCGAGCAAAGTGGAATCAATTTGTTGTTGCCCTACAAGACGCCACCAGGCGTGATGGCCACTGACTGCTTTGACGGTCGGTGGCTAAGGATCAAAAGAAAATAAAAGACATCTATAGAGCCAATAAATAATAATAAGGGATTTCGCTGAATTAACTCAGCAGTTGGCTTGAGCGAGCTAATTATTGCATAACCCATCTTTACTAAAAGCGGCAGGTCAGATACTAAAGTTAACATTGCTCCGCCTCATGCAGCATTGTTCTTGACATCTAAAATCTAAAATATCACACCCTTGAGGTAGAAGCATTATTATCCTTCTGCCTACAACTTTGCCGAGAGTAATCTTGTGCGAAGGTAGATACCTTTGAAGACCCACATCAGATACTCTAGGTTTTGGCCACTGTTGGACCACTACTGCAGAGCAAAGGGGAGGCAACCCGCGACAAGCTAGTATAGCAGATTCCACCGTAGGGAAGTGAAGTGTTAGAGACTTCGCTCTGTCCAGCTTCATGAAGTGGGGTGACAAGTTACCTCCCTCGCTGCTTTTGTCTTCCTTAATTTAAAAGCAGAGTCAGGTAGTACCTATACACAGCTGGGTAGAATGAAGCGTGTTCCTACTAGGTAGTGAGATCGGAACCTGGTAACTTAGCCGTGAAACAAGCGTTCTATCCAGTGGCATACTAAGGGGACGGTCCGCCCCGGTTGACAGCTAGGAGGGGGTACAGCGGACACTATAATGACAGTACTTTCTGTTAAAAATATACTTACAAGTGTTTGTATCGGGAAGGGGGTGTCAAATGTATGGATCCCCCCTCCCGGGGTGCCTAATACTTTAAGTACGCTCTAACTACTGTGCCAGTAGTACCGTCAATAAGTATTGTAGTATGTATTAACATTTCCCTTTCCCCACAAGCGGTAACACCACAGCCCAAGCCAAGGAGCCACTTCTGACAGGGACCAAAAACTGCTAACGTAACTAGCATACCAAAGTACAGACTTGTACAGGATCCCTTTAAAAAAATAAGTCACAGACTGTGCTTATGCCCGTGACGAGCTGATAAGCGGAATAACAGGCGCCCGAAATCTCTTGTTGTGGCTAGATACGATAATATACCGTTATCTAATTGTCAGACCAGTAGGTCAAATCATTTAGTTTCGTTTGGTTTTTCTTCTTCTTCTTCTTCGTTCGCCCTGAAAAGGACAGTGGTTGCGTTGTGTCTGTTTACGCCGGAGCTGTGATATCTGCACCTTTCGGTCGACACATCCGACTTCAGCACGGCATTTTTTGGGACCGGGTTTGCCTTCCCTCTGCGATCCCTACTCGCTCAGCCAGACTGCAGTGATGCAGCCTGTTTCCAGGACCACCACGTGGAGGTGGAGTAGGGTCTTGGTCAGCTCTGGTTCGCTGACCCTGATGCAAGCAGTCAAGCTATGGGTCGCTGACTGCATTATCTATTGCTGCATCTTTGGGTCCCCGTTTGGTTTTAAGGACTATCTTCAATGGGCCTGGACAACTCCATCAGTGCTCCGATCTCCTCCTTTAGATCTCAGCACAGTGCACGATCTCCGTAGCACCGGAGATAATCCCAGTGTGTGTATATAGGAATTACACATTCTATCGTATATTTGTGGTGGGTAGGTTTCTAATTTTTAAATTTTGCCAAGGCAGCGGCCTAATAGGCCTACTCTTTACGATTTCCAACTGCCGAGGCATTTTTAACGTGCACAACTTGTACACGGGACCTCCTATGTTTTTCGTCCTTATCCGAGAAGGCTAGGCATCCGATCTCACTACATAGGCGACCGGGGGGGGGGGGGGGGGAAGGGGGGGGGGAGGTTAATGATATCATTAGGACCGCTTGGTTCTGAAAAAAATGTCCATACATTATATTCCCTTAACTGGGAATCGAACCCGGTACCTCTAGAATTCGAGGCAGACGCCAAACCTCTTAGCCACACCGACCCCCAGGTAAAATTAATACTACACAATAGGGAGCATGTCAACCGAAGTAGTGCTTTGCTGTACGTGTTTAAACTAGCGTTAGCTTCTTGCGGAACCATTTTGAAATATGGCGCAAATTCCTCTGAACACCCTCCTTCGCAACAACAATTGTGTCACAAATATAAACTGTGAATATAATCAAAGCGCTATATGACAATGCAAGATGTTGTGTTAGAACAAATAAAGGGAATACAGAATGGTTTACAGTAGAAACAGGGGTGAAACAAGGCTGTATTATGTCACCATTACTTTTTGGAATAGCTATTGATTGGGTTATGAGAAACTATACCCACAATGAACAATTAGGTATAAAAAGGACAAATGGAAAATTCCTGGGGGACCTGGATTTCGCAGATGATTTAGCATTCTTAAGTTCAACACCAAGACAATCCCAAGAAGCAATAAATAATTTGTGTCATCTCTCGGTTAAAATTGGTCTCCAAATAAATGCCGCTAAAACTAAAGCTATGAACTTTTCTAACGAGACCTTTGATATCATCTTGAACGGGGAAAAACTACAGAAAGTTGAAAGTTTCAATTATTTAGGCAGTAAAATGACTCAGGATGGTGACACAACAAGAGAAATCCATACTAGAATTGCTTTGGCAGCTAGCGCCTTCAATAGATTATCTAACATTTGGAAATTACGATCATTGAATATACAAACCAAGCTTCGTCTGTTTAATTCATATGTTATCTTAGTGTTAAAATACGGTTGTGAAAGTTGGAAAGTAACAAAATCATTGGAGAACAAACTGAATACATTCGAGAACAAATGTCTTAGAAAACTCATGAACATCAGTTGGAAAGAATTCAAGACTAATCGACAAATAAGAGAAGACTCTAGGCAGAAATATGTCTCCGACTATATAAGGAAAAGACGATGGTCATATATCGGTCATGTCCTACGAATGCAAAACAACAGAATACCACTACAGGCGCTCACTTGGGTTCCTGAGGGTACGAGGAAAAAAGGAAGACCAAAAGAAACACTCAGAAGAACAATAATAAGAGAAGGAAGAACGATGGGATTAAATAATATGCAAGAGCTAAGAGGAGTGGCGTCACAACGAATAACCTGGAGAGCACTGATTTCTGCCTTATGCGCCGTGTTTGGTGCTTAAAGAATTTATTATTATTATTAAGGTATGTATTTGAGGAGTGAGCCACTTTTGAAAGTCACATTTTCAAATACGGTCTTCTCTTTTCCCCCCACCTTTTATGGCCCTCTAAAACAACGAAGACTCCGTAGATGGAAGGTATTGAACCTTCTTTCTTGCTTGGCATATGTTGTACATGTCTCGCTATCATACATAAGTGTGCTGGTGACGCAGGCGTTATATACCGCAGCTTTGATCTTCGTTGTGAGTTTCCTCAAACACGCGCTGTGAGGCGGGCAAATTAGGATGTAGCTTTGCCAATGCGGCTGTCAATTTCTGTGTCCAGAGAGAGTTTGTCGTTGATGGTAGACCCCGGGAATGTGAAGTGGAGCACCACTGCCAATTCATAGTTATCGATAGTGATAACTGGTACAACATCCATATCCTGACCCAGCACATTTGTGAGGTCAAAGTCCTTGCATGCTTGTGTGAAGCGATTCATCACGCTCTGAAGCTCCTGTTCGCTTTGAGTGCCGATTGCAGCGTCATCAGCGAATAATACGTTTCTTATAGTGACCTTTTTTGGTTTTTGTTTTTGCCGTCAGCATTGGGAGGTTAAACAGTCGGCATTCTGACCCAGTGTGAAGGCATATTCCTTCAGTTGCATCTCTGAATGCATGTTTCAAGATCAAGGCAAAGAAGATCGCGAAGAGGGTTGTAGCCGCGTGCGGAGCACAGGCGATTGTATTGATGTTAAAAATAATAATTATATAGTTGACAGAGAACGACAATTATTAGTACCAATTAGGTTTTCATGTTAAATAAAACTATGCAGCGAGGTGACTGCAGACGAGTGCCTGAAAACATACCTTTATGTTTGTCTAATATTTATTTACTGTTTACAGGCCTCGGGTTTCCCTTCCTTGTGTATCATTGTGACCCGCTGTGTGTCAAAGATAGGTCGTACTACATGACCGATAAGGCTCTCAAAATATATAGGAAAAGTCCCTAACTAAGTTTGATGCTAGTAACTACAATAAGTCTAGAAGCATTCACATGCACTTGAACTTATAACAAATACAGTCAGCAAAAATTGACCAAGATAGAATGTCTATCACCAGGTAGAGTAGCGCGTGAGAACCATTAACAAAACGTAGAATGATAAAAACTAAGATCACATTGAAAAAAAACAGCAAGAGAGCAGAAGAGCAGACGGAGCAGACAGAGCAGCAGGCGGAGAGAAACGGCAAGTAAAGAAACATTTTAGACTCCAAACTTTTGTAAAGAAAAGAAAAGAAAAGACTTGAAGAGCTTTTTGAACACAATAAATATAAAACTTTTTCTTGGAGTTTGTGAAAAACCCTATATGTTACTTCGTAGTGACGTCAAAGAAATACATGTCGTCAAGTGTCATTATTGTGGACAGTGATGATGAACGTTTGTATTTCTGGGAAGATCATCTGTCTTGAATAACGTGTCATTATTAGGTTGCTCAGCAAAGAACCTGACAAAGGAGGTTTCTCATTGCCTCAAACACAAATACCTATCACCATCGCAGGCGTTAACCTGACACCATCAGTATTACTATCACCACTATACGATCTACAAGAACAACATATAACAAGAGATACCAATACCTGACACACTAACAAACACATCAGATGGACAAATCTTCCATTCTGCTAAAACGAACAGACAGTTAAACCAACACACAGACACACGGCTACAGTGTCGGAGCCAGAACGCAGCCTTGTTTAACGTACAGACAGACAGACAGACAGGCAGGCAGGCAGACAGACAGACAGACATGCAGGCAGACAGACAGACAGGCAGGCAGGCAGACAGAAACACAGATAGATAGATAGATAGATAGATAGATAGATAGATAGATAGATAGATAGATAGATAGATAGATAGATAGATAGATAGATAGATAGATAGATAGATAGATAGATAGATAGATAGATAGATAGATAGTGATAGGGTGGGCGAGATGATGATGCTGTTGTGATATGTGATCACTTTCTTGCACACTCGCAACCGACCCGATCAACAATAAAACTCTGATTCTAAGGCAGGGGCTGTATTTATTCATACAACCCAGTCAGTGATCCAAACCCACAAAGCAAACCAATGAACAAACATCAAACAAGTAACCAAACAATAGATAGATAGATAGATAGATAGATAGATAGATAGATAGATAGATAGATAGATAGATAGATAGATAGATAGATAGATAGATAGATAGATAGATAGATAGATAGATAGATAGATAGATAGATAGATAGATAGATAGATAGATAGATAGATAGATAGATAGATAGATAGATTAGAAGTAATAGATACGGCGGCACGTAGAAAGAACATAGAATGCACATACAGAGTACACAAGGAGCAACCTAAAATACTTTTCAGAGAGAATTTTTTAAATACTCATTTCGTATAATGTATTTTAAAAAAAAAATAATAATACTTATAAGTTAGCTCATAAAATAGGTTACAAATAGGGTTGTTTACGGTTAACCGCATATCCAATTAACCGACTGTTCAGAATTATCCAGTTAGTAGCAACAGTTAACCGTTCAGTCCCCTTGTCTCCGTACCAGTTGGCCAGTCTTACTTACTTAGTCATTCCCCTTCTACCCTGGGGTGTAGAGATTTGCCAGAGAGAGCGCCATACTAATCTATTGGCTGTCTTTCTCCTGGCCTGGTTCCTATTTAGTCCTCGGTACTTCCAGTTGCCCTATCTAGAACAGCAATAGTCATGACATGAACATTGACAGTCATGACATGAACATTGACAGTCATGACATGAACATTGACAGTCATGACATGAACATTGACAGTCATGACATGAACATTGACAGTCATGACATGAACATTGACAGTCATGACATGAACATTGACAGTCATGACATGAACATTGACCGTCCCTTTCTGCTAGCTGTAAAAAGGCCATTAATTATTTTCAATGGGTAACTGAGAGTCGTTCCTCTATCCCCACCACCTATTTTTCTTGCTTTTCTTTGGACTAGTCGACACCTAGCAGGTGTATTTAACATCTTTTACCTCTTTTTCTCCTTCTTCGTCAAGTACCATGCCTGGCAGTATATGAGATCATGTCTCTCCACAACTTCGTGCCCACCAGTATTGTTTATCAATTCAGTTGTGGACTTCTTTCAATGCAACCATTTAAAATTGTCAAACATCTTCTCTCTGTGTTGCCCTCTTTCGCCTTTTCCATGAATCTTTCCTGTTGTCACGATATATTACAGCCTTCGTTTTCTCATAATATGCATAAAGCAAGTGGATTCCTTCCTTCTAATGTTGGTAATTAACTTTTGTTGCGGACTGGGTTTTTTTTTTTTTAAGGACATTATCATTTACGGTGTTCGTTAACTCGGGAGACACGGGTTCGAACCCTTGTACGGTCTAGGTTTTTTTTTTCTTTTTTTTTCTTAACGCTTTGAAAATAAAGTTCTTTCTTCAAATAAATATACAAGGTGGACCAAATGTAGGTTCACACTTTTCTGTAAATGTGTTTTATTGAGGAATAGTGTGAACCTTCTTTTGGGCCATCATGTATATGTATTTGAAGAACGAACGAATGAATTATATTTTCAAAGGGTAGAGAATTGGGCACGCAGGCCTATCTGACATTATGCCCTTCCTTTATCTCATCATTTATACTGAATTCATTTATTCTCACATGCAGATGAGCTATTAAACTCCTTCATACGGAGTTACATCGTCACCTGGATGTACACGCTGCCGAGAATGCTGGAATCTTCAACAGTTGTTAGCCTACATGCAACATATCTCCACACCTTCATTAGCTTCAAAGTAGATCCGCCTCTGTGTCGCGAAATTCTTCGCCCAACAATCTTCTCTCTGTCTTTCTCTTTCTCTCTCTCTCTCTCTACCATGATTTCGAATACCAAATAGGACAATGCCCCAAGAACGGGGGTTCCCAGTTCAATGTTGCTTTGTTGTTTACCTGAGACCGCACAGTGACACAGTAGCCGGGGATTTCCAGTTGACCAGTCGATCTCCGCCCAGTGACCCAGAATATCACGGATTTCCTAGTGACTTAGCGTTATGCACCGTGGACTCAGGAAATTCACTCATGACCCAGGAGGTTAGGGATTTCCTGCCCTGGGTGAGGTCAGTGACCGCTGTTAACTGTATATATGAAAGAATAGATCGAGTATGTTTTACTCACATCTGCAAGCCCCGGCGGAAACTGCTAGCGTATAATCTGTCAGGCCAGAGGACCAAAGAATTGCTTATACAGTATATGCCGTCTCTGAGCCAAACTCAATATTGGAATCAAAGCGGGTGAGCTTCTTATATGCAATTATTTGTATTGAATGTTTGAACTGCTTTCCATTATTATCTCATTATATGCAATTAACTTTAGTTAATGTTTGCACTGCTTTTCAGTCAATTGCATACTTTCATGTAATGGGTATATTTTATGGAATATGATTTTTGTATGCCTTTGATGTCCTTCAGGTTGTTTCACAGAATTCATTTGCACTACCCTGCCCGCCTCTTTTATTTAATGGTTGTATGTTTTATCACATTCATGTATTTAATGTTGTATGATCTTTGTATGCCTTTACAACAGTTGATGATAGATGTATGCCCCTACCCTATTAACATCATATGTTTGCAGCTCGAAGAATGGCACTCAACATTGGTCCATGTCATTTGAGTAATAATATGACTGATATCTGAGCCTGGTTTATGGACCACACTCAGGACAAATTAATGCCTCTAACCAGAGAGCTAAATAGATTGTTCCTTTGTGTGTATCTCCTAGCTCCCTGGTGGTGACGAACGCAGGTGAACTCGCAGTCGTGTAGTGAAACCTTGCAGTATACAGATACGAACTATTCCAGCAACTTGGCCAGGGGGAGAAAACTTGCAGCGATATTGTGACGTCATACAGCAGCAACAACATTCATGATAAGTGCTTTTTAAGAAAGGACCAAACATTAAGAGATATTGTGTCATACCAGTCAGTGATTAGAATTAGGACATAAACCTCAGCCATCGTGAAGGGTACCCTAATAATAAACATAGCTTTTGTGTAGACTATTTTTATCTCCCTTTACTCAGTAATATATACATATAACAATATATACTTTTTTTTCTTCCTTGTGTTTTTTCTGTAACCAATATAGCTTGAGCTAATATATATTCATTGAAAAGAATTTCACTGTTGTTTCTTTCTTTTCACTAAATGTTCTGTATTGCTTGGTAGTTAACTGTTTTTGTTAATCATTATCTTAATTACCAGCTGGGGGTCTCATGAGCCATATCAGTACCTCAGGAGAAGTGTGGCTGAAGACCTAACCTACTCTCAGGATCCTTGATGGGATTTGCTTCTTGACTTAACTGAGAAGAGTTTAAATTTCAGTCTCCTGAAATATTTCTTCCTACAAGTGTCGGACTATCACCTACAGCGAGCCAAAAGACACTGTGGAAGAGGTTGGTACTCTCTTTTATTGTCTTTTATCTATCCTTTCTTCTACCCTGTCGCCACACTCTGCTCCCTTGAAAGCTTTGTTCTAATCGTTTTAGTAAATAAATTGTTTGAATGTTAATATGTTAATGTTTATATAAATAAAAAAGCTACTCCTTTAACATTTCACCACTATCTCTCTTTTGTTAAGTAATACTAGGACAACTAGTACTAGACGACTAATATGAGGTGGCGCATAGAGCTCAGTTAAACGTCTGTGAGCTGCACGTGATGTTTGCATGAGCAGCTGAACCCTGATTGTTATGACATGTGACTAAAGTAGAAGTTATTATTGGCTAGTGTTAGAATGAGGTTTGGAAGGTTAAAAGGTTAGGCAGTTTGTGTAAAGAAAAAGTTGACAGACGTTGTTAAAAGGAACGGAGGTGTCCCGTGGTTGCTCTTGTGTGGAAGAGCTTGTGTCTGTTGTGTGGTTTTAGTTGTAGCGAGGATCGATGTTGATTTTTTAACTTAGAAGTTGTAGTCCTAGAAGTGTTGTCGTAGTCCCAGAAGTGACGTTAGTATGATTTTAGTACTGGTAGGTTGTCGAGATAGATTGGTGATTTCTTGTGCCTTTGAATATCACTTATATATGTCATGTACTAGTTGTGGTTATATTATGTCGAGATTGACACAGTGTTGGAGTTCACTTATTTATTTCTATGTACAGGAAGCTTGTCCTCTGGACAACGTTACCATTGTTGTTGCTTCAGGTAATTGGTAACAGCGTCGCTGTTGTCATGGGCCCAAGTATGCGTATAGGCTAAACACTTTTTGTCCCGTATCTTCGTATGTTGTAAGACACTGCAGCTGTGATGAGCAAAACTCGTTGACATAAATTATCAAACACGAGCAAGTAACTCGCCAAAACCAGATGACCGAATTAATTCTCCTGTGGTCATTGCCTTCATTTTCATTTTCCTTCATAAGTAAATCAATGACACACAGAGTGGCACGAAGGCATAACAATTTCGTCTACCATGAGCAATGATGCTTTCCTGGCTAAATATAAATAAGATGGAGATACTGTTTTTATACTTACCCACGATGCATTGCGCGATGAACTCTGCATACTATAAATGGGGAAAATTCCAGAAATTAAAAATAGGTTCAAGGAGGAGGGCGGCCTGCATGGAGGCCGTAAGGAGGCAGCCCCTCCACCATGCAAAGGCACAACAGGCCAATCACCTGTTTGTCTTAAACTATGATTACAAGCAATATAAGAGAGAAAACCGGACTGATTCTAAAGGCGACGAACTGAAACGGACTACGGACTACGACTTTTGGAACATGGAACACAAGAAGTATAAATGGGAAAGAAGAGGAACTGATGGAAGAGATGAGGAAAGCAAAACTAGAAATCCTGGCTATTACCGAAACAAAGAAAAAGGGACAAGGAGTCATGGATCTCGATGGCAACACTCTGCTATACAGTGGTGTACCCACATCTGAAAGAGCTAAAGGGGGCGTGGGTTGCATTGTGGCCCAAAACCAGAAAGATAGTATCAAGGAATGGAACTTTGTCTCGGAGCGCATTATGGTTGTAAAACTAAAAGAAGGAGAAACCATAGTCAACCTGGTCATAGTGTATGGGCCAAATGAGGATGAGAGAGCAGAGGTCAAGGAAGAATTCTTCGAGCTGCTTCAAAGGACAATGGATGACTGCCTAGATGAAATTATCATGCTCGGAGATTTCAATGCCAGAGTTGGAAATGACCATGCTAGATGGGGTGGAGTTATCGGAAGATATGGAGAAGATACTCTCAATGACAATGGAAAGCGACTCCTCAGATTCTGCAGTGAGCAGAATCTGATCATTACCAACACAAAGTTCCCCCATAAGCGCGTACATGCATACACTAGGTGTGAACCAACAAAGAATGAGAAGTCAGTGATCGACTATGTCATTGTTAGGAGGAGCTCATTCAAATATGTCCGGGATGCTAGAGTCTGGAGGGGGCCAGAGATTGGAAGTGATCACTACCTGCTTACAATCAAAAGAACAACTGAAAGAGTTGCTCAGCCTAGGAACTGCCCAGCACCACGCAAGAAACCAAGTAAACGAACGGAAGAAATGAGCATTAAGACCTACAAGCTGAAAGAGCCAGAAATTAAGACCAGATATCAGGGGCTTATTGCTACAGCGGTGAGAAACACAGAAGAACAACCTGATGACTTGGAAACCCTGTGGCTTAAATTCAAGGACATCATAAAGACAGCTGCTGCAGAAACATGTGGTGAAGTCCGACTTGGGAACAAGAGAAAGAGGACACAAGAAGTCAAAAAGAAAATATGAGAGAAGAAAATGGCATGGAAACAATACTTAGGAGCTAAAAACACAGCAGGAAAAATAGAGAAATATAGAGAATATGTGATACTCAAAACAGAAGCAAAGAACAAGGTGCTAGCAGCAAAACAGAAGTCCTGGGAAGAATTTGGAGAAAAGCTAGAAAAGGATGCGCAAGAAAACCAGAAATTGTTCTATAAGACCCTAAAGAACACGAGGAAGGAAAAACAATGCCCTCTTAAATTTATAAAGGACAAGCAAGGCAAATTGCTTACTGCCCCGAAGGAAGTAATGGAAAGATGGAAAGAATATTTCTCAGAACTCCTTGATGGTGGGCAAGGTAGAGCATCAGAAATGATAACCACTAGCACAGAAGAGGATACAAATGGTGATGAAGATGACATAAAGATGGAAGAACTGAAGGCAGCACTGGAGAAAATTAAGATGGGCAAAGCAGCAGGGCATGATGGTATAACACCAGAAATGGTTAAGTACATGGGAGCATCAGGCGACCTATTACTCCTAAGGGTCCTACAGGCAGCATGGTGCAACAAGGCCATACCAAAGGATTGGGAGATTGCCATCATAACACCGATTTTCAAAAAGGGTGACAATCGACAA
Organism: Oreohelix idahoensis; assembly: GCA_024509875.1. NCBI lineage: Eukaryota > Metazoa > Mollusca > Gastropoda > Stylommatophora > Oreohelicidae > Oreohelix > Oreohelix idahoensis. The sequence goes on along the minus strand of JAMPIV010013927.1, from coordinate 499,299 downwards.
TGTGGAAACCACAGAGGCATATCCCTTCTCAGTGTCCCTGGTAAAATCTACTCTAGAATCCTAGAGCAGAGACTCCGATGCCAAGCTGAGCCACAATTGGATGAAGCCCAGTGCGGATTCCGAGCAAACCGAAGTACTCAAGACCTAGTCTTCACACTCAGGCAGCTGAGTGAAGAGGCCCTTGAGTACAAGAGTGAGATCCATCTTTGTTTCATAGATCCGGAAAAAGCGTTTGACAGGGTCCCCTGGAGCAAACTTTGGGACTGTTTGGCAAGGAAGAACATTCCAGCACCTCTGATTCATGCTATACAGAGCTTCTACAAGTCTTGCAGAAATTATGTGAGGACAGCAAACTATAAGTCAGAAGAGTTCAGGACCACCACTGGTGTAAGACAAGGCGATATCCTGTCACCTTATCTTTTCATACTCCTCATGGACGATGTCATCAAGGCATGTAAGGAGAGAACAAGAAAGTATTCAGTGGGGTACTGGAAGATTAGATAGGTCTGTATTTCAGAGCTAGCATTTGCTGATGCTGTTGTCCTGATTGCTAAATCAGAGGCACATCTCCAATCCAACCTGCATGTCTGGAAGGAAGAGCTGCAGAAGAGAGGGATGGTCATAAGCAGCTCTAAAACAAAATCCATGGTGATATCACGAGAAGAAAGAAAACATCAGATTAAGTTGGGAGAACAGGTCCTGGAGCAGGTCGACCACTTTAAATATCTCGGAGCTATTATAGACCGAAAGGGGGGCATCAAAGAAGAGTTGGCCACTCGGAAAGCAGCGGCTGGGAGACTTTATCAGGCCATAAATCGAGGATTCCTCAGCAAGAAAGAGGTTGGTAAGAAAACGAAGATGGCTGTATACCGCTCCACCTATGTCCCAGTCTTGACATATAGATGCGAGTCATGGGCAATGACTACAACCCACAAAAGCCAGATTCAAACCTCAGAAATGAGGTATCTGAGGAAGGTGGTTGAAGTAACAAGAAGAGACATGGTCCGCATCCAGACGATACGTCAAGGCCTAAAATCCCACCCGCTGTAGACCCAAATAGAACAGTCCCAACTAAGATGGTTTGGCCATGTCTGCAGAATCTGAGAAGATAGGCTACCACGACAAGCATGGGAAACAAAGAGCCAGGGATCCAGACCTCCATGACGACCCAGAGTCCGCTGGGAGGACAACATTAGACAATCTTTGAAGGACCGAGGACTAGAATGGAACCAGGCCAGGAAGAAGACAGCTGATAGAATAGTCTGGCGCTCTCTCTTCCAAACCTCTACACCTCACGGTAGAAGAGGAACGACTAAGTAAGTAAGTAAAAATAGGTTCGAAGATTTCTACAAGCACCCACCTTAAAAAGATTAGAAGAAATGCGCGTAATTTCAATGGGCGAGCAATTTAGTTTACACGCTGCAATGCGCTGCTTTTCCACAATATCCTGAAAATGCACCTTGACAAAACTGCAAGTTGTATTGTTTCACTTGTGTTACGAACGTGATGCTAAGATAATTAGAAGAGTTGCCACAAACAGTGTTAGTCTTAGGGTTAAAGCTAAGTTTCTGTCTAACCGTAACCCTAAAACATAACGCTAAACCCTAACCGTGTTGTTTTTTAATAAGCACTTAATAGTACTCTTAATTTATTATACTACCCCTAACCTTAACCCTAACCCAAACCATGTTTGTGACAAGATTACGACAATATGGCCAACCATACTGTAAACAGTGATTCAACCAGAATAATGTCATTAAGAGTTAATATAATACACTGCAAAACAATGCCCAATTTCATTTACTTGACATTAGGATTAGAACACCGTAACTTCATCATTAATACATAACAAACATTGAAATACAACAAAACAAGTATGAACACTTTTAATAATATAATATCCTAAAATAATGCTGTTTGAGGGCGCCACGGCTGCCACAGTGGTAAACAACAATGATTTGATGACACTTTTATTTTTAGGACAAGCTAATTTACTGGCTTCCTAGCTCAGTGGTCCATGGTTCGGTCCCCAGTTGAGGTGGGATTTTTTAGACCGCAAACGGCTCCGGGGTCGACCCAGCCTCATGAATTGGGTACCAGAGCAACTCTGGGAAGGTTAAGGAGGCCGGCGTGATGCTGACGACATCACCCCTAGTGTGCCGATAGTCAAGAAAATATGGGCCTAACATCATATTCTCAATATGCTTCAATGGGCGTGTAATGGGATCCCTAATTCATAAGTGTATGCAGGTAAGAATCATCTGCACTAAGATTGTTTTTTTATTTACTTGTAAAGCATCATCATCACCCGTAAACTCACAAATGGAGCATAGTGTTATGACTAAATTCATAACATAATTTTCGGTCGCTCTCAAACTTGGTTTGTTGAGCTGACTTCCTATTTACAAATCGTTTCTACGACAACACAGGAAGTACGTCACATTGTCTGAAGATTTCTCAGAAGACGTGGTTTCGCGGGCTACGATCGAACATACGATCTAGTTACCGTCCTCTTTGGCTTTGTGTCTCCATGGGAGAAGGCTGTGTTTCTTAAGTGCTCCTGAATGTGTACTTTTAGTACTGGATTTTAAATATTTTAGGACTTCTACCAGATAGAGCCTAAGTTTGATATACTTCTAAGGACGTGTCAGCGCTGAATGGTATGGAAAGGATGTGTAATTTGATAATAAATATTTCAGCATTATGACTCTGACTGCCATCAACGGTACCTATACCTTGTAGCGGTATGGCAGTTTGTGTACCCTGCCAATCCCCAGAGCAATGCCAGTGGGAGTTTTACTCCTGGTAGGTTCAACCATGCTGGACTGGTCTGCGTGGGTAGGGGTCAGACAAAAGCTGGTACCCTGGTCCTCCAGGTTGGGGGTTTTAGAACAGGGCCGACACCCCTGTCTGTGTAAAAAATCGCACACGTTACGGAAACAGCAATAAATGAAAATACTTTGATGCGGGACGGACATCCGGAGTCTCAGGCTCGTATGACTGACAGTGGTGAAAGCCGAAAGGAAGCCACTGGCATGAAAACGGATGCCCAGACCGCAAAACACGAAACCAGAATTGGTTTTTGGAATGTCAGAACTATGAATGAGGCAGGAAAGCTGAGACAGATCACAGCAGAGATGAGGAATTACAAACTACATATCATGGGAATAAGCGAGAGCAGATGGACAGGGATGGGGAGAATAAAAACAGCTACAGGGGAAACAGTACTTTATTCTGGTAGAGAGGACGGTCAGCACAATGAAGGTGTAGCAATTATCCTTAAGAAAGGAATGGAAAGGTCTCTACTGGAATGGAAACCCATTAACAACAGACTAATAAGAGCAAGACTGAGGGGGAGATTCACCAACACCACAATTATACAATGCTATGCACCAACAAACGACAGCGATGAAGAGATCAAGGACGATTTCTATCAACAGGTACAAAAGGAAATGGAAACTGTACCCAGGTACGATCTTATTATAGTAATGGGAGACCTAAATGCGAAAGTTGGAACACATAATAATTATAACGAAAGAGTAATGGGGAAATGCGGCAGTGGAACAGTAAATGAGAATGGGGACAAATTAATAAGCTTCTGCAGTATTAACAACCTGGTCATTGGAGGAACACTTTTTCAACACAAAGAAGTGCACAAGTTAACATGGGAATCACCAAACGGACGAGACAAAAACCAGATAGATCACATAATGATCAATGGCAGATGGAGACATGCACTACAAGACGTGAAAGTAAGAAGAGGCGCAGATGTGGGAAGTGATCATCACCTAGTAGTAGCAAGACTGAAGGTGAAACTCAGAGCTGCTGGACCAGTTGCAGTCAAACAGAAAAGATATAACATCACGAAACTTAAGGACCCCCTCACCAGAAAAGCGTTCATGGTCGACGTAAAGAGGCGATATCTGATTACCAAAAGCCAGGAAAGAACAGAGACCGACGATGTGGACCAGAAATTCAACACCATCTCAACAATATACAAAGAAAGCAGCAAGTCATGCTTGGGATTCCAGGAAAGAAAGAGCCAAGACTGGATAACACCAGAAACGCTAAACACCATAGCGAAGAGAAAGGAAATGAAAAGGAAGAAAACAGAAGCTAAGTCTCCCAGGTTAAAGGCAATATATAGTGAACAGTACAGTCAGCTGGACAAGGAAGTAAAACGTCAAACCCGTGCTGACAAAAGGACATTTCTGGATGACCTTGCAAGACAGGCAGAAGAGGCAGCACTGAGAAATGAACAAAGCACAGTTTATAAAATAACTAAAGCTATCAGTGGAAAACGAGGTGCAAACAACATAACGTTAGTAAGAGACAAGCAAGGAAATCTCATCACCACAGCACAGGGGCAGGAAACAAGATGGGCAGAGCACTTCAGAGAAACACTGAATAAGGAACCACCAGAGACTCAGCTGAATGTTCCTGAGGCTGAAAGTGACTTAGACGTAAATACAGACATTCCACGAAAAGAAGAAATTATCACAGCTATCAAAGGGCTAAAAAATGGAAAAGCGCCTGGTCACGACAATCTGAATGCTGAGCTATTCAAGACAGACCCTGAACTAGCAGCAGAACTATTAGAACCACTATTTGCACAAGTCTGGGAAACTGAGACAACACCAACAGAGTGGAGTAAAGGAATAATTGTCAAATTGCCCAAGAAGGGCGACCTTGCAGACTGCAACAACTGGAGAGGAATTACCCTCCTCTCAGTTCCCAGCAAAATACTAGGCAGGATAATCATCCAGAGAATTTCAAAAGCAGTTGACCATAAACTGAGGAAAGAACAAGCGGGCTTCAGAAAGAGCAGAAGATGTGCAGATCATATATTTACCCTCAGGAACATTATAGAGCAGTGCTCAGAATGGCAGAGACAGCTGTACATTAACTTTGTTGATTTTGAAAAGGCTTTCGACAGCATACACAGGGACAGCCTATGGAAAATTCTGAGGGCTTATGGAATTCCCAGCCGCATTGTTTCCATTATAAAAAGCCTCTATTCTAACTTTACGTGCAGTGTTGGATCGAGTAATGTAACTTTCGAAGTGAAAACAGGAGTACGACAGGGATGCCCCTTATCAACAACATTATTTTTGACAGTCATAGATTGGGTGATGCGCCAGACAACAGAGGGCAGTCCAAGAGGAATTAGATGGACAACGTTTTCTACACTGGAAGATTTGGAATATGCAGATGACATTGCACTACTCGCGCATTCACACCAACACATTCAAGACAAAACCGATAGACTGAATAAGTATGGCCAGCAGGTTGGCCTGAACATCAATTTGAAGAAGACAGAGGTCATGACACTAAATGTGGGCAATCCTGAGCCAATAACAGTAAGGAACCAGAAGTTAGAACAGACAGACACATTTACTTACCTAGGAAGCATAGTAACACCTGACGGCGGAACAAGCAAGGACATTAACAACAGAATGAATAAAGCGAGAACAGCCTTTGCTGTTCTCAACAACATTTGGAAGTCTTCCCAGTACAGCACAAACACCAAATTAAGACTGTATGAGAGCTGTGTACTTTCTGTGCTTCTCTATGGTGCGGAATGTTGGAGAGTAACAGAGAAGGAAATGTCGAAACTGTCCTCCTTCCACACAATCTGCCTAAGGAAAATTCTCCGAATCTTTTGGCCAAACACCATCAGCAACCAAGAACTACTTATTCGGAGTAACCAGGAGGACATGCACACCATCATAGCTGGCAGACGCTGGAGTTGGGTTGGCCATGTCCTCAGAAGGGACCCTGATACCATCACAAGAACAGCTATGCTATGGACCCCCGAGGGAAAGCGAAAGAGAGGCCGACCAAAAACAACTTGGCGGAGAACTGTGGAAGCTGAGATGCAAAGAATGAACCACAGTTGGGGCACTGTACGAAGGATGGCCGCCGACCGAGCAAAGTGGAATCAATTTGTTGCTGCCCTACAAGACGCCACCAGGCGTGATGGCCGCTGACTGCTTTGACGGTTGGCGGTTATGGATCAAAGAAGAAGAAGATGATGACTCTGACAGCGTTCCTTTAGTCTACAAGACGTTAGACTACATATTGACTGGCTAGTGAGTGCCATTGTCATTCTTACTGATGCATTTTATATGGAGCCACGTTCGTGAATAAAATCTACATGTATTAATGTCACACGTCAACCAGGCTTATGGAGTTTTGTACTGCTAAGAACTGGCTCTCACGTTTGTAAGATCTGTGCTTGTCGGACTGTATGTACATTAGACCCTAGATCTACTTGGACACCTGAGTTCAGCAACTGATTACCTCTCGCAACCTTATAGGCGCCTGTCCTTTGAACCCTAATACATAGGCCTTCAACAAACTCGAGCCCAGTCCTCCTGTCACGTGACAACATAGGCCTTCAAAAAACTCGAGCCAAGTCCTCCTGTCACGTGACAACATAGGCCTTCAACAAACTCGAGCCAAGTCCTCCTGTCACGTGACAACACAGGCCTTCAACAAACTTAAGCCAAGTCTTCCTGTATTGTGCCATCAGCTCAGTCTTTCCCCCTGTCTTCTTCATCCCCTTCATGTCTGTCTCCAGTCTTCTTCTCCACACGTTCTTTGATATCTCGCTCTACCTCTCTAGCCCTGAGGTTTCGAGAAGCAGAACTGCCTGGTGATGATATCGACATGTTTCTTCAATGTGTCATGTCCATGTTGTTTGTTGCATTTTTTGTGGCTACAAACTCTCTACAGGATTGAATAGCCTGCCCCATGCCTAACCCTCTTTTGTTGCTTCTTACTACATGCTTAATAGGTTACAGTTTTACTATTCTTTGCTTCCCTTTCGGGGGCCCCAGTAACACACGGTTGTAAAACAGATAATTGTATTATCGCTGTAATTTGAAATAATAAGCTGGAACAGTATTAGTAAAATGCCATATAATTACGATTATATGTATTTGCTGATGTTTACAGATGTTTATGCGGTCTGATCGTTTCCCTTAGGCACCAAAGGGGGAGAAATTACATTCCTTGAAACTAAATGGTCAAAGATTAACACTGTCTCAAAACTATACAAATATTTAAAGTAACTTTGATCACAATCAACAAAATGAGTTCCAAGCAAGAACCTCAGTCTTCTTAGTGTGCTGTAGTTACTGAAATATTACGATATTGGCTTTAATTCTTTCCCACGTCATAGTTTTAACGGGTATACTGGCTCATATAATCATAAAGAATCAGGTGTCCAGCTTTTAGCACATTTATTTCTTCATTCTATTAGTTATTTTTTCCCCACTATGTTTATTATTTATCTGTTTGATATCTATTTGCATTGTTTTTAAGGCTCTTGCTCTTAATGAAGACCTATGGCCGTAACGCCGACATTCACATCTTTGTAATTATTAAAACTGCTTACTGCATTTATATGTTATATGCAATCATTACTGGGTATTAGAAAATCTATTAATCTTAAATGGCTGCATGTTGTAGGGTGGATCTCTGTTTAGAACAAGTTCCGCTACCGCTCTTCCTACTGCTGGGGACAGCTTAAATCCATGACCTGTGGAGGGTATGTAAAATAGATTGTCAGACCTAATTTTGATCAAACAGTAGCCTAAACTGAACACTTAAATGGTTGCTAAGTTACATAAACGTAGATCATCATCACCATCATTGTCGCCATCATCATCATCACCACTATCATCAACACCACCACCATCATCGCCTTCATCCTCATCACCATCATCATCACTGTAGCGACACGGACAGATTACTCTGAAAATTCCCAGAAAATTCCACGTAAACCAGAACCCGGATGATAAACTAGTACTCACAACAAACTTTGATAGGGGAATCCTATGTAAATTAGCACACTAGAAAATCTGCGATAATTTTATAATTAATGCCCCGAACAGAATAATTATTTTTGGGATTTGTGCAGAAACTACTAATACAATTGATTATAGCAATAGGAGCATTATCGTTGGTAATGTTTGAGAAAATAATGATTTTGTCGCCAAACTAGCACAGATTCGCAAAAACACCAAAATGTCCTGCTATCAACACGTTTTCTCAATGTGTGTCCCATCCTACACCAGCATCTTCTCCTAACCTCCTGCTCCACTTGCACTTGTTTGGTTCTTGTCATCAGTTCCACATTAATGATCTTGTCATCAGTTCCACATTAATGATCTTGTCATCGGTTCCACATTAATGATCTTTCTTATCAGACCCACATTAATGATCTTGTCATCAGTTCGGAGATTTCAATGCCAGAGTTGGAAATGACCATGCTAGATGGGGTGGAGTTATTGGAAGATATGGAGAAGATATTCTCAATGACAATGGAAAGCGACTCATTAGATTTGCAGTGAACAGAATCTGATCATTACAAACACAAAGTTCCCCCATAAGCGCATACATGCATACACTAGATGTGAACCAACAAAGAATGAGAAGTCAGTGATCGACTATGCCATTGTTAGAAGGAGCTCATTCAAATATGTCCGGGATGCAAGAGTCTGGAGGGGGCCAGAGATTGGAAGTGATCACTACCTGCTTACAATCAAAAGAACAACTGGAAGAGTTGCTCAGCCTAGGAACTGCCCAACATCACGCAAGAAACTAAGTAAACGAACGGGAGAAATGAGCATTAAGACCTACAAGCTGAGAGAGCCAGAAATTAAGACCAGATATCAGGGGCTTATTGCTGCAGCGGTGAGCAACACAGAAGAACAACCTCATGACTTGGAAACCCTCTGGCTTAATTTCAAGGACATCATAAAGACAGCTGCTGCAGAAGCATATGGTGAGGTCCGACTTGGGAACAAGTGTAAGAGGACACCTTGGTGGACAGAGGAAGTCAAAAAGAAAATAAGAGAGAAGAAAATGGCATGGAAACAATACTTAGGAGCTAAAAACACAACAGGACAAATGGAGAAATATAGAGAATATGTGACACTCAGAACATAAGCAAAGAACAAGGTGCTAGCAGCAAAACAGAATTCCTGGGAAGAATTTGGAGAAAAGCTAGAAAAAGATGCGCAAGAAAACCAGAAATTGTTCTATAAGACCCTAAAGAACATGAGGAAGGAAAAACAATGCCATCTCAAATTTATAAAGGACAAGCAAGGCAAATTGCTTACTGCCCCAAAGGAAGTAATGGAAAGATGGAAAGAATATTTCTCAGAACTCCTGGATGGTCAGCATGGTCAAGCATCAGAAATGATAACCACTAGCACAGAAGAGAAAACCAATGATGGTGAAGAAGACATAAAAATGGAAGAACTGAAGGCAGCACTGGAGAAAATCAAGATGGGCAAAGCAGCAGGGCATGATGGTATATCACCAGAAATGGTTAAGTACATGGGAGCATCAGGCAACCTATTACTCTTAAGGGTCCTACAGGCAGCGTGGTGCAACAAGACCATACCAAAGGATTGGGAGATTGCCATCATAACACCAATTTTCAAAAAGGGTGACAATCGACAATGTGGAAACCATAGAGGCATATCACTTCTCAGTGTCCCTGGTAAAATCTACTCTAGAATCCTAGAGCAGAGACTCCGATGCCTAGCTGAGCCACAATTGGATGAGGTCCAGTGCGGATTCCGAGCTAATCGAATAACTCAAGACCTAATCTTCACACTCAGACAGCTGAGTGAAAAGGCCCTTGAGTATAAGAGTGAGATCCATCTTTGTTTCATAGATCTGGAAAAGGTGTTTGACAGGGTCACCTGTAGAACACTTTGGGACTGTTTGACAAGGAAGAACATTCCAGCACCTCTGATTCATGCTATACAAAGCTTCTACAAGTCTTGCAGAAATTTTGTGAGGACAGCAAACCATAAGTCAGAAGAGTTCAGGACCACCACTGGTGTAAGACAAAGTGATATCCTGTCACCTTATCTTTTCATGCTCCTCATGGACGATGTCATCAAGGCATGTAAGGAGAGAACAAGAAAGTATTCAGTGGGGTACTGGAAGATGAGGCAGGTCTGTATTTCAGAGCTGGCATTTGCTGATGATGTTGACCAGATTGCTAAATCAGAGGCACATCTCCAATCCAACCTGCAAGTCTGGAAGTAAGAGCTGGAGAAGAGAGGAATGGTCATAAGCAGCTCTAAAACAAAATCCATGGTGATATCACGAGAAGAAAGAAGACATCAGATTAAGCTGGGAGAACAGGTCCTGGAGCAGGTTGACCACTTTAAATACCTCGGAGCTATTATAGACCGAAAGGGAGGCATCAAAGAAGAGTTGGCCACTCGAAAAGCAGCAGCTGGGAGACTTTTTCATGCCATAAATCGAGGATTCCTCAGCAAGAGAGAGGTTGGTAAGAAAATGAAGATGGCTGTAAACCGCTCCACCTATGTCCCAGTCTTGACATATAGTTGCGAGTCATGGGCAATGACTACAACCCACAAAAGCCAAATCCAAACCTCAGAAATGAGGTATCTGAGGAAGGTGGTTGAAGTAACAAGAAGAGACATGGTCCGCAACCAGACGATACGTCAAGGCCTAAAATCCCACCCCCTGCAGACCCAAGTAGAACAGTCCCAACTAAGATGGTTTGGCCATATCTGCAGAATGGGAGAAGATCGGCTACCACGACAAGCATGGAAAACTAAGAGCCAGGGATCCAGACCCCCAGGACGACCCAGAGTCCGCTGTGAGGACAACATTAGACAATCTTTGAAGGACCGAGGACTAGAATGGAACCAGGCCAGGAGGAAGACAGCTGATAGGATAGTCTGGCGCTCTCTCCTCCAAACCTCTACACCTCAAAGTAGAAGGGGAACGACTAAGTAAGTAAGTCATCAGTTCCACATTAATGATCTTGTTTCAGTTCCACATTAATGATCTTGTCATCAGTTCCCCATTAATGATCTTGTGTTCCACATTAATGATCTCATCATCAGTTCCACATTAATGATCTTGTCATTAGCTCCACATTAGTGATCTTGTCATTGGTTTTACATTACTGATCTTGTCATCAGTTTCAAATTAGTGATCTTGTCATTAATTCCACATTAATGATCTTGTCACACCAACATCTATCCATCTATTCTGCGCAAGCATTCATTTATAAAAGTCTGCAGTTTTTGGCACCTCACGGTAGAAGAGGAACGGCTAAGTAAGGAAGTAAGCTTTTTGGTTGTTGTTTTTGTTGTTCTCCATGTTTCAGAGCCATACAATAGGATTGATGTCGTAATACCATATTGATCATCAAGGAGACAACAAATCAACAATGATTAAGAAATAATATACACTACCTGAAAACCCAGCAGCAATGATGATGTTACTGTATTGTGGATGCCGATCAATAAAAGGGTGACTGTCTGGTGTATTCTGGAAATCAATTTATTTAGTAGATAAATAAATAAAATTTGTATTAATTTATTCATTAGAATCATCCAGCTCCCTCTGGACCATATAGCTTCAACAAATATTCTTGTACCTTTTACTGACCTTTCAAAGTAGTTCCATATCTTGTTTATCCCTCCTTTGTCCGTCTTCAATTAGCTTCTCCGCGAGTTTTCATGTGCCTCTCTATTTCTTTCACCATATGGATTCCAGAGCAGTCACTACCTCGAAATGATGTCAGATGATTTTCTTAATGTGTGTCCTATCCAGTGTCTGCATGTCTTCTTCACCTTTTGTTTCACAGGATATTGTCTTGTCCTTTCTATCAGTTCCACAATGATGATCTTGCCACAACATTGTAATCTTTTAGTTTTGTACAATATACTGTAAATATTAAGTAATATATATAGATTATTACTCTACTACTTTCATAAATGGTTGCTTGCGTAGAATAGACGGACTGAAGTGGTACGACAAGATCACTAATGTGGAACTGACGACAAGATCACTAATGTGGAACTGACAAGATCACTAATGTGGAACTGACGACAAGATCACTAATGTGGAACTGACGACAAGATCACTAATGTGGAACTGATGACAAGATCACTAATGTGGAACTGACGACAAGATCCCTAATGTGGAATTGACGACAAGATCACTAATGTGGAACTGACGACAAGATCACTAATGTGGAACTGACGACAAGATCACTAATGTGGAACTGACGACAAGATCACTAATGTAGAACTGACGACAAGATCACTAATGTGGAATTGACGACAAGAACCAGACAAGCGCCAGTGAGACAAGAAATGAGAAGAAGATGCTGGAGATGAATAGGACACACACTGAGAAAACCTGTTTATAGCATGATCAAACAATCCCTGTTCTGGAATTCCCAAGGTAAGAGAGGTAGAGGAAGACCAAAGAACACATGGAGAAGAGAACTGGAGACAGACATGAAGGTGATGAAGAAGATATTAAAAGACCTTGAGCTGATGGCACGTGACAGGAAGACCAGGAAGACCTGGTATAAGTTTGTTGAAGGCCTTTGGTTCTTTGCGAGTTGAAAGGTGAAAGGTGAAAGAAGAAGAAGGAGAAACAGTGTATTCGAGTGGAGTGCATATTTAAAACTCATATTTCAGCTATCAAGTCATACCAGTTAGATTCTGAAATCCGCGTGAAACTTCACATGTACACTAAAACATAGTGGAAAAAAAATCAATTTTAACTAATCTAAATGTATGATAACAATAATACAGAAAGAAAGGACGGAAGAAAGAAACTGTTGAAGTGAATTTCTAAAATCAATCATCGTCTGAGGTTTTGGTGAAAAAAAAGACCTTGCATGAAGACCCAAAATCATGTGGTGATAGTGAATGCTGTATGCAATTAAGACATAACAGAAGCAGCACATGTAGTGCAAATCAAGCATTCCTTTGTCCTCTATAGTCTGCTTTTAGTATCCATTGAATTCACTCAGTGTTAAGGCAGTGGCAATACAATAAATCCAGTGTAAAGGCATTATTCATGCAACACACCCAGTGTAAATGCAGTACTGTATTCAGCCTATACACTCAGTTCTTCTTCTTCTTGCGATCGCATCTTTCATGTTTACACCGTCAGACGAGTTCTCATGATGAATTCGACTGTTGTTTGAAGTTCCTCTTTAGCTCCATATAGCTTTGAGTTTAGTGTTGAGTCATTGGGCCAGTATATTTTTCTTAACTGGTCATACAGAGGACAATCCTGTAGAACATGCTCAGCAGTTTGTTCGTTTAATCCACATGTGCACAGTGGTGAAGCAGACAATCGTAGCTTGTGCATGTGTTTATTCAGTTTGTTATGCCCTGTCCTGAGGCGAAAAATAGTTATCTGTCCCTGCCGGTCGAGAGTGTGATAGTCGTCTTTGGGTTGGTTCTGTTCTCTTCTGATAGTCTGGATAGCTCTCTTTTTCTCAAAGTATGTGACTTCATTATCTTCTTGTTCACATTCTCCTCCCTTTTTTTGCAAGTTTATCTGCCTTTTCATTTCCGGTACACCACAATGAGATGGTACCCACTGAAGTATGGTTCTCTTTTTGGCAGCTACCTTGTTTAGTTCATTTCTCAGATGCGGGAGTTTACCACCCTTGAGAGCTTGCAGGACAGACAGTGCATCTGTGAGGATGACTACCTGGTGGCAGTCAGAGTTGGTGTTATAAATCATATTTGCAGCTTGCTCTAGAGCTTGAACCTCAGCTGTATAGTTGGAACAGAATTTACCAGTGGGAATGTGCCTAGTCTCATAGTGGTTGTCAGGATATGAGATAAAGATACCGGCACCTCCATTCCTAACAGCATTAGTTGCTGATCCATCTGTATAGGCATGTATCCATGATTGATCGGGATAGCTTTCTTGGATCATACTCAATGTAGCAGTTCGTTTTTGCAGATCATTATACTCACATCCACTTGTGAGATCACTGACTGATGTATTAATTTGGAGGGCATTGCTGGCCTGCTCCCATGGTACAGGGTATAGGGTGGGCTTCAGTGGTGTTGTCTTCATGGATAGGTCTTCTTGATGCTGTCTTTTAAGTCTTTTTCCCCGATGCACAAAGCTGCTACGCTTTAGACGTCCCAATGCCAGATCATCTAGTCTTGCCTTCATTGGGTGCGTTGGCATACTGTTGTACTTTTCCATCTGGATCATGGTTTTTGTGTCTCTTCTATGGGACAATGTCTGTAATCCAGCAACCTTCTGCATCTCTGATATTGGTGTAGTTTTCATGGCTCCTGTAATGAGCCTGAGAGCTTGATTTTGCACCTTGTCCAAAGACTGCAGATGTGAGTTAGCAGCTGATGACCATGCTGCTGAGCTAAACTCTAAGTGTGGTCTTATTACTCCATTATAAATCTTCTTTAGATTTCGTTCATTTGCTCCCCAGTTGGTACCTGCTAATTTTCTGAGTATGCCTAGTCGTCTTCGGGCCTTTCCTTCTGCATTTTCAATATGCTTATTCCATGTAAGCCTTTGGTCAAATGTCACCCCAAGATAGGTGGGGTAGCTTTCTTCCTTGATCACGGTTGTCCCTAGGTGTATGTTAGCTGCTTTGTCCTTGGGGGCGAGGGAGAACAGTGTTGTGGAGGTTTTGTCTGTGTTTATTGTGATAAGCCATTTCTCTGCCCATGACACTAGCATGTCTGTTGCTGTGGTGAAAAATTCTAATACCCATATATAAATTAGAACATAAATGTAAAGCAGAAAGCAAATATAAGAAAGAAAGAAGAATGGAGCAAAACCAGTGCTTTCCCAATAGCGCAAAAGCCTGAGATTAATAACGCCGGAAGGGATGAACGCAAAATCTCTGCTTTCCCTGCTGCATTCTTCAAATAATTGTATCGCCACACCCCCTATAAAATATGTACTGTATTTTCTCAATGACCTAGATACTAAAACAAACATTAGTGTAATTACACGCACAAGGTTAACTTAGAAAGACAGACGGATGAACTAAGAGAGAGAGAGATGCACTGAGGGACGCATGCAGTTATGCCGCTCGCTGTGTAAGCCATCTCGCACGCCGTTTGCATGGCCTGATTTTCAAATAAACAGTGATGAAAAAACTAACGACACGACATTAGGTTTCGAAAACAGGTTTAATTCTTATTAGGAAACATGACATTCCCCTGTTTTACGTCTGAGCTCCTGACTTTATACTGATAGTACAGTTAAAAGAATGCGGACAGATGTTAGTTAAAAATAAACAACTAAGATCGAAAAAAGACAGTATTTTTAAATAAGCCATTTAGTCTCATGAAAATTGTATATTCGGGTTTCTGAAGACTTGTGGACAAAGAATATGTAATTGGTTGTTTAAATAGTCCATTAGATAATTAAATATTGGTAATAAAACATATAGAGAACAGAGATACTGTCATGTCGAGTCATATCTGCTTGGATGGAATGGCATGATTTTTTTGAAAACACGTAGGTGAAAGAAGGCTAAAATAATACGAAGTAGGGGATTGGCTTGATTTTGAAGGAAGCCGAGGTATGATTGGCTAACTTAGATATACGAATCTAGTTGTTGATAGTAACACATAGTAGTGTGAGATTTTTTTTTAAAGTTAATTCAAAAATAAAGATAGGCTTAGTCCGATTGGCCAAGGCATGTGACCTTAACGAAAGAGTACGCTGCTCGTTGCCATTTAAAAAAAATATTCATAAGAGCAGGAAGCGGTGACAGACTTGTGCTGTGTTTTATAAGATATAACTACAGAAATCAGTCTGGGACAGTGGGCAAATCTAAAAGTGTGCCATATTCAATTGCCTTATTCATCGTAACCTGTGTAGATTTCCTTTACATGTGGTAAGATTGATTTTATTGACTTTTTTTATTTGAAAAAGGGTTGTGATAAGAAAAGGCCATGACAAAAGGTTGTAATTAAATGGTTCCATAGCAGACTTAGGCATGGCCTAGTTGTTGATGCATTATACTATGGACCATTTAAGAAAGTTAGAACTACAGGAATATATATGATGATCGTGCAGAAACATTACACCTATCTTATTGCATGGTGAAGTATTGCAGGAATGGCAGTGGCATAGCCTCCATTAGGGAAAAATAAAAGAAAACTGGTACTATTTGTTCCATCACATGAAAGTGGAGAAGCTAGGTTGTCAGAAGAGCTGACCATGTTCTTTTGTGAAATATATGTTTACAGGTAAATTTGGAGGAATTAGTTTGATATTAAGACAGAACCATAACTTGCTTTGACAGAGGTTCCTGCTGGTACTTGTATGATGCTGATACTGAATGATAGAGCAATTCAGCACTAGATCAAGGAGTCTCTGACACCTGCTGTTATAAAAGAGGCTTAAGACCAGAGGATTTTGAAACGTTTGGCCACACTGACTGCAATTGCTGCGATTCCAGGGCTCAGATAAGTGATATATCTGGCCTGGAACAACTTATTACTATTCCTGAAAGATCTCCTGTATTGAATAAAAACATTCCTCCAAAAAGAATAACAGAGACCATATTATTAAAACTAAAGAACATTGGGATGATGATAAACCCCAAGCTGCTTCATAATACCAGTAATTAGATATATTAAAGAATATCCATTTGAAAATTGTACCCATGTACTATAGACATACTGTCTATTGCATGTAAATATTTTAATATATATTTGTAATTATATTATGCAATCAAATTGATTATCATTGACTAAAGTCCTGACCAAAACAATATTTAGGCTCAGGACCAATAAAGTTTAACAGAAAATTTTTCATTATAAAATTTAACAGCTGGAGTTAGTTGAGTTTATCTTAGGATTTAATATTTGTTTGTATATGTTTTGTATTGAGATTATTCCACAACACTTTTACAATACCCTAGACACTTAACGAAGCTATTATTCACATTGATCAAGAATAAG
This sequence comes from Oreohelix idahoensis, assembly GCA_024509875.1. Taxonomy (NCBI): domain Eukaryota; kingdom Metazoa; phylum Mollusca; class Gastropoda; order Stylommatophora; family Oreohelicidae; genus Oreohelix; species Oreohelix idahoensis. Next base: position 482,518 of record JAMPIV010013927.1, on the reverse strand, counting down.
TCTGATTGAGATCGAATTGTGGTAGCAAGTAAGGTCTTCTATATACACACCAAACTTATTATCTTCAGAAACCTTCACAGCTGATCTCATTCAGTACACTAGGTCCCCTATCCCCATATTTATACCTCATCAACTCACCACATATAGTGCGGTCTCTAATTCCGGGATTGGAATTTGGCATATATAGGAATCTCATACAGCATATATCAACTGACTCCAGGAATAAAAATTAGCAGTAGGATATAAATTCAAGATTGTATTACTGGTCTTAGTAGAGTTTAGGAACACCCCTAAGACAGTAACAATAACTAAGAGGAGATTTTACAGTGATAAGTTGTTCCACCAGTAGTAATTAGTTAATAATTATTTTAATTAACTTTAGAATTGTCTTAGAACCTTAGTAGATCTACTTGAGTTAGAATGGCTGATTTGGCCAAATTTAGATCTGCCGCTGTACAGACTGCTAAAGAACTGGGAATGGAGGGGCAAATTATGATTGCTTATGTCACAACTGAATGTGACAAATTTATTGAGCGTAAAGAAAGAAAATTTGAAGCAGAAAGAAAGTTAGAGGCAGATAAAGAAATTAAAAGGTTACAGATTGAGGCTGACAAAGAGGCTAGGGCATTGGAGGCTGAGGCTAAAAGGTTACAGATGGAGGCTGAGCCTAAGAAGTTACAGTTGGAAGCAGAAGAAAGGAGACAGGCTGCAGAAAGGGAAGCAGAAAAGGAGGAGAAGAGATTACAAAGGGAACATGAGTTACGACTAAGGGAGTTAGAATTTCAAGGCCATGCTCCTGAAAATGGTGCCAGTCCCTTTACCTCAGATGCCACTGTTAGTCAGGGAGCCTCAACCTCAGCTATGAGTTTTCATTTAGACCATTTTGTTGAGAAAGACGATGACATAGAAAGTTGCCTAAATAGATATGAACTTTTAGCTACCACGTATGGTTTAGAGAGAGAAAGGTGGAGCCTAAAGTTATCACAAGGGCTTCGTGGTACAGCTTATGAAGTTTTTGCCAAGATGAGCAGAGATGACCAAGACAATTATGACATGTTAAAGCAGGATCTTTTGTTAAGATATGAAAAGAATGGAGAATTTTATAGAAAAAAGTTCAGGAATGCTAAACTACTGTCAGGTGAGACATATCACCAGTTCTCTGCACGGTTAGAGACATACTTGGAGAAATGGACTGCTCTGGGGAAAACCCAAGATCTTAAGGAAATGATTCTTATAGAGCAGCTAAGAGAGTCCATGGCTCCAGACCTGAGAAAGTTTCTCATGGAACAAGGTGCAGAGAGGCTGGGTGAGTTACAAAATGTCGCTGAAAGATATCAGGCAGCTCAAGCAGAGGTAACTGGTAATAAAAAGAAACAGGTAGACATTTTTAAGGCACCACAAAACTTTAATGAGTTTGATCATAGAGATCAGAACAAAGGTAAGCACCAGTTTGATAGGCCACGTTATGATAATAAAAATAAAACCCCACAATTCAATGAAAGGAAATATGATGACAGGAAACCCTTCAGACAGGAAGGAAAATATTGTCAAATATGCAGGATGCATAATCATAATACTAGTGAATGAGGTAGGAAAGTTCCTCCATATCACGCGGCATGCATGATAACAGTGGACAAGGGGAAGAAGAAACTGACAGAGAATCATATAAATCTTCAACATCCCCCCATCTGTGAAGAAGTGACATGTAATGGTGCCAAGGTTAGGTGCCTTTACGATTCAGGTTTAGAATATGACTCAGTTGTGAGTGCAACCCTAGTGCCCCCTGAACAGTATACCACAGGGAAAGTGGAGATACAAGGGGCCGTAAAGGGAATATCCACCATGACACTTCCCGTAGCCGAGATAAATGTCAAGACTAGGTACGTGGAAGGAGTGATTAGAGCAGCCGTGTGTGACGACCCTAACTACCCGCTGGTGTTAGGAAGTAAATATGTTTTTCTAGGAAGCCCGGTAAAACCTGTGGTAATGGCCACGCTTCAGGTTAGGTCGACCCCTAGTAGAACGGAGGAGGAACCACCACTAATTTATTCCCATAAGCAGATGAGAAAGGCCCAGGCAAAAGATAAATCACTAAAACTTTGCTTTGGCAAATTGCCAACAAGCCATACACACCCTAAGAAAGGGCAATTCTATTTAAAGGAGGGACTGCTCTTCAGGAAAGCTAGAGCAGGATCCAAAGAACAGGGACAGTTGGTATTGCCAACTCCCTACAGGGAAAAAGTGATGGCACAAGCTCATGTTGTACCTGACGGTGGACATCAGAGGAATGGAACCACACGTAAAAGGACATCTGAAAAATATTACTGGCCCCAAGTAGCTGCTGATATTGCACAATTTGTGGGGGCCTGTGAAAAATGTAGCAAGGTACAGTCCCCAAGTTGGGAAAATCATAATCAGATGCCAGCCAAGCATTCTGAAACATATGGGCCTAAAAATAACAAGGAAAATAAAAATAATAAGGTTGACATAGAGGATAGGTATCCACCTTCCCACCAACAGTTTTCACCAAAAATATTTAGATTAGCAACTCTGAGAAGGGCATCCAGAGAAAATAGAAACTCAGACCAGTCACCCCAGGCACAGTTTGAAGCCGCAGTTAGGGAACTGGCTGAAATTAATATTGAAGATAATCCGCCAGATTTGAACCCGAAACAAAATGTTAGAAGAAAATTGGGGAGTGGACGAGTGAGCAATTCGGAAAATGCTCACAGCGCTTCACCATATGGCTATTAATATAGCATGAAAAGGGCACTGGTGACATTGGTAGTCACCCGACCCTACACCGTCCAAGGGGAAGTATTGATCGGACCCTGGATGGAGATCACCCACACATATTATAGCAAAGCTAAGGGCGAATTGATTTCTGATGCAGAAACTCATTTCCCCACATATTATCTTAATTCACCAAATTGTCGGTAGGCGGAAATATAGTTGGTGAATATGGCCTCCATTTGAGTGGCACATTATAGAATATTATAAGAATATTATTAGAAGGGTGTTTCCACATTCAATCAAGCCTGAGATCAGACCAATTGCTGGCTGTGAACATTTCGGAGGAGCAGAGTGTCTCCATTGTTGCCTTTTTGAAATGAGGATAGGCGAGCACCAGTACGAGATTTATTTGACGGTGTACTCATTCATAAAAAAAAGCGAGTTGCGTGATACTGTGGTTTCCGGTGCGCCTTCTGGCCCAGTATCTACGACTTTAGCACCTCTTCAACGGGAGAGTGGGCTCATCCCTAATCTGTTTACGTTCCCAGTAGTAGACTATTCGCAAGCAGCCTGGGGGTGTCACTGCTCTGCGCGGACCTTGTTTACCGAGGCGGCGTCCGAGCTCGTATGGTGAAAATATGGTTGCGTTATCTTTAAAATAGACCTGTCTTTCCCGTGGCTTTTCTGCCATCCTGCAACTTTGAATTAGGGAGTTCTGAGCTCCAGTCTCTTTCCCAGGCATTTTATCCTGGCCTGGCACGCATACAGAGGACCCCACTTCTGGTTCTAAGTTAGCAGTTGGGGATAGGTGGGGTGGCACACTGTGCATTCCCCGTCATCCAGGGGGGCTCTCCAACTATGCAGAGCTTGCACAATGCTGTGCTCTGGTTCTGGGCTCTCCCAAGGAATCCTCACGTCCTGCACAGAGCCACTTCCAGATACCCACCACCTGCCATCTCTCCATTGTAGAAATCTCCTGCATGCGGCCATCCAGTCAAGAGCCAGTATTAAGTCTGGTGCCCAAGTGATCCCCCCAAGCTCAGTGTGCAATGCTGGGTTCTCATCATGCTGCAATACAGGGGGGATTGTGATGCTCAGCCATCTCTCTCAACTCTGCACCGATAAGTGACATCAGGGACTTAACTGTGCCTCAGTACTGGGAGGCCCCGTTTCCGGGTACACCACACACAGCCACTTGAGGCAACGGTCGTCGTGGGCGTAATATACACTCAATGTAAATCAGTATTCAGTCTACACATCTAGTGTAAATACAATACTCACTCAACAAACCCAGTGTAAATGCAGTATTAATTCAATAAATGTGGATAAAATGCAGCATTCCTCCATCCTCTGAAACCTAGGCACAATACTGGTTCAAACCCTTCAGTGTAAAAATTGTTTTCAGGTAAAACTTACAGTATTAAAACGGTATTTGTCAAATTCTGCAACCTAAGCCCAATATTTGTTCAAAACCGTGAGTAAATGAACAGTATTTCTGTAAAACATTCAGCATAAATATAGATTCCTTCATCTTCTCCAATCTAAGCCCAATATTTGTTCAAAAACCTTGAGTATTAAAACAGTATACATGTAAAACTTACAGTATTAAAGCGGTATTTTTTTTCTTCTCCAACCTAAGCCCAATATTTGTTCAAAAATCTTCAGTATAAAAACATTATTTATCTAAAACGTAAGTATAGATACAGATTCCTTCATCTTCTCCAATTTAAGCATAACATGTATTAAAAACCCTTGAGTATAAAAACAGTATTCACGTAAAACTTACAGTATAAATACAGTACTCCTTAATAGAAGGGGTACCATCCAGTTCTGGCAGTAGTGACGCGGCAATCTTGGGAACAGCCGCGTCTACCCAGGCATCATCTACTCCTTTATCCCTTTCGTCAGGGTTAATATCAGGGCCCTGGTAGGAACAGACCTAGATGTGCAAAAATAAATAAATAAAGAATACAAATAATTTTTTAAAAATTGTGGCAAATGTAATGTGTATCATGATCACATCAACATTATCACCATCGTCATCTACAGCAACATTATCACCATCATCATCTACAGCAATATTATCACCATCATCATCTACAACAACATTATCACTATCATCATCTTCATCAACCTTATCTTCATCATCATCTACAGCAACATTATCACCATCATCATCTACAGCAACATTATCACCATCATCATCTTCATCAACATTATCTTCATCATCATCTACAGCAACATTATCACCGTCATTATTAGAATCTTTTCTATCTTCTACTTTCAGCTTCTGTTCCATTTTGCTTTAAATTACTCTGGTTTTGCTAGGTTCTTTGTTCAACAAATATGTTATGTCTCGCTATCATGTGTAGTTCCTGAGAATCTCTGAGGATAGGAAAAAAGAATAGGACGTTGCTCTCACAGGCATGTCGTGGGAGTTAACTAATATGAGGTTGTACATGAGGCAGGCAACCTCATCATGTAAAAATAATTGATACAGAAACCAGTATGGCAAGAGCAGATGGATGCTTCGGTGCAGGATTCCTGCAAGGTCACCAACTGTATTGGTGGTTGCACGCTTCTGAGGAAGTGAAAATGATGAACTGATAAGGATTATTTATCCATAATAACATCACTCCAAGTCTCCACATGATGTTCTTATTGTTGATCGGAATCAATAGCATTGCACTCTGAGAAAAACCCATAGGTGCCCTGTCTCTCTCAGCAAATGTTGAAGGGTAAGTTTCTAATTATAACTTCGTAACCTTTTACCTATTACGGGTAGATCCCGGTAATAGGGGTTAATTATAACTCTGTAACCTATTAACTAGTCACGGGTAGTTTCCGGTAATAGGTTCTAATTTTAACTCGGTAACCAATTACCAGTCACGAGTTGCTCCCGGTAATAGGTTCTATTTATAACTCGGTAACCATTTACCAGTCACGGGTAGTTCCCGGTAATAGGTTCTAACTATAACTCGGTAACCTATTACCAGTCACAGGTAGTTCCCTGTAATAGGTTCTAGTTATAACTTGGTAACCTATTACCACTGAATTATTCGTAATCAAACTATGGTCACCTTCACAAGGCCTGGATACTCAGACATAGGAAGACCGTAGACATGAAATCCCTCAATCACACCTCTGGAGTCAAGAAAACATGGAAACCTTTGCGAGCCAAACTGTTCCTCTGAGGCCTTGCAGTAGAAAACACCAATCCGGATTGGCTGAAAAGTTAAAAATATGCTACTAACAATCAGATAAATGCTATGGACATGGAACCACGGTTCACCAATAGTCCGTGACTCACTTCCATGTAACATCATTGGCTCTATATAACACTGAATCTCTCGTTCACTAACATTGCAGTATTACCAATATAAAATGTCAATGTAAAGGCAGTTAAAGGGCGCCACGGCTGCCAGAGCGGAAAAACATGGATGATATTATGACGATATATGTTTTTAATACAAGCAATTTTTTTTTTTTTCGGTTTTTGCCTTCTTCTGGCGAGGCGCGTTCCTTTCAACCTATTTGGCTAAATCAGAGCGCATTTACCATCCCAAAAAAAAAAAAAGTCAACTCTGGTGACTGCTAACCCGATCAGCGTTGATAGATACTAAGTCCTGAAGAGGACTAACATTATCTATCTGCTAGCATAAAGCCCTAAAAAAGGACTCGCCAGCTACGCCAACGCCGTTGTTGTTGTTGTTGATTTCGTCTACTATGTTGCTGTAATACCCTGTTCAACCTGAAAGTTGGTTATAATTGGGGTATATAGGGTGTTTACTATCTTCGGTGCTAGCCTGTTGTTAGTCCTGAAAAGGACTGGTCCGAAAAAGGACCACTAGCTGCCTGTCAGAATACCTCTTTGCTCTTGTCCATTCGGGGTGTCGTGGCGTGTTCATGGTGTACATTTGTTGTTTTCCTATCTGGCTTGTTAGGTTTTGTGAGTTTTTGCCCTCCTCGTTTCTGCTTCTTGTGTCTTCCTTTTCTCCAGTGTCTGGGAAAGCGCTTTTTCTATCATTGTTGGGAGTAGCTCTTCCCACGTTTCCTCGATGACTTTTTCGTTTGATTGGTCGTTCGTTTTAGTGTCTTTTGTGTTTGATGTAATTTCTTCAATGGTCATTCTTTCTGCCTCTATTCTTTTCAGTAGTTGTTCGTTTCCATCTTTCAGTTCTATCAGTTTCCTTACATCTTCTTCTATCTGTTGCTGAATTCTTTTCATGTCTTGGTGTATTATTTTCATGTCGTTTATGACTTGTTGTTGTTTCGCGCTTTCCGAGCTGTCATGTATTTCTTCACATCTGTCAGTTGAGGTTCTGTTTTTGTGTGGCTGGCGGTTTTCTCTCTCCTTTCGCAGTTGTTGTTTCAATTCTCTCACTTCAGTCGTGAGCCGTCTGACTTGTTCCGTTAGGCTGTCTTGGCGCCTATCACCTAGAGTACTTGCCTTCAGTGTGTTTTTTGCCTCATGGTATGATACTCCCTTTCCAATGGCAACTGTAATTATTTGCCTTGTTTGTTGGTATTCGGGACATCCTCGGTATCGTGCTCCGTGCTTTCCGAGGCAGTTGGTACATTTTCTATTGTTATTTGGTGCTTTGTAGTCTTGGTCTTTTTTGGCCTTTGGGCAGTCTTTGTATTCGTGGCTGCCCGCACAGTATCTACAGACCGTCTCTTTTCTGCACGTGTTCCTTGTGTGAGAAAATCCCTGGCACTTTGAACATTGTATCACTGGCGGGATGAAGGCATGTGCTCTTCGAGGTCTATTCTGGATAGTGATGTTTTCTGGGACTGTTTTCCCCTGTAGAGTCACTATTATCAGTCTGGTGTCTTCTTTGTTCCAGGATTTAAGCCTTTCTGCGTGTGTGAATCTGTACCGAGGGTTTTCGGCCTGGATGTAGCTGAGGGCCTCTGTGTCTGACAAGTTGGTGTCTATCCCTTTGATGACTACTCTCTTGGTTTCAGTGTAGATTTCTGCTTGGATTTTGATCCGGTGTGGTAGCTGAAATTCTTTAGGCCCGGATGCCAGAGCAGTCATCAGCGATTTAGTTTTTTCTGTATCATTCAGGGCAAGTGTCACTCCCTGTTGGTGCCTTCTGATACTAATTATGCCTCTTTTGCCTACTACTTTCTCCAGGACATTGATTACTTTGTCGTCCGGGAGTGCCCTGAGTGTGGCTTCTCCTTCCGACAACTGCGTAATTTTTATTTTGCGCTCTTGATCCTGTTCTTTGTGAATACTTTTTCTTAGTTCGCCTGGGCGGCATCTCCCATCTGCTACCACTGGTTGAGTATTTGTCTTCGGGCTCGGTGCCCTGTCCTCTTCTGTCTGCTTGTGATTTTGCTTCTCTTGTTCACCTCGGAGGACTTGGCTGTTCTTTGTAGGATTCCGGCGTATCTCGATGTCTGACACTCGAGCCGCCTCAAATAGTGCTTCTTTCATCTCGGCATCGTGTGGTGGTGTCAACGGTGTTTTGTGTAGCTTCTCTGTAGTAGACAGGGCTTCAGTTGACGATTTGGGTACTTGTGGTGGTGGTCCCTGGGTTTTAGGCTCCTGTCTTCTTTTTCTTCTTTCCAACATCTGTTTTATCTGTTCTAACGCTTTCATCTGGTCTTCTTCTTCTGACATCTGTTCTATCTGCTCTAATGCGCTCACCATGTAGTCATATTCTGGGTCTTCATCGTCAAGTTCAGAACTGCTTGCATCTGCTTTCTGCTCTTCCTCGCAAGGAGTCTGGTCATTCGGGCTCTCAACCGGGTTGATACACGTCGCAGCTAGCTCCGTCATCGTATCAAGAGTTGGAGAAATTTCGGTCCCCGCACGAGTACTTGGGGCAGTTTTGCTCTCTGGCTGTCTTTCTTTGTTGATTGTGTTATTCCCCTGGCTGTTCTGCGCTGGTGGGCTGGTATAAATCTTCCTCTTTTTAGCGTGAGGTTTCTTTCGGCCCATTTTGACTATTGCGATCGCTGTGTACGTCCTGAAAAGGACGCTGGTTATAGTGCGGTTGAGGTTCAAAAAAGAAATGTTATCGACCTAACAACGTTATCCTACGCCAACGCCCGAGCTAGTCAATTAAGTTATATTCAATTTAATACAAGCAAAACAGGTGTAAGAAGTTAAGAATCATTAGCTGTATGTTTTTTAACTTCATTTAAAACATAAAATTGCGCTCTACATCAAAAACATAAAATTGCATTCTTATAATACTTTATAACAGTAAAGGTAAAAGTATAAGTAAAAAATAAGTTAAATCTCATAAAATTTGATATATATTTAATGATTATTTTACAATATGGTTGTTTCCCTTGGAAAAATTACATCCCTTGAAAAAAAAAGTACGCAAAAATTAAAACTCTTGCTCAAAACTTTACAAATATTCAAAGTTACTTCGGCCAGAATCAATAAAACGAATTCCAAATAAGATGCTTGGTCTTCTAAATGTGCTCAGATACTGAAACGTTAAGATGCTGGCTTTAATTCTTCGTCCGCCATTGTAGTGACGGGTACACTTGGCCGTTACAATATAAGTACCAAAAACAAAACTCAACAACGCCATGGCAATTCAAAACACCATTGGTGAAAATTACACGCGTGAGGTCACCTGTAACCTTTTCCCTTACCTGTTTCACATTTATGCCGAGAATATCACGAGAAACATAAGAGATGACCAAGAACACACAGAGTTTGACTCATTTAACATCGGCAGGTACCAGATCCCGGAAATCAGATATGCTGACGACACAGTCCACCTATCCACCAACCCAGAAGGATTGAACAATTAATTCTGTCCACCAAAAAACACAGCGAGGCCCAGAATCTATACCTAAACGCCAAGAAGACCAAAGTATTGACAACAGACAAAGTTGTGATAAAATTACATTGATACACCGATAAAATTATTATTTGTAAGTAACAAGAAAGCTAGGTAGAAATAAAAATAGTTAAGTTGTGACGCGTCTTCTTTCCCCACGCCAGTCAGCGTGTTAATTTTAGCTAGACAGAATCGTAGTGTAAAGATACTATCGTTTGCCAGTGATCTTGAAAATATCGGTAAAAATTTTGTCGGAATAAACCTTGTTTCAGACCAAAAAGGGGAAAAGGAGGAGAGAGGCAAGTGTATTTTTAGAATGAGATTTTTGACACAAATGGTTGAAACACGCAAAATTGTAGGCAAACGCGGGCGATAGTGTTAGCGGCAGATGGAAAAATTCGACACTAAGTCCAATATTTGTTCGTTCCATAAGCACGCAGAGTGACTGGTATAAACACACACGCCTCGCTCTGTCTGCAAATTGGTACATTTTATGACGTCACATACTTGTTATTTCGAATTGAATTACACAGAAGTGGGGAGAGAGATGGCGTAAATTATATGATAGTGGAAATTGAAACTAACTCTGGAAAATATATGGACTTCTTTATTAATAGGTTTAGGATCATAAAACCTAGTTAGTTTGATGGCTTATCTTCTCCTGATATGTTTTAAAATACAAAATTCCCCAGTAGATAAGAAAGTTATTGACAAAAGACTGTATTTGTTCGTGCAGACAAACGGACAGACTGGCGGTTTTGCATTCATTTTGCATTCACTAACAATTACAATTTTGAACGCGTTGTTGGAAATGAGACAAGCAAGCATGTATTCTGTTGGAGGAGGGGTAGACAAGGGGAGAGAAATTTTGGGATGGCTTAACACAAAATATATTTCAGCAATAGAAATCTAAGAATGAGTGAGGAGAAAACTTGTTAGGTCCAAAAATCAAGTCTGTTTTTGCTTTTATTTTCAAAATTCAAATTGAAAAGCTTAGTCTTCCGATCTGATTGGCCAACGCATTTTATATTATAGAAAACTTAGTTAGGTTTTTGCCATTTTGTAGAAAGCTGTCCCTGAAGCAGGTCGATGTGATCCTAGAAGTTTGACTTTTATTTGTATCTAAAACTAAAAAGTATTTGTCATAGTCTAGCCAGCAGCAAAGCTGAATTTGTGCCATCCATCGCACCTGTGTGTATTTCATTGAATTCTGGTAAGAAGAATATCTATATTATTATGTAATATGTGCAAAGGCAAAAAGTGGGAAAGTGTATGGCATGCCTAAAGAGACAGTTTGGGTATATCTATTTGATTTATGTTTGAATATTGCAATGTTGGAATTAAAATTTATTGTAGGACTAAAGTAAAATAGCAAGCCTCTGTGTTCGCTGAACACTATTGATTGCCTGGAGCGTTTATATTTTGTAATAGAAGAAAATTATATGCATATAAGGAGATGTACATACTCCTATTAAATTGTGTTGAAGAAGACTATGTAAAATGACAGTGGCGTATCTGCCATATGGACCTGAGGTGTGGTCACAATATGATGTGAGTTCAAAAAACTTAGGTGCTGGTGCACTTGTAATGCACACGAGGCTGAACCCCATCATGTCATGTAGAGAGTTGAGGGAAAAATATAACAGATATGAAAAGGCCAGGATGTCTTTTATGTTGCAGGGTTTTATTTCCTGTTACCAGCCAGTGACAGGAAAGCTGAAGTACGAGTGAAGACAGTAACGTCTCCAGTACAGCGTATTCTGTATAATAATTGTCAAGTGGAGCTCTGGGAGCTGATGTTCTTTACAGAGCCATATCAACGATTGAATCTTCACGAAGGAAATTTCAGGTTATGTGCCACAATCTGGGCACTCTGACACTTTACTGGAGAAAACTGTTTCCCTACCCATTAACAAAAACTCTCGGGGAAATGATGACATAAACAGTCTCTCCAATAACTGACTCACATTATTACTTATTACTTAACAGGCTGTGAAACACCTTACGGAACATTTTAATATTAATAGTATTATTTTTGGACCAAGAGTCCTTATTTTCAGTTCACTTTTCAGGGTAACATACATTTTCTTCAGTTTTAAAAGACCTGTCCAAAAGAGATTGCAAGACAGGCACAATAAATTGTACAAAATAATATTTCCAATTTGAAAACTAAACAACAGAGTTATTAAGATTCTATTAGAGAGTTATACTGTGTTGTTTTGATGTACCATCATTTCATTACATCCCTTAGACACTAGCCACATCAAACACCATACATTAGAAGTAATTTACAGCACGGTGTGAGATCTTGAGAGGTAGCGTTAGGTCCCTTGAGAATTCATCTTCTTCAACCACTAGACTCAAGGTCTTACATAGCTTGACCTCACACGGTTAACACATCTAACTCTATCATTCTTATCTTTTACCATCATAACCTCTCCAGCAATTTACTTTGCTACAAAAGTAAAGACCAAACCTGAAATTGAAAGAAGAACTGGACAGTGTTAATGAATTCGAATACTTAGGATCAATCATCAACAGCTCTGGCGACTGTGCAGTAGAAATTAAAAGAAGACTTGCAATTGCTTCACATAAACTAATACAGATGAAAAACCTATACTCAATAAAACAGTTGCAAAAAAGGTTACATCATTCGAAATGAAATGCTACAGAAGGATGTTGAGAATACCCTGGACAGAAAAAAAGACCAACAGAGAAGTACTGCACTCACTAAACGTAGAGGAAAATTGGCTCCTAAATACCATCGCAATAAGGAAGCTGACATTTTTCGGTCATATAAAAAGACATAATAATCTGGAAAAAATAGTGATGGAAGGCATGGTCCCTGGAAAAAGGGGAAGGGGTCGACCTAGACGACGGTGGACCCAGGAAATCACAGAGAGTCTGAACTTGTCTTTGGCTGATGCAGGTCGACTTGCCCAGAATCGTGATGCGTTCAGAGCAGCTGTAATGGAGACAACGTTCTGGAAAGAATACATCACATGATGATGATATATATATATATATATATATATATATATATATATATATATATATATATATATATATATATATATATATATATATATATATATATAATTCTTACTTTTAATGGCAGCTGCAGACCTATCGACGAACAAAGTCGACCAGCCCATGCTCCAGCAGCAAGGACAGCATTGTGGGCGGTGTACTCCCCACGAGCTGTCCTTACGCTGACCACACTTCCTGGGATCACAGAGGTTACTGGCTCGTTATCTTGAATAGTACCACCCAACTCCTTAAAGACTTGCTGGAAAATAAAACAAGAAATATTACAGAGTTTAATCGCCTAAATAAGAAATGTTACAGAGCTTAATCACATAAATAATAATTGTTACAGAGTTTAATCACATAAATAAGAATTGTTACAGACTTTAATTACATAAAGAATAAATGCTGCAGAGTTTAATCACATGAACAAGAAATGTTACAGAGTTTAATCACATAAATAAGAAATGTTGTAGAATTTAATCACATAAACAAGAAATTTGACAGAGTTTAATCTCATAAGAAAAAATTTTACAGAATTTAACCAGATTCATGCATTGCCGTTCGTATCCAAGGAGAATAGGCCTTTAACTAATTCATGCCAAGCCTTTCGGTGCTGTACCATCCACTCAAAGTTTTTCCATATCCTCTTTTTCCCTGTAATTTATGCCACCAACTCTCTCCTCCGTGTGTTTGTTTGTCTCCGTCTTACCCCGGAGATCCAAGAACAAGATCTGGCTTGTAATGTTATTAAATAGGTTTCAAAGGTGTGTCCTATCCATCGCCCGCGTCTTCTTCTCATCTCTTGTTACACTGGCTCCTATCTTTTTCTTGTCATCATTTCCACATTGGTAATCTTGTCATACCATTTCAATCATAACCTACGCCATACAATCGAACTGCCTTGACGTTTGAGTTGAAGATTTTAAATTCTGAATTGGACTTGGTAACGTCGGATTTCCATATATTTCAAAATGCATTAATAGCGTCTCTTACCTTTTATATTCTTTTTATATCATTGTTTGTTCCTCCAAGTTTTTCTATATTTCTATGTAGATATATGTATGATTCTACACTTTTTAGGGGTGTTATTTTTTTTTCAGTGCAATCCTGCTGTTATTTCCTGAGTTTATCCATTTAATCGTTATCTTCCCCCCTCAATCACAAACTTTTGATATAATCTGTAACAAAAAATCAAAAATGTAATTGTAGGAATTATTTTCTTCGCATGAAAGTGTACGAAATTTGTGTAAAAGGAAAAACTTATTATTTTTTGTAAAAAGTAAGGATTATTGCAGACAGAACAAATTGATAAGGCGAAAAGTGGTAAATATTATAAAAGGGGCTTTTACGTTTGGAAGTAAGGAAATATGCATTAAGAAAATCTGCTGATAGCAATACAAGTCAGTCTTTGTTCTGAACCCACGGGGTAGAAGAAATAGAGGGAGGCCAGCCACAAAAAAAAAAAAAAAAACACGCATGGAGAAAGGAATTAAGCATAGATATGAAGAGGATAAAGAAAACATGGAAAAATCCAGAACGGATGGCACAAGCCATTGAGGATTGGTGTGTTATTTTTTGAAGGGCTGTGATCCATTGTGAGCTGAAAGAAATTGGTTGATTGATTGAAACATGCAAAATTAGATGCAAACTCCGTCTGTTATATGAGCGCGCATGTTCCACATACAAAAGACCTTGTGATCTGGTATAACTGTTAGCAATATGGGATAGCTGAAAGAAAAAGAGAGAGGTAAAATATAGATACATTTACTCACCTCATCTTGTAACATTACCTGGAAAGCCCGTAACTTTTAATACTTACTCACTTTCACTTTCTCATCTTGTAACACTATGTGAAAAGCTCGTAACGCTTCAGATTTACCCACTTCGTCTTGTAACATTACCTGGAAAGCCCCAACACTTTACATTTACTCACTTCAACACTTTGTAACTTTACTTGGAAAATTCATAACGCTTTAACTTTACTCACTTCATTATTTCATAACATTACTTAGAAATCCCGTAAGCTTTACATTAGTTCACACCTTTATCTTGTAACATTACCTGGAAAGACAGTAACACCTTACATTCGCGCACCTCATCATGTTACATTACCTAAAATGTTCATAACGCTTTAAACGAACTCACTTCATCATCTTGGAACATTACTTGGAAGGCCCACAAGATTTTACATTTGCTCATCTTATCATCTTGCGACATTTCCTGAATAGCCCGTAACTTTTTATATTTACTCACCTCACCATCTTGCAACATTGTCTGAAAAGGCAGTTACGCTTTAAATTTTACTCACCTCATCTTATAGCATTACCTGAAAATTCATAACGCTTAAAATGTCTTCACTTGATCTTGTAACATTATGTGGAAAGCTGTTAAGGTTTATAAACGCTCACCTCATCATCTTGTAACATTACCTGGAACGCACGTAAAGCTATGTCTGCTCTCAGAATACCCCCACCGGGATCTAAGATGGCTGCAGTCTTGTCCCCGCCATTAACTAATGGAAAACGTTGCCGTAATTCTTCTGGATTTAGCTTCTCATGTGGGATGCCATATGTCCTCAAGGAGCTTAGCACTCGTCCCATTCCAGGTGAGTCGTCTGTGCGAAGGTCCAGTACCCCACAGTTACTAATTGGAGTCATAAGTCAATGTTACAAACATATAAATTCAGTGAAATATCAGCAGTTCATGCAGCACTAAACGTTCCTTTCCGAGAGAGTAAGCTCTGGTAAGAGCAGAAATACGTGCACACGCTAACTAGACTATTGACAGACGTAACCTAGTTCCTTTAAGGGTTTATGACTGTTTGCTAGTGTCTCTTGCTTGTCGGTGTAGCTGGCGGAAGGTTTTAACAGAAATGATCATTGCTAGGTGTAGACTCATGCATATATCTTTGTAGCTATGAAAACAGTTTTGGAGCCAATAACAGTGATATGAAAATAATGATACAAAAGGAACGAAGAGCTTTCATTGAAATATTAATAAATCAAAAGAAATCAAGTCCAACACTTAGTCGTTCCCCTTCTACCGTGAGGTGTGGAGGTTTGGAAGAGAGAGTGCCAGACTATCCTATCGGCTGTCTTCCTCCTGGCCTGGTTCCATTCTAGTCCTCAGTCCTTCAAAGATTGTCTAATGTTGTCCTCCCAGCGGACTCTGGGTCGTCCTGGGTGTCTGGATCCCTGGCTCTTTGTTTCCCATGCTTGTCGTGGTAGCCGATCTTCTCCCATTCTGCAGACATGTCCAAACCATCTTAGTTGGGACTGTTCTACTTGGGTCTGCAGGGGGTGGGATTTAAGGCCTTGACGTATCGTCTGGTTGCGGACCATGTCTCTTCTTGTTACTTCCACCACCTTCCTAAGATACCCCATTTCTGAGGTTTGGATCTGGCTTCCAACACACAAATAAGAATCTTCAACTCAAGGGTCAAGTCAGTCCTGCTGTATCGCCCTGAAACGTGTAGAAGAACATAAACAACAACCAAGAAGTCACAGACTTTTATAAATGGAGGATGCTTGCGTTGAACATAAGGATTGAAATAGTGCGACAAGGTCATCAATGGGGAACTGATTACAAGAACCAGACGGTTGCCAGCTGAACAAGAAGTGAGAAGAAGACCCTGGCGATGGTTTGGACACATTGCGGAAACTTGATCGTTGCATTACCAGACATCCCATATTTTGGAATCCCCAAGGTAACAGAAATAGAGGCAGGCCAAAGAACACATGGAGAAGAGAACTGGAGACAGAAATGAAAATAACTCTGAAAACATGGAAAGAGCTTGACCTGATGGCACGCGACTGAAGGACCTGGTGTATGTTTGTTGAAGGACTATGCTCCTTGGTGAGCTAAAGGATATTGATTGACTGATTGATTTTAACGTGAAAGCTCTGAGATTTTGTTTTCTTTAATGTACCCATCTTCTCCACATACTCCTTCTCCCTCCACCCCTAATGTTCTTTTTCTATTTCTTCTTTTAAGAAAAAAACTTACATAAAGAACTCGGTCGACGATTCCTTCTCGAGTTGTGCCCACAAAGGGAAGGCATCCACCATCATTCTCACGTAAAATTCATCCTCGTATGCATAACGGGTGATGCGGCTCTGACCATGTGAGCTTCCGCGGGAATGTGGTAACGGAAACTATTAGAAGATAGTGTATGAATACACTGTGGCTCAGAGAGCCGTGGTTTATGTTTGCTATTTAACTAATCCAACATAAAAATTTACTCTCTTTTCAAACTAAACAAAATTATCCACATAAAAGATTGTACCCTTTTCAAAAACTTGGTACGAGGATGCTTTCTATCACAAAAGTAAGATAACCTCTGCAAGTTTTTAAGCATACCATAAAAGAATGTACTTATTTCTTTTTTTTTTTTTGTTTCACCTGCTTGACCAGTGTGTGGAGAGACATGAAACAATTACCGGTTGCAACTCAACTGCGAACGTTTCACTTGAAATACCCGCCGTGCGCATGCGAAGGGTGCACATATTGAGTCTTTGTTAGGTATGCTTAAAAACTTGCAGAGATTATCTTACTTTTGTGATAGAAAGCATCCTCGTACCACATCATGGGGCCGAGAATAAAGTTTTTGAAAAGGGTACAATCTTTTATGGACACTGTGGTAAAGTGGGATGTTATAAATATTTATAGGGGACTTAGTGTACTGACTGAGATCAGCTGTGAAGGTATCTGTATCTAATAAGTGTGGTGTATTACAGATAACCTTACTTGCTACCACATTTATACCTCAGTCAGGCTTATTCTGGAATATTGTGATGACTACGTTGAATGTCGAGGGTTATGATAATGATGAAGTGTATGTTCACAACAACCAACAGACAGATAAACAATTTAATTTAATCCACAACACTTTACAACACTGTGACACTCACACACATATAACACTCTATAAGGCTATCTTAATAAGTCACGGGTAACTTTTAAAAATATGTATTATTTCCTTTCAATAATAGATATCCTGATTCAACTACAAAGTGAACCAGGAATCACAATCAAATGTAATCACAAGTTATATGTACACAATTTATAGATAGGATCTTTGTATTGACATATATTATTATTACAATATGTGTGTAAGTTGTGATGTAGTACTATGAGGTAATACTGGCTGTTCAAGCTATGTTGTTGTTTGTCATCATGACTTCAAGTGTTTGTTTCTGGTGGAATTAATGTTGGTAAGGTTCACAGTTTCTTTTGATTTGAAACAAATAAATGTCCCTCTTGAATTAAGGTAAAGTCACTTTTAGAGGGGGTTATACACAAGATTGAGCTGCTCTGGCCACATAATCTTATCTTCTGTGTGGGCGGCAGGAAACAGTCTCCACTGCTCGCTTGCTTCACCGTGTTCTTGAGAAACCACACTGGTCGATATATTGACCAAGGAGTCTGCTACCAGCCTCTGGATTCAGCAAAACTCAGACCAGGTGCTGCTTTAATATGTTAGTACCACTGTCCCTGAAACAAGAGGGTTGTACCTCCTACTTCAGAACTAATTTATAATCTATTTCCACACTGAGCACAATACATAACAAACACCGAGTTCAGCGCGGTAGGCCAACTGTTAGCTTCTCATGTAACACATTCACCAGTATTCCTCTCCCTAATGGGTACAACGCCTCTGCAATTCCAGCATTATTTTCTTCTATTCAGTAAGATAGGTGTCATAGTACTATTTGGCAATTCCATATAGGCCTAGGCAGTTAAACTCCTCTCCGACAAGTCTTGTTCCTGGTGGAGCAATATCTAGGCTTTTCCTCATGTTTGCTACTGAACCACACACATACAGACATAAATGTATCAATTCACATTCAATTTTCATCTAAAAGATATCAAATATTTCTAGCTTACCACAATTCATGGAAATATTAAACAAAATACGTTGACTGGCAAAGAGTTATGGCACAATTCCGATCTGCCTTTGTCCCAGGCTTTCATAAGAAAAATATGAGCTGGATCTCAACGCACTTGCTTCTCAGTAAGTTTATTTTAAAAAATGTGGCACTGAACAGACGCTCCTAATTGACTATATCAAATGGTCTAGCCAATAAGACCATGTTTACAAAAGTATTTGAAAAAAAGTACCCTTCCTACCGTTTCCCGTAACAACCAAAAATAGTATCTGCAATCGACTAATCATGTTTAGGCTTACATATTCTTCTAGCCAATAAAATCGGATTTAACTTGTTGGCCTATTTCCCGTAAAATGGTGGTTTCAAAACATGCCACTGAGCAATTATGATTTGGTGCTGTCAGACAACCTCACTATTTTATTTTGGCTATAATTTGTTAATTCCTAGACTATTTGCGTAACACTTAACATATTCTTTGTCAGCAAGTCCTAAGGAACCCAAATATATAAATTTAATGGAGCTAAGTGGCTCCGTTCAAAATATGTATTCTAGGATAGTCATGCTGTTACCACCTCCTCACTTCCATACTATGGGGTGTCTTCTGTACTGTCAGACTAATGTCAGGATTTCAGACGTAAAACAGTAGAATGTCATTGTAGAGCCCTTTTCGTAGAAGGTAGTATCATATTGTTAATATGTTGTCCTACCTCTGTAAGTAACTTTGCGCACCGACTCACATGAGAGTAAGTCTTATTGGTGAGTTTGATTTCATTAGCGCACGGTTGTGCACTAAGGCGTATAGGGGGTTATGTAGACCGCACGTGTATCTAGTCAGTCAGTCTACGTCATAGCGGGGGTTGAGAAGCTTAGTGCCCAAGAACGAGTCCATTGATTCATGGCGTTCAAACCCGTTTGCGGGTATATGGTTATTGTGTATGACCGTCCGTCTGTTCATAGATGAGGACTCGGGTCTACCGTAATCTAGTGTTATTTCGTGGGAAGAGAAGCAAGTATGATTGTTGATGATAATGTCTTTTCGTTCTCACGTAGACGTCTAGTTGAACCAATACGTCATTGGTACAAAATGGAGTCTTACGTGAAACTTATTATGTAAACTTTAAAGCCGACGGATTCCGACGTTAGGATCATCCCGGATTGGCTTGATATAAATTGTTATGATATAAATCAGTATTCGGCTGGTACGAATACGTACCCCGCAAAGCAGAGGTGACTCAAGTATTTTTGCTATATCAAAGCTATGATGCCACGAAGGTCGTGGGCAGAAAAGTATATAGTATTGTTATTCGTCATTGATTGAAAATAAGAGGCCAGTACTAAAGGAGATACGTAGTATCGGAATCTTATATGATGTTACAGACCTGACAAAGTTCTCCGTCATTGCCAAGGTCATAGGACAGTGGAAGATTGAACTATCTTATATAACTGCCTCATTTGCTTAATTGGATGCCATGTTATGAACACCGTAACTATTCTGACGTTACCTAAGCGATGATCTTTATGAACGAATTAACTGCATTTTTAAAATATGAACCTTACGTGGTGTGCTGTCCAGTGAACGTCAACCATCCGTCGTCAACCTTATATGTTCGTCTAGTGAACCGTACCATGTTAAATAAATTGATTGAACTATACATCTTCTTGGCATTAATTACTATGCCCAGGGTTGGCAGTTGCAGTTGACTTTTTACTACTTGTTCCAAATTGAATACATTCGCGTTATCAAGTAGACAGCTTCGACAAACTCATTGTCACACCTCAAACAACGAACAAACGAGAACCAAAGCACAATAATTCGGAACCCAACAGTATGGCGGCCAGTTGTGGTTTACTCCAATCTACTATCAAAACTCGGTTGAATAGAAATATGGTAACTTTCAAGGCGACAACATCCTGGACCTTGCAGCAATTCTAACGGTCATTACAGTACTTCAAGTAGATGACTTAAGCATGCAGTTCCGGATGCGAGGAATATTGTTTTTTTAGCCGGTCGAGATAAGTAAAAACGTCGTGTTGTTACACCGTTTTACGTTTAACTGTGCCTTGACTTAGTAATATGTCCACCGTTTATTTATTCATGTTGCATGTTCCATGTTCAATGTTTTTCGTGGGAGGTAGGGAGGTCGATCTGACAAACGAGGTTCATCTCGAAGCCGATTCGGGCTCTTTGTCAGATGTTCTGTAGGTTTTGAATTATAAGTTTCAATTGAGCGATAATTCCAGTTCAAGGCTAGAA
The DNA here is from genome assembly GCA_024509875.1 of Oreohelix idahoensis. Taxonomy (NCBI): domain Eukaryota; kingdom Metazoa; phylum Mollusca; class Gastropoda; order Stylommatophora; family Oreohelicidae; genus Oreohelix; species Oreohelix idahoensis. The sequence continues at coordinate 461,798 of JAMPIV010013927.1, read as the reverse complement.
ACCTTGCTGTAGTTCCGATCGCTACTTGCTTCTTATGATAGTAGTTGTTTAGCTGTTCCGTCAAGTTTTAATTGTTGTTGTCGTAGGTATTTTTACTCGTACCTTAGTTTCATGATGTATTTTGTATGTGATTATTGTCCGTCTAACCTGACTATCGTTCAGTTTTTTTACAAAGCATATGTTTTTACACTGTGTTGTCAATTGTCTTGTGCATTATTGGATCGTAGATGTCATCGTAATTTTTTACGACATTCTATTTTAGTTCCACATTTTTATTTTATTTGATTTCTATGACTGTAGTCATTTGTCTTGATTATCGTGTCGTGCCAGTATTGTACTATTGTCTGTCACGTTATTGCTTTCACACCATTTCATGTTATAAATTACATTATTAATTATTAATATTATTGCCTATTATATAACTTGAATTTACCGTTCTTGGACAGGAACGTGTACCTTTGATTAGAGTGTAAATTAATTGGATATTAACTGAGTAACACTTATTAGAGTGAGAAAAAAATTATTAGACATAATGGATATTTTGGATCATTTTCTCCGGGAGGGAGATAGAATAGGTAAATGGGGTTCAAGTTGTGAGGAATATGCCACTGAACATTTCTTACTTCAAATTACCCAGGATCTCAAGAATTTTGCTTTTCTTAGGTGCAAATATGGCTTTTCACAAGAGAAAGCAGTGAGACTTGCTAAATTATTATCAACCATTTTTTATGATGAGGGAAAAATAACTACTCACGACAGTAGTGTTGTTGAGATGGATGAGTTGAAGAAAACCATAACGAAGCACAAGGGTAGGGAGATTGCCCTTACGAATGAGCTGTTACAGCAAAAAGGGGAATATGAGAAGAAGTTGTTGGCTATGGATTTTGAAAATGCTGAGTTGAAGAATAAAGTGACGGTGTTGATAGAGGATAATAAGAAATTTCATGACTCTTCTTTTAACCAGAAAAGAGAGTTAGATAATGAGGTGACCTCCTTAATGAACATATTTTTCGAAGAAGATAGTGACGATGCAAATAAACCTATTGCTATTAATACTACTTTGCAGATAGATTGCAATACACACGTGGCTCAAATTCAGAGCCTGACATCTGAGGTAACTCTTTTGAGAGAAAAGTGTAATATGGAAAAAACGATGGAACAAAACATGAAAGTTTTGGATAAGAAGGTAGCAGATCTTACCTTGGCAAATCAAGAACTCAGGAATCTGCTATGTCATCAGGAGAAAGTGTCTCAGGAAAAACAGATAAATATTGAAAAATTACTCATGGAGAAAAATGAGTTAGAGAATGAAGTACGCTCAGTAAAAATATTACTTGACGAGGAGAATAAGGTCATTGGAGAATTTGATAAGTTAAATATGACTATGAAGACAGACTGTCATGCTCATTTGGCTCAGATTCAAGAACTTACATCTGAGATTCCTCTTTTGAAATTAAGGGTTGAGGAACTTACGAATAGCCATCAAAATGCCATTGAGGCACTTGAAAAAGAAAAGGCCATTAATAAAGAACATGTCAGGAAACACACTATCGATGTTGAACATCTAACTCAAACTGCTGCTGCAGAACTCGAAGTTAAAGATTTAAATATTATGAATGGGATTGCTAGAGAGCTAGAACAAGTCAAAATGAATTATGAGAAGTGGAAGTCAGATTATGTAGAGTTGAAAATAGAAGCTGAAAAACAGAAAAAATTGATAATGAATCTTGGCGATAGAAAAGTCAGAAAGGGAAATAACAAGAATTGCAATTCTTTTACAGGGAAACAATTTTGTCAAACTTCTCTATATAATGTATCTTCTAGCCAATCTCACAGATCACGAGATTTTCATCAGAATAATTTTGGAAATAATCAAAGCAATAATTATCATCATAATGGGAAATTTAGATCACAATCTTTCAATAACAGACAAGGTTATCAAAATAGACAGTATGGTCAATGGCACAATGGTAATGGTCATACTAACCGTGATTTTAACGTAAACAAAAATGCAAATACTAGCAATTTTGGGGATAATAATCAGAATCGATCGCGTCGAAGAGATAGATCGTCGAGTAGTACACGTAGACATTCTAATGTCGCTTTGAGTGATACACATTCAAACAAGGAACAGGATAATAATGTTAATGCACATAGTGCTATGTCATGTTCTCTGGATTTCGAACAGGTCAAGTCTTGTGATGAGGGTAATACCCCATTCCAGCCCAGGGCGATCACGACGCCACGATGCGAACATGTGTTGCCCAGCCTACCAGCGGCTTGTACGGCCACGTCAGCTACTGACTATGGAACAGGAAGCCTTAAATTAAATAAGGGTTTTATAAATGGCATTCCATGCTCTCTTTTATTCGATTCAGGCTGCAGTACTGTGGGAGTGCGGAACTCTTTGGTCGACCCCGCCTGTGCAACTGGAGAGACCATCCAATGTGTTACTTTTAGTGGGACAGTGGAAACATTCCCCACAGCCATTATTGAATTAAATACACCATTTTTTTCAGGAAAGATCCACGCCTGTCTTCTTCCGAATCCAATTAGTGATGTCATATTGGGTCGAATACACAGTATAAAAGAGTGTACACCAGAGCAAATTGCCGAATGGGAAAAGCAGAATATACAGAATGCCTATGCATTTAATACTATTCCTAGATTTGTTTCATATGCTCATATTGCTAAATTGCTATGTAATGATAAGATCTTGGAATCTAGCATCGAAAATGATTCCATTGTTCATTACGCCACTGTTGCTAATGCATTACAGCCTTTACGACATGCGTCCATTCTTAAGAAGGATATTACAGTTTCAACGCAACCTGTGAAGACTAATAAGTCATTCCGGGGGACATATACCTTCCCTCGACTTGATCAGCAGGCAACTGATCGTAAGAAAAAAGTTACGTTTGTGAAAAAGGAAAATGATGTTCCTAATAAAAATAAGAGTAGTTGTAACTCCGTTGGGAAAATTAATACCAATAAGGTTGCCAGTAAGATTTTAACTTTGCCCAGCAAGCAGGTGTCTACGACATGCCGTACACCTACACCTTTGTCTGGCATAAGTAATAATAATCAAGTACAAAAGTATGGTACATTTCAGAATAATCCTAAAGGTATAAATAATAAATATTATAATATACCTAAGAGAGCTAATGTTACCCATCAACCTTGTTCACATTCTTGTGACTACGGTACCACTTATATTGGTAGAGGTGCATCTTCTCGCACCATCCTTGTGCAAAATCTGCCACAGCGAACTAGTTGGCAAGCACTAGGAGATTTTCTCAACCACACGGCAGACGTTAGGTTCGTGCGTCTGTTACCTCATACCAATAACAGGTATGGTGACGCCGTGGTTACTTTTAGGACCAATAGAGATGCTCGCATGGCTATCGAGCGGGACAATGGTGTATATTTCCACCACCATTCTCTCCGATTACAATTGGTTCCCGATTCTGCGTCACGCAGATAGTAACCTACTATATTTGATTTTGATTTCACATTCTTTGATGACTCAGCCTATGCAGTCATCATCTCTTTCTTGTAATAGTTACTTGTTCTTTTTCTAGTTCTCATGAACTGTTCCAATTGAATTTTATGCCATTTGGGTTTATGAACGCTCCTGCCACGTTCATGCGCATGATGCGTCGAATCCTATCTCATCATCCCAACGTCATTGCATACATAGACGACATTTGTCTTTTCAGTGACTCATGGGAAGAACATTTAGAAGGATTAAACTCATTACTGTCCACATTACAAAATCATAATTTAACTGCTAAGCCATCAAAGGCATTTGTGGGTTTCCACGAGATTGCTTTTTTGGGACACCGTATTGGTCGCGGTATGTTATATACAGAGGACAGTAATGTCTCTAAAATCCTTAACATCTCCACACCTAAAACAAAGAAACAAGTGCGATCTCTATTAGGACTAGTACAATACTATAGGAAATTCATACCACATCTTTCGTCCATTACTGCTCCTTTCTCTTCATTACTTAGGAAAGGTGCAGCTAACGTGATTCGGTGGTCTAACGAACATCAAATCGCGTTGGATATCATAAAGACATTTTTTTCTAATCATCCTGTTTTAAGATTACCTAACGAGAATTTGCCATTTGTATTACGCAGCGATGCTTCTAATTACGGCGTGGGAAGTGTCTTATTACAAGAATACAATGATACCTTGCACCCAGTTCTCTATGCGTCACGGAAGTTAACTCCAACCGAACAGAAGTATTCTGTTTTAGATAAGGAACTTCTCGGTCTTGTGTGGTCAATAAATAAATTTCAGAGATACTTGCTCGGATCACACTTTATTGTTGAATCAGACCAAAAAGCTCTTACTACACTCAACACAAAGGGCGTTAAATCTGCCAAATCTACCAGGTATGCGATCGCGTTACAAGCATTTAATTTCACGATCCGATCCATACCTGGCACACAGAATGTTCTCGCAGACACCTTGTCGAGATGTCCGAATGAATCGAAGTAGCAGCTACGCCATTAAGACAACTGAAACTTCGATACTGACAGTTCATCGATTGTAACTTTTACGTGTAATACCTCGATTATCAGATTCATTAACATTCATTCAAGTGAGATTTACAATGCTTAGGTATCAAAATAACATTGAACGTTAAGATATATGACTATCTTGTTGAAAATAAAAGTCACTTAATTATGACATTGAAGAGAAAATAACTTTGAAAAAGGATTATATTTTCTCACAGAAATGACATTTCTAACACTTGGATTTTCTTTGTGGAACTGAACTTGTTATATTATAAACTGTTCACTAACTGGAAAATGGAACTTTCGTTATTTAAGGAATTAATAACACTATTAAAGTAAAATAAACAAATTAATTAGATTATTAAACTTGGATAATTAGTTAGTTAACATAATGATTGATGTAATTAACTATATAATATTTAAGTAGATTTATTAATATTGGTATTTAAGCACATTAATTTAACATTGGTAATTTAATTAGTACCACAAAATGACTTAGAGACACAGTTAAGTGCGTTGCTCTTATACGTGTTTAAATTGTATTCTTTCATTTTTATTCATTTTTTTTTCACTTGTCATTTTAAAGACATATCCATCACTTTTCTGTTTACTCATTGGTTTTTCATCATTTCTTTTCATTTGTGTTAATTCAATATTTCTAAATATGTTATTTTATTTCATTTACCACATTGTACCAAAAGTGGTCAATTGTGGATGTATGCTTTTATGCATACCTTTTGTTCAGTTGAGTTGATTGCAATTTCATATTTGATTATTTTCATCATGATATATTTGTAAAATTGTAAGATGTAAACTTGAATCACCTCTAGTGTCGAGTATTAAAGAAAAAAATTAATATAATTATTTTTTTTGGGGGGATTGGTAAGGAATCTGTAGAGCCCTTTTCGTAGAAGGTAGTATCATATTGTTAATATGTTGTCCTACCTCTGTAAGTAACTTTGCGCACCGACTCACATGAGAGTAAGTCTTATTGGTGAGTTTGATTTCATTAGCGCACGGTTGTGCACTAAGGCGTATAGGGGGTTATGTAGACCGCACGTGTATCTAGTCAGTCAGTCTACGTCATAGCGGGGGTTGAGAAGCTTAGTGCCCAAGAACGAGTCCATTGATTCATGGCGTTCAAACCCGTTTGCGGGTATATGGTTATTGTGTATGACCGTCCGTCTGTTCATAGATGAGGACTCGGGTCTACCGTAATCTAGTGTTATTTCGTGGGAAGAGAAGCAAGTATGATTGTTGATGATAATGTCTTTTCGTTCTCACGTAGACGTCTAGTTGAACCAATACGTCATTGGTACAAAATGGAGTCTTACGTGAAACTTATTATGTAAACTTTAAAGCCGACGGATTCCGACGTTAGGATCATCCCGGATTGGCTTGATATAAATTGTTATGATATAAATCAGTATTCGGCTGTTACGAATACGTACCCCGCAAAGCAGAGGTGACTCAAGTATTTTTGCTATATCAAAGCTATGATGCCACGAAGGTCGTGGGCAGAAAAGTATATAGTATTGTTATTCGTCATTGATTGAAAATAAGAGGCCAGTACTAAAGGAGATACGTAGTATCGGAATCTTATATGATGTTACAGACCTGACAAAGTTCTCCGTCATTGCCAAGGTCATAGGACAGTGGAAGATTGAACTATCTTATATAACTGCCTCATTTGCTTAATTGGATGCCATGTTATGAACACTGTAACTATTCTGACGTTACCTAAGCGATGATCTTTATGAACGAATTAACTGCATTTTTAAAATATGAACCTTACGTGGTGTGCTGTCCAGTGAACGTCAACCATCCGTCGTAAACCTTATATGTTCGTCTAGTGAACCGTACCATGTTAAATAAATTGATTGAACTATACATCTTCTTGGCATTAATTACTATGCCCAGGGTTGGCAGTTGCAGTTGACTTTTTACTACTTGTTCCAAATTGAATACATTCGCGTTATCAAGTAGACAGCTTCGACAAACTCATTGTCACACCTCAAACAACGAACAAACGAGAACCAAAGCACAATAATTCGGAACCCAACAGTCATGTTTCCTAATAAGCATTAAACATGTTTTTTAAAACCTAACCGTGTATTGGTAGTGTTTTTTGTCACTGTTTATTTGAAAAAAAGTTAGTGCTTCCTGCCTTACGCGTGGGATTGGCGTGACTATTAATCGCGAGACGGTGGTAGTATTTCCTGCGTTCCTCCGTACAGCTCTCTCTCTCTCTCTACGTCCGTCTGTCTTTTAGTTACGCAGTGTATAAAATGAAATTAATGGAATATTAATCTAGGTCATTACGCAGTGTGTCTATCTCAAGGTTTTCTAAGAAATACAGTACACGTTGTATTGTTTTTTTTTTTTGAAACGCGTGTATGCTGCTGTAGGCTTTACTATCAAACGTGAAAGCGTTACAATTTTGCAGACGGAGCATAAAAAGGGGGATCTCGAGTACAGTCATTGTGACAGCACTGGTCTTTTACCATTCTTCTTTCCTTTTATTGAATTAATTCGTTAGGCTTAACATTTACTATTTAATTTAGATATGTGGATTTAGAATGTTTCACGACAAATTCTCCCCACTTAAAACAGACGTTATATGTCAGTCTATAATTCTATATACATTATAGAAATTTAATATTATTCCTGGTGCTTTATTTGATTTTCATCGCATGGATGGCGGCTTAGAAAATCTGCATCAACGTTTCTCTGATTTTATTTTGATCATGGATTAATGCAGGTGGGTCAATTCAAAGTAAGCACTACTGACGAAGGTTGCCTCAGACCTCTGCAATCCAAGAATCCATTTCAGTTATATTACTGAACATCGGCAAGTGTTACTGCTTGTCTTATTGCTACTTAGTAATCAGTATTCACCATTCCTCTTCTCTGAGTCTGCTCAACGACATGTCCCGAGAATATTAGATGTTCCTCAATTTGTACGTTATGAGGAGTTGATCTATATGGTGATATCTGAGTTGTGTAGGGGATCCAATAATTTCCTGATCAGCCTTAATAAACACTCGGACTATCCTCAATTCAAAAAGACAACAATGGAGACACTCTGCTCCTCCGAAATGTTCACAGCCAACAATTGGTCTGATCTCAGGCGTGATTGAATGTGGAAACACCCTTCTAATAATATATTTATATTGTTCTATAATGTGCCACTCAAATGGAGGCCATATTCACCAACTATAGTTCCGCCTACCGACAATCTGGTGAATTAAGATAATATGTGGGGAAATGAGTTTCTGCATCAGAAATCAATTCGCCCTTAGCATTGCTATAAGATGTGTGGGTTATCTCCATCCAGGGTCCGAACACTACTTCCCCTTGGACGGTTTAGGGTCGGGTGACTACCAATGTCACCAGTGCCCTTTTACTGCTAAGTTAATAGCCATATTGTGAAGCGCTGTGAGCATTTTCCCAATTGCTCACTCGTCCACTTCCCACTTTTCTTCTGTTAACAATTTGTTTCGGTTTTAACTTAGGCGGATCATCTTCAATGTCAATGTCAGCCAGCTCCCTAAATGCGGCTTCAAACTGTGCCTGGGGTGACTGGTCTGAGTTTCTATTTTCTCTGGATGCCTTTCTCAGAGTTGCGAATCTAAATATTTTTGGTGAACACTGTTGGGGGGAAGGTGGATACCTATCCTCTATGTCAACCTTATTATTGTTATTTTCCTTGTTATTGTTAGGCCCATATGTTTCAGAATGCTTGGCTGGCATCTGATTATGATTTTCCCAACTTGGGGACTGTACCTTGCTACATTTTTCACAGGCCCCCACAAATTGTGCAATATCAGCAGCTACTTGGGGCCAGTAGAATTGTTCCGATGTCCTTTGACGGGTGGTCCCATTTCTCTGGTGTCCACCGTCTGGTACAACATGAGCTTGTGCCATCACTTTTTCCCTGTAGGGGGTTGGCAATACCAATTGTCCCTGTTCTTTGGATCCTGCTCTAGCTTTCCTGAAGAGCAGTCCTTCCTTCAAATAAAATTGTCCTTTCTTAGGGTGTGCATGGCTTGTTGGCAATTTACCAAAGCAAGGTTTTAATGTTTTATCTTTTGCCTGGGCCTTTCTCATCTGCTTATGAGAATAAACTAGTGGGGGTTCCTCCTCCGTTCCACTAGGGGTCGACCTGACCAGAAGCGTGGCCATTACCACAGGTTTTACAGGGCTTCCTAGAAAAACATATTTGCTTCCTAACACCAGCGGGTAATTAGGGTCGTCACACACGGCTGCTCTAATCACTCCTTCCCCGTACCTTGTCTCTACATTGATCTCGGCTACGGGAAGTGTCATGGTGGATATTCCCTTTACGGCCTCTTGTATCTCCACTTTCTCTGTGGTATACTGTTCAGGGTGCACTAGAGTTGCACTCACAACTGAGTCATATTCTAAACCTGAATCGTAAAGGCACCTAACCTTGGCACCATTACATGTCACTTCTTCACAGATGGGGGGATGTTGAAGATTTATATGATTCTCTGTCAGTTTCTTCTTCCCCTTGTCCACTGTTATCATGCATGCCGCGTGATATGGAGGAACTTTCCTACCACATTCACTAGTATTATGATTATGCATCCTGCATATTTGACAATATTTTCCTTCCTGTCTGAAGGGTTTCCTGTCATCATATTTCCTTTCACTGAATTGTGGGGTTTTATGTTTATTATCATAACGTGGTCTATCAAACTGGTGCTTACCTTTGTTTTGATCTCTATGATCAAATTCATTAAAGTTCTGTGGTGCCTTAAAATTATCGACCTGTTTCTTTTTATTACTTGTTACCTCTGCTTGAGCTGCTTGATACCTTTCAGCAACATTTAGTAACTCACCCAGCCTCTCTGCACCTTGTTCCATGAGAAACTTTCTCAGGTCTGGAGCCATGGACTCTCTTAGTTGTTCTATAAGGATCATTTCCTTAAGATCTTGGGTTTTCCCCAGAGAAGTCCATTTCTCCAAGTAGGTCTCTAACCGTGCAGAGAACTGGTGATATGTCTCACCTGACAGTAGTTTAGCATTCCTAAATTTTTTTCTATAAAATTCAGCATTCTTTTCATATCTTAACAAAAGAGCCTGCTTTAGCATGTCATAATTTTCTTGATCATCTCTGCTCATTTTGGCAAAAACTTCATAAGCTGCATCACGAAGCCCTTGTGATTACTTTAAGCTCCACCTTTCTCTCTCTAACCCATACGTGGTAGCTAACAGTTCATATCTATTAAGATAGCTCTCGATATCATCTTCTTTCTCAACAAAATGATCTAAATGAAGGTTCATAGCTGAGGTTGAGGCTCCCTGACTAGCAGGGGCATCAGAGGTAAAGGGACTGGCACCATTTTCAGGAGCATGGCCTTGAAATTCCAACTCCCTTAGTCGTAACTCATGTTCCCTTTGTAATCTCTTCTCCTCCTTTTCTGCTTCCCTCTCTGCAGCCTGTCTCCTTTCTTCTGCTTCTCTTTCTGCAGCTAATCTCTTTTCTTCTCTTTCTGTAGCTTGCCTTCTTTCCTCTGCTTCTCTTTCTGCAGCTAATCTCTTTTCTTCTCTTTCTGTAGCTTGCCTTCTTTCCTCTGCTTCTCTTTCTGCTGCTAATCTATTTTCTTCTCTTTCTGCCTTTTGTTCTTCTAATTGGAGCCTTTTAATCTCCCTATCTGCCTCCAATGCCATAGCCTCAGCCTCAATCTGCAACCTCTTAATTTGTTTTTCAGCCTCTAACTTTCTTTCAGCCTCTTTTTCTAATCTTTTTTCTTCACGTTCAATAAATTTGTCACATTCCGTAGTGACATAGGCAATCATAACTTGCCCGTCCATTCCTAACTCTTTAGCAGCCTGCACAGCAGCAGATCGAAACTTTGCTAAGTCCGCCATTTTCTAACAGGCAAATGTAAACAATTCAATCTAGAATTAATTATCTAAGGACAACCACAGGCACTGAGAGCTCAACCTTATTTTTCCACCCAAGAATACCTTTTTAATTTTTATTATTTCCAGAAGTGATTTACTCCCAATATATATGCTAGGGGAAGGTTCAATATCCCGGGAGCGAGACCCCAATATATGTGGTAAAGTGGGATGTTATAAATATTTATAGGGGACTTAGTGTACTGACTGAGATCAGCTGTGAAGGTATCTGTATCTAATAAGTGTGGTGTATTACAGATAACCTTACTTGCTACCACATTTATACCTCAGTCAGGCTTATTCTGGAATATTGTGATGACTACGTTGAATGTCTAGGGTTATGATAATGATGAAGTGTATGTTCACAACAACCAACAGACAGATAAACAATTTAATTTAATCCACAACCCTTTACAACACTGTGACACTCACACACATATAACACTCTATAAGGCTATCTTAATAAGTCACGGGTAACTTTTAAAAATATGTATTAATTCCTTTCAATAATAGATATCCTGATTCAACTACAAAGTGAACCAGGAATCACAATCAAATGTAATCACAAGTTATATGTACACAATTTATAGATAGGATCTTTGTATTGACATATATTATTATTACAATATGTGTGTAAGTTGTGATGTAGTACTATGAGGTAATACTGGCTGTTCAAGCTATGTTGTTGTTTGTCATCATGACTTCAAGTGTTTGTTTCTGGTGGAATTAATGTTGGTAAGGTTCACAGTTTCTTTTGATTTGAAACAAATAAATGTCTCTCTTGAATTAAGGTAAAGTCACTTTTAGAGGGGGTTATACACAAGATTGAGCTGCTCTGGCCACATAATCTTATCTTCTGTGTGGGCGGCAGGAAACAGTCTCCACTGCTCGCTTGCTTCACCGTGTTCTTGAGAAACCACACTGGTCGATATATTGACCAAGGAGTCTGCTACCAGCCTCTGGATTCAGCAAAACTCAGACCAGGTGCTGCTTTAATATGTTAGTACCACTGTCCCTGAAACAAGAGGGTTGTACCTCCTACTTCAGAACTAATTTATAATCTATTTCCACACTGAGCACAATACATAACAAACACCGAGTTCAGCACGGTAGGCCAACTGTTAGCTTCTCATGTAACACATTCACCAGTATTCCTCTCCCTAATGGGTACAACGCCTCTGCAATTCCAGCATTATTTTCTTCTATTCAATAAGATAGGTGTCATAGTACTATTTGGCAATTCCACATAGGCCTAGGCAGTTAAACTCCACTCCGACAAGTTTTGTTCCTGGTGGAGCAATATCTAGGCTTTTCTTCATGTTTGCTACTGAACCACACACATACAGACATAAATGTATCAATTCACATTCAATTTTCATCTAAAAGATATCAAATATTTCTAGCTTACCACAATTCATGGAAATATTAAACAAAATACGTTGACTGGCAATGAGTTATGGCACAATTCCGATCTGCCTTTGTCCGAGGCTTTCATAAGAAAAATATGAGCTGGATCTCAACGCACTTGCTTCTCAGTAAGTTTATTTTTAAAATGTGGCACTGAACAGACGCTCCTAATTGACTATATCAAATGGTCTAGCCAATAAGACCATGTTTACAAAAGTATTTGAAAAAAAGTACCCTTCCTACCGTTTCCCGTAACAACCAAAAATAGTATCTGCAATCGACTAATCATGTTTAGGCTTACATATTCTTCTAGCCAATAAAATCGGATTTAACTTGTTGGCCTATTTCCCGTAAAATGGTGGTTTCAAAACATGCCACTGAGCAATTATGATTTGGTGCTGTCAGACAACCTCACTATTTTATTTTGGCTATAATTTGTTAATTCCTAGACTATTTGCGTAACACTTAACATATTCTTTGTCAGCAAGTCCTAAGGAACCCAAATATATAAATTTAATGGAGCTAAGTGGCTCCGTTCAAAATATGTATTCTAGGATAGTCGTGCTGTTACCACCTCCTCACTTCCATACTATGGGGTGTCTTCTGTACTGTCAGACTAATGTCAGGATTTCAGACGTAAAACAGTAGAATGTCATGTTTCCTAATAAGCATTAAACATGTTTTTTAAAACCTAACCGTGTATTGGTAGTGTTTTTTGTCACTGTTTATTTGAAAAAAAGTTAGTGCTTCCTGCCTTACGCGTGGGATTGGCGTGACTATTAATCGCGAGACGGTGGTAGTATTGCCTCCGTTCCTCCGTACAGCTCTCTCTCTCTAAGTCCGTCTGTCTTTTAGTTACGCAGTGTATAAAATGAAATTAATGGAATATTAATCTAGGTCATTACGCAGTGTGTCTATCTCAAGGTTTTCTAAGAAATACAGTGCACGTTGTATTGTTTTTTTTTGAAACGCATGTATGCTGCTTTAGGCTTTACTATCAAACGTGAAAGCGTTACAATTTTGCAGACGGAGCATAAAAAGGGGGATCTCGAGTACAGTCATTGTGACAGCACTGGTCTTTTACCATTCTTCTTTCCTTTTATTGAATTAATTCGTTAGGCTTAACATTTACTATTTAATTTAGATATGTGGATTTAGAATGTTTAACGACAGACACCCTGTATATCAAATTGTAACATTATTTAACTCATCACTGACCCCTAGAACCACCCGTGTGTTACTGGTGTCTGAAAGGGGAGCAAAGAATGGTAAAACTGTACCGTACCAGGCATGTCATAAAAGTGACTAAGGAGTGTTGGGCATAGGACTGGTTCCATCCCGTAAAAACCTTTACCACAAAAACGTCAACAAACATTATGGATAAGTCATACAATGAGTCCTTGCGTAGAACAGAAGGAATTGAAATGGTAGGACAAAGTCACCAATGTGGAACTGATGACAAGAACCAGACAAGTGCCAGTGGAACAAGAGATGAGAAGAAGACGCTGGCGATGGATAGGACACACATTGAGGAAACCTGTTGATAGCATTACAAGGCAGTCCTTTTCTGGAATCCCCAGGGAAAGAGAGGCAGAGCTACCAACCAACACACGGAGAACAGGAGACAAAAGTGACAATGAATAGGAAAACATGGAAAGAACTTGAGCGGATGGCACGTGACAGGAAGACTTGGCATGTGTTTGTTGAAGGCCTATGCTTCTTGTAGAGCTAAATGGTGTTGATTGATTGGTCCGTAGAACAGAAGAACTGACGACAAGGTCACAAATGTTGATGACAAGAACCAGACAAGTGCCAGTGGAACAAGAGGGGAGAAGTAGACGCTAGCGATGGACAGGACACACACTGAGGAAGCATGTTGATAGCCTTACAAGGTAATTTTTGTTCTGGAATCCTCAGAGTAAGATAGATAGAGGAAGACTGGTTAAAAAAGCACAAAGAGAAGATACCTGGAGTCAGAAATGAAATGGATGAGGAACATTTTGATTGCACTGGACAGGCAGACTTGGCATACGTTTGTTAAAGGCCTATACTCCTTGGGAGGCTTCAAGGATGACATCTATCAACTCCATGTTCTCTTTCAACAACCTCATTATGCCTCTTTAATTCCACTCCAGACTCAATTACTCCTTTTCCACCACCCTCACCCTTCACTCAATGTCACACTAGCTAATACCTGCTCTAACAGAAGTACTTTCTTTCCTTCTTTAGCAAGAGTGTATGCACTTGCCGATCCTTCGATACCAGCACCAATAACGATGACGTGATACATAGCTTTCGATGATGCCATTCTCTGGGCGGCTGCCAAACAGGGGGTTCTTAGCTGAGCTGCCTTTAAGAAAATATGTTTTTAAAACTGAAAAAGCACACAACTGGAGTTTATCATTAATATCATCTTTACCGTTCATCACCTCAATGAGCTTAAGCCTTCAACAAATTCATTCCAAGTCGTCCTGTGCCATCCATTCAATGCTTTTCTATGTCTTCTTTACCGTATATCTTTCATTTCTCTCCATTTCTCTTCGTCTTTTGCAGCCTCCTTCCACCTTTCTCAATCTGGAGATGCTAGAACAAGTACTACCTTGTAATGCTAGCAGTAAGTTTCCACAATGTGTGTCCTGTCCATCGCGAGCGTCTGCTTCTCATCTTCTGTTTCAATGGAACCTGTCCAGCTTTGGACACCAGTTCCACATTTGCTAAGCCATGTGACCTGAAATCAGTGGTTCCCAAACAGTGTGGCGCGCCAAACTGGTGTGGCGCGAGAGGATGGCAGGTGTGGCTGGAAGATTTAAAGACAATCAAGGATTTAGAGGCATTTTCAAAAAATTAAAATTCTAAAAAGAAATATTAAGGCCATTTTCGTATTTATTTTGTTACATATGATACAATGTGGGTAATATATTTTTAAAAACCCGTAGAATTTTCCAGCAGTTTCCAGATGTTATTCAGTAATATTATTTGTTTTATATCAAATAGATTTTAATAATAATAAATATTTAAAATAATGTAAATTATAAATTGGGATTTACTGCCAGGAGTTTATTATTAATTAATTATTATAATTTTTTAAAGGTATTTCTTATCAATAAAAAATTTGGTGCGGCGCGAGAAAATTTTCATTCCGAAAGTGCGGCCCCGAGAAAAAATTTGGGAACCACTGTCTTAAATATTTAACAATATGGAGGAGATGGCTCAGTGACCAACCCTCCTTAATCGTGTTTTACGACGTGCTTGTAATGTTACAGTGTTGATAATCTTTGCTCCCCTTTCGGACCCCGATAACGCAAGAAATTTAACACTTGAGAATAAAAAGCTGCAAAATACCATGCTTTTTACGCATGTCTTTCTGTCTTCATTTTCCTCTACGCTCCTTACAGAGCATGCATGCAACAACCACTGCATTTGGTTCCCTTGCAGGTAGCCCGCACCAAGCATTCACATGCTCTTGCAAGCGTGGTTTATGGGGCACTTTGTGACGAAACGTCTGTACGTGTTCTTTTGGTGGCTCTTTCACATCTTTAGCCATTACGGCAGTATCACTTCTTTTCTTCATTTTCTCTGTAATCGCTTTTATTTGGCATAATTTGTATGCCCTTTCATTCATTATTTTACTCTCTTTGCTGAATCTAGTAGGGTAAAGTCTCTAACACTCCACTCCTCTACGGAAGTATCTGCTATGGAACTATCTTTAACTTGTTTACCACTACTCAGACATATTTACGTCCCGCCAGGTAATTACACCGGTCAGCGATAATACGCTTATCAATCGACTAAGTCGCCGGTCACCTTTGATAGGAGACGATCCTCGTTTAACACAATATGATCTCGTACGAGGATGAATAGGTAGCCAATATTGTCTGTCTGAGATAGCCGTCTGAGGTGGGCAAATTACACAGGTGGTAGATGCGTTTATCGTTTCACGGGACCATCCCTGTGTGTGATTATCACGATAATCTGCCTGGAGAGCCAATATTGGCGATAGGTAGCATCTGGAGATCAAATGAGTTCACAGATGGTGTTTATGAGTTGTGCACAAGATGCCACCGGAAATATTACCGCATGATTAGACAGAGGTCACGCGTGGAATATTAAAATTAATATTTTAAAACACGCGAGGGGATATTTTAAATGAAACAACCAACGTAGTGCTAAAGAGATTTGATTGGTTTGAAGTGACAGCCGGAATATACAATGAATTCTATTGGAAAATTCGGCGGAAACACAATCTGTGATTTGAACTGAGAATGAGAGATATAATCTAGCGAACTCAGAGACACAGGACAGACAGCTTCGCAACTTCATACGAGCAACTCCAAAAAAGCCAGAAAGAGAAGGATCGGACCTAGAATTCCATTATTAACAGTGACAGATCGAGTATTTGGCAACTTTGGCTTTTACAAATAAACCTGCATTTTAATACAAGACTGTAAACTTAAAAGACCAGGACTTCAATTACCAAGACTGGAACCTAGGAATTTGATCACAAGTCATAGAGGAATTAAACAAAAGTTTTCCCAGGCCCAGTGATTTCGCAGAACACCCGCCGTCAGAGGAATTAACTCTAATTTCCAGACCTAAGTGATTTGAAGCATCTAATACAAAGCTGTGTCATCTAAATCTGTGCAAGGAGATTGTGTATTCTCAAAAATTTTGGGGTAAGAGTAAACAAATTATTTACAAATGTAAAATTTGACATGTTTCTTGCTTAGTTGTTATAAATGAGGCTGGCAACCTCAACATATGAAAATAGTATATCATAAACCACTACAACAAGCGCTGGTGATTTCTTCTTGCTAGTCGTGCGGGAAAACCCGACAGCAGAGGTGAACCCGGACTCCGGTTGGAGCAGTGATGAGTGATGATTACATCACATGTGCCTCAAGTGTAGCATATCATTTTGTGAGATTATGTAACTTGTTAATGTTAGTTCTGGCACACATAATTATTCACGCTATCGCGACACCTTTCCCAGTTAATACACAGAAGAATATTGGTAAATTTTAATCATATTCATTGAGCTACGTTATGTGCTCATGAATTCAATTCTTCTGAGAGATTAACATTGGTGGGTGGACAACGAGAAGATGCGCCTGTTAAGCTTCCAACTCAGTTCACTTAGCAGAAGCTAGTTGTGCATGAAACGCAGGGAATCAACACCAACCGCCTAAATCGGACAAGTTGTGTGAAGAAGTGCCCTCATCACCAAGCAGTGACGAAAATCACAGCTGCAGGACTCACCTAAAAGTTAAGTGCTTATAAAAGGACACCAGCAACCGGACATAATTTTTCTGAACTATATCCTCACCCTAAATCTCTGTGAAGAGAAAATTTGATTCCAATATAAAAGTCACCAGCAGATTATTTATCTTAAACTGTTTATACTAATTGATTACTAAATTTGTTACCTGTTGTTTTAAAACTAAACAATCATAGTCGATTCAGTTTTTTATATGTATGAAAGCAAACGAATGAGCCAGAACAATTAATATAAATATATATAGACATATATTTACCTCTAAACAGAGCTATACCATTAGAAGAGGAATTCGCTGAATTAACTCAGCTGGGGGCTTGAACGGGCTAAAAACCATTGCTTAAATCCTTCACAAAAGACGACGGACAGATATAAATTAACCATTGCTCAGCGCTATTCCGCATGGTTCTTGACCTGAATTATCTTGTTAAGGCTCCCTTCGGAAAGAAGCGCCATTACACTTCTATCAACATCTCTGCCAAGAGTAATCTTGTGCGAAGGTAAACACCTTTATCGACCCATTCAGATAGTCTTGAGTTTTGGCCATTGTTGGACCACTACTGCAAAGCATGGGAGACAATCCGTGACACAATTTATTTTTACATGATTAAGTTGCGAGCCTTATTTATTTCCCTGGTGCGGCATGACTGAAGGTGGAGTCCTCCTTCAGCTATCTAGAAAGAACACACACACACAAAAGTACGGTACATCAAATGTACATGTTTGACTATTATCAAATAGTGAAGGTGTGAAAATGAACTTGATATTGATCCTTGGCCATTTTAACCGCATGTCGAAAAACAAATTGATGTAGAAACCACTACTGTAAGAGCATGTTTATTTATTTTATTTATTTGTTTTATTGATGATGAGAAATATCCCGTTCAACCTCTGATGGGTTATAATTTAGATATATAGAGTTTTCAAGTCCAAATAAAATGTACAATTGCCGATATGCGAAACTGGCGTCATATCTTCCGTCCAATCATTATAAATGGAACAAATCACAAACTATCCAATTGGGTGCGTGCGGGCGCGTGTGTGTGTATGTCAAAACAGGAACAACAAAAAAAAAAAAAAAAAAAAAAAAAAATAACCATACTAAAACAAACAAACAAAAACAGGGGAGGGGTGTAAAAACATGGGGTGTTTTTAATTTGCTATTTAACTGTCAAGAGCACGTGAATGTCTTGTGCAGGCTTCCAGCAAGGGGGGACCATCTGCAGTAGTAACTCCGTGCTCCATAGGTACCGACAAGGAAAATTATAATGATGATTTGACATTTTGCTTCCATACTGATGTCAGAACACTTGTTTACATTGATAACTCTTTTTAATTGCTTTTTTACCCTGCTCTTTCTTGTATTCCCTGTATGCATCTGTATTTTGTGTACTTCTCTGCATGTTTCGATGCATCGCGTAGTTAGGGTAAAGGTGTATTTAATTTTAATGTTGGTGAAGTATGTGATGCACCTTACCAGACGAGGTGGTTTCATCAGGATCCTAATTAACGTCATTATGTTTCAGATCCTAGGGGACACTGCTATAGTAACGGTGGTTTTCCCTTGCCTTCCGTCGATTATTTTGCGGCTTACTCCATGGCCTGGAAAGAACCAGACAAAGACCAGTGGAATAGGAAGTGAGGAGAAGATGTTGACATTGTATATGACACTTTACGGCAACAATTTGATTGCATTACATGGCAGTACTTGTTCTGGAAACCCCCAGAGTAAGAGAGATAGATGGAGACTGAAACACAAGTGGAGAATAGAACAGGAGGCAGATATGCACGAGATAAAAGAGACTTGGAAAGACACTGAAACAATGGCACAGGGTAAGACTGCTCGACATGTTTTGTTGTAGATCAGTGCATTATGGGAAGGTGGAAGGTGTTGACTGACTATAGATTGTTTGATGACTCCATGGCCAGTAGACATACGCTGGAAGGCTTTTCCCACAGAGCAGCCCGCGGCCAGCTCTGTCTCTCAGATGGTCCGGTCATTTAACCTTAGAGCCGTGCTTCTTAACCAGGGATGCATGCACTCTCTGGGGGTGTGAGACTTACCTCACGGGGGCGCGAGATATGCCAGACATTTTTGAACTCGAATCATCATAACAAATATATAATACACAGAACTCAAATGCATTTGTACAAAATAGAACATTGACAACGTGAATTAGATACCGAACCTTAGTCACATTGTGTAAAAAACATTTTCTCAAAATAAACGTGTATCTCTTTTAAGCATTTCTGACATGTTTTGCGAGCTACACGATAAAGTGGTGCGAGGCTTCTTAAGATGCTGTAAAGGGGTGCAGGACCTCTAAAAGGTTAAGAACCACTGTCTTAGAGATATCTTAGAGTTAGTTGTTCTTCGGCGGAAAAAAAGCTGTGTCACTATATCCTTAGTAGTATCAAGAACTATTTTTGAATGCTAGAAATAGGTCACGTGCTTGATTTCATGACTGTTTTACCAGGACATTATAAATTGCTAGCAAGATAACGCGTCAAAACACCGAGAAGGGATGAAGTAAAGCCAACGTCTTGATATTCCAGCATCTGAAGCTATTTATAAGACTGAGGACCTAGCTTGGAACTAATTTTGTAGATTTTGAACAAAGTACCTTATATATTTGTAAAGTTTTGGAAAAGAAGTTTTAACTTTTGCTTACTTTTTTTTTTTCCAAGGGAGGTAATTTTTCTCCCCTTCGCTGCCCAGGGGAAACAATAAGAACACAAGGGGGACAAAATCATGAAATATGTGTAACTATATACTTTTGCATGGGGCTGGTAACCTCATCGTGTAAAATATATTGTCACAGAAACCATTGCTGCAAGAGCATGTAACTGCTTTGTACAAGCTTCCTTCGGGATCAGCTGCAGTGGTGGCTCCATGCTCCGTAAGGAGCGCATAAGAACATGATGATGATAATGAAATGACCTTTACTAATTATTTCTCCCCCCCCCCCCCCCCCTTGTTATTTTAAAATATAAAAAGTATTACAATTATCCGTTTTTAAAAGCAATTAAAAAACCCATATGAGATATCTTGTATTAAAAATCATAAAATCAACGATGTCTACCGCTTTGACAGCCGTGGCGCCCTCGAGCAGCAAAACAATTGAGATTTCATTTTATTAATGTATTCCATCTTGTCTAGCTTACCTTATTCGTCTGTTGACTTTTTAAAAAATCAGTTATCTATTAAAGCCGAAAGACGGCGAGCCTCTTTGTATCGTAACTTTTGTTTTATAAACTACTCGTATCTAATTATTCAACAATAACAGTTAGAGGTAGGAGGTGTTAATATAATACCAAGGTATGCAGCTGTGTGCACTTTCTGAACATTACATCAGGTTTCTGCCAAGTAGGTCAAGGGCAATCACCTCTATCATTCGTTCAGAGGTCAAGTGTTTTAAATTTCAGATTAAATTCTAATCAAATAAAAAGTCGAATCTGAAGGAGAGATACGAAACTTCTTCTTCTTCAAGTACCATGACTGGTGGTGCTGGCGATCATGCCTGTCCACAACTTCCTGTCCCCTAATATTATTTATCAGTGATGTTGTTCACTTCTTTTCATGCCATGATGCCAAAGTGTATCGTCTCTCTTTGTCGTGCTCTATATCTTTTTCCAACAATCTTTCTTGTTGTCACGATATATTCTAGCAGTCTTCTCATAACATCCTCAAAGAGAGTGGACTGCTTCCTTCTGACATGAGGAACAAGCTTCCTTTGCGCACTGCCCTCTTTCAGGTCTTCTTCATTACTATTTTAGCTGTCCATTGTATTTTTAACATTCTTCTGTAAAATTACATCTCATCATCAGCCGCCATCTCCACAACAAAGGTTAGCTGTAATGGATCTCCAACGTCTTCTGTCTCTTGTCTTGGTGGTGCACTCTGATAGACTCTTTCCTGTCCATCTCTTGATGTTATCTTCCCACTTATAGCGCTGTCTTCCCTTTGCACGTTTGCCTTCAATTCTCCCTTCTATTATGGTCTTCTGCAAGGTGTTATGCCTTTGTATATGGCCAAAGTATTTTATAAATTACATCTAAGCAACTACAAATACTTATTTCAGGCGTTATGTTTTTTAAAGTAAAGTTTCTATGAAACGTACACTATGCGTCTGGTTACCTACAAGATGCAGAATACATTTTTGTTTTAAATAGTTTTCCCTTGTTTCGGGGAGACACGCTCTGTTCAACCTAAACACAAGGCCAGCTGGTTATATTATGGCGCATTCCCAAATATAAAAGACCTTCCGGTCTGGATTGGTGAAAGAAAATACCTATATTTTGACAGTGATGTAAACAAAGTCGGAAGGACAGACACTGACGTCAAAATACAAATAGAACAGGCAAGAGAAGCAAGCTTTCACTGATTCGGAAGACAAATATGGAGATAAAAATACATTAAGTCCAACACAAAATAAAAATCTTCAACTCAAATGTCAGTCCTACTGTAAGAAATTGAAACATGGAGAACAACATAAACAACAATCAAGAAGTTATATACTTTCATATCGTAAAAAATAAGGATTGCAATGAATCGACAAGGTCAAGGACGTGGAGCTAATGACAATAACCAGTCACGTGCCAGTGAAACAAGAGATGAGAAGACGTTGGATATGGATAGGACACACATTGAGGAAACCTGTTTTTAGCATTACAATACAATACTTGTTCTGGAATACCCAGGGCAAGAGAAGAAGAAGGGTACTGAAAAACACAATGAGAAGAAAATTGGAAACAGAAATGAAAGGTGATGAAGAAGACACTGAACGATTTTGAGACGATGGCACGGGACGTGAGGACGGCGTGAATTTGTTGAAGGCGTATTGGGAAGCTGAAGTCCTATGTTCCTTGGAGAGGTGAAGGGTCATGATGAATATTGATGATGCGTCTAGTTATTTTTCGGTGTCTTTAACAACTGCCTTTGATTCAAAGCATACAAATTAACACGTTCACAGTCTTGCAGTACACGTATTGAAAGAAACACTGGACCCTGTAATTTTTATACACATTGTTTTCTTCAGTACATGAGGCCAGCGACTTCATAATGTAATATAAGCTACTACAGAAACTATCACTGTGGGTGAGCGCATGAAGCACTTTGTCGCCGGTTTGCTGAAAAACGGCACACTGCAGTAGTGACCCTATGCCCTTCACAGCAATCTTTAAAAGTAAAAGAAAAGTGTTATGAGATATGCGTTCTGGTGCAAAACAACGGGATAATTTAAGGTCTGTGTTTGATTGTCTGTTAATTATGTCACTCTTTCGGCAAATAATTCTGTCTTCTCCTTGTTGGGGTTCATGTTCAATACAGTAGGGTGGCGAAAGACAGCCGTGTTTGAATACCTTTAATATTGGCTAGTAACACCTTCCATAGAGCCTTTAGGAATAACATGTACAGCAGCCACTAACAGCATCGCTGAAATGGTAGGCCTACATTCCACTGCGATTCGGAAGGGGGTTGGGGGGGGGGGGGGGGGCGGGGCGGCCGGGAAGAGAGAGGTGGGACGGACATCCTTATAATTTTTTTGGAGAAAAGAGGGGGGGGGGGGGGGGTCCGTGCTGGGATTTGCCTTCTTGTAGCATGGCACACTACTTTTTACCAAGATTAAAGACAGTTGGTTAAATCAGAGCACAATTGTCATTTATTTTAAATGCCAACTCAAGTGTTGTAATGATAAATACGAAGAACTGGAAAGGACTACAGTTGACATTCAAAAATCCGGCCATCGATAATCCGGTTCCTTCAGATTTCCGGCATGGATTTCGGAGCGCATTTTTTAAAATTTAATGGGTGGGTTTGAAAAAAATCGAAAAAAAGGTGATTCGTCTTACGAGGACAAAAGACAAAGAAAGTAGTCTACGTTACGGCCACAAGGCCTTCGTCAGGAAAAGAAAGAAAGTGAAGGCTAGATAGGAGACATAAGAACTTAAAGAAATATAAAAATAAATAAAAATAATAATAATAATAAAAATAAAATCTAGGTACTTCCCTGAAGGCGAAGCATGGCTGAAAAGGAAGTCACTTCTGTTCACCCACGCGCTCATCAACAGACAGCGATTTTGATAGAATTTCGGTTCTTGCCTTCAGGGAAGTACCCAGTTTTTATTTTATTTAGTTTTTATGTGTCCTATCTAGCCTTCACTTTCTTTCCTTTCCTGACGAAGGCCTTGTGGCCGTAACGTAGACTATTTTCTTTGTCTTTTGTCCTGGTAAGACGAATCACCTTTTTTCGATTTTTTTTCAAACCCATCCATTCAAAATCATAACAATTTTTCACACTAGTCTCCTGTTTGTATTGACACCTGTACGCAGATAGAATTCCATACCGAGCGGTAACCTGAAGCCTGTTCTCTCCCGCCCGCCCCATACACTGCAAGCGTAGTCGCACCGGGGTTATCCAGGTGTAAGTCTTGTGTCTAGATTTATTCTCCCGTCCTGGACACCCCCATCGGAGGAAAAGTGGATAGTTTAGAACAGTGACGATAACCTTTAGGAGTTATACCACTACCAGGATTTAGCGAGGACTTTAGCAAATTCGGCGTTCACCTCATTAGTATTTTTTTTGGGACGAACTGGGGCCAATTTGTACCCTCGAGAGCTCGAATTGATGCACTAATTACAGTCAAAAAAGAGTTTGAGGGATATTCTACAAAACAATGGATACCACAGACCCACGGTTGAAAGACAAAAGGTAAGAGATTTAGAGGAAGCCACTGAGGGAGAGAGTGTGTGATGATTTTGTTTTTGCTGGAGAAAGATCTATTAAGTTGATTGTTTGATTTTTTTTTACTTGGTCTTATCTCGCACCAAGATTGTTTATTACTGTAAGCAAGAGCCAACCTTCAACCTTTGGGTTAATATTTTTTTTTTCTCCATACGGTGAAGGCGTATTAAAAAATTTCCTAATTTTTTATCCTCGATATGTATGATTCTAGATATCTTTGGGTATCTGATGTTGTAATAAGTTTAGTGATAAATAAACAACAAATAATTTAACTTTGTGTGTTGGTCAGACAATTATCCATTTTTTCCGTAGTCTTTACGTGTGTGTCTTGTTATCACATGGTGTTGTGTGTGTAGAGTAACCTATCTTATTTTAGATAGGGAGGCAAAGACTGTCTTGGATACAAAGCACAGTCGTACGGATAGGCTGGAGGAGAGAAACCTACTCACTCCAGATACATATCTTTCCCTCAACCTACCACCAGTGAACCTAATTTCTATACCTTCTCCTGTATCAGTCAACAGTCACTCTCTACTTAGACGGGCCAAATAAAAAGATTACCTAACGTACGACACTATTCTAGAGAAATTAACCGTTGGGTTTCTTCTCAAAACGAGGTCTGCAATTGTGATTTATCACACATGCGTATCCGAGTTTAATCCCGGACGAGCCCCCAATTGTCACGGATTTTCTCCCCTGCTTTGCAGTATTTGTCCAACAGTGGCCAACACTCAGGAGTATCTAAATGGTTCGTCAAATGTGTCTACCGTCGCACAAGATTACTCTTGGCAGAGATGTAAAAAAAAGGTAAAGGACGCATCTACCTTACGGTAGTGGGAGTTCACAGGATAATTTAGAAGTCAAGAACAATGCTGCTTAGCGCTGAATATTTGTTAACTCATATCTGTCCGTCACATTTTGTGAAGGATTTAAGCAATGGTTTTTAGCCCGTTCAAGCCCCCAGCAGAGTTAATTCAGCGAATTTCCTCTAAAAGTGCTAAAGCTCTGTTTAGAGGTAAGTAAATATATATATTTATATATGTATATATATGTGTATATATATGTATATATATATATAGATATATATATATATATATATATATATATATATATATATATATATATATAATATTCTGGCTCATACGTTTGGTTTCATATATATAATAACTGAATCAACTATGTTTGTTTAGTTTTAAAACAACAGGTAACAAATGTAATAATTAATTAGTATTAACAGTTTTAAATAAATAAAATGCTGGTAATATTTATGTGGGAATCAAATTTTCTCTTCACGGAGAATTAAGGTGATGTTATAGTAAGAAAGTAATGACCCTTGTGCTGGTGCTTTTTATAAGCACTTAACTGATATAAAGGAGTCCTTGCAGCTGTGGTTTTCGTCACTTCTTGGTGATGAGTGTACTTTTCTCACACGAGTGGTGCAGTAACTTCAGTACTTCTGATAGCTTGTAACCTACATTTAAGACAAAATAGAAAACAAATGTCTCGGCTAAGTACATTTGTGGGCTGCCGATTAACAGGCGCATTCTCGCTGTCCACCCACCAGTGTTAATCTCTCATAAGAATTAAATTCCCGAGTGCACAGTTGTCGTGAAATATTCTAATCCACATATATAAATTAAAACGTAAATGTAAAGCCTAACAAATAACTTCAATAAAAGGAAAGAAGAATGGTAAAGAACAGTGCTGTCACAATGACTGTACTCGAAATCCCCCTTGTTTTCTACTTCGTCTGCAAATTGTAACGTTTCACGTTGATAGTAAAAGCCTACTGCATCATTACACGCTTGCTTCAATAAAACGTGTACTGCCTTTCTAAGAAAAACCTTGAGATACGCAAGCTGATTAATGACCTAAATTAATACTAGCATTAATTACACTACGTTACCATAAACGAACGGACAGATGGACTTAGGATAGAAAGAAGGGAGGGCTGATCGGAGGAACGCAGGCAATACTACCACAGTCGCGCGATACACAATTGCTGCCATCACGCGTGTAAGGCCACAAGCACT
Source organism: Oreohelix idahoensis (assembly GCA_024509875.1). NCBI lineage: Eukaryota > Metazoa > Mollusca > Gastropoda > Stylommatophora > Oreohelicidae > Oreohelix > Oreohelix idahoensis. Next base: position 435,883 of record JAMPIV010013927.1, on the reverse strand, counting down.
AGCTTTTTTTCAAATCGACAGTGATAAACAACACTACCCATACCAGAGTTAGGTTTTAAAATCCTGAAAAACGCTTATTAGGAAATATGACATTATACTGGTTTACGTTTGAAAACATTACAGTACCCAGACACCACATCGTATTCGAAGTAAACAGGAGGTAGAAGAAAGTGCATATTTTGAACGCAGCCACTTAGCTCCTTTAAATTTGTATATTTGGGTTCCTTAGGACTTGCTGACAAAGAATATGTAAAACGTTACGCAAATAGTCTAGGAATTACCAAATTATAGCCAAAAGAAATAGTGAGGGATGTCAGACAACACCCAACTCAGAATCGCTCAGTGGCAGATTTTCACCCCACCATTGTACGGGAAATGGGTCTCCATGTTAAATCCGATTTGATTGGAGCGCAATAAATGTAAGGCTAAACACGATTAGTCGGGCTATAAATACTATCTTTCGTTGTCAGGGGAAACGGGAGTAGGAGTACTTTTTTTCAAACGATTGGGTAGACATTCCACGATTGGTTAGACCTGCCAATATAGTCAATTAGAGGCGTCAGGTCACCACCACATTTGCAAATAAACTTACTACAGAACCAGTGCGTTGAGCACCAGTGCATATTTTTCTAAATATAAGCCTGGGACATCGGCAGATCGAAATTGTGTTATATTCAGTGCCAGTCAACGTAATTCTGTATTATTTCCATGAATTGTGGGACCGTGGTCCAAAAGTTATTGAAGCAGCACCTGGTCAGAGCTTTGCTGAATCCAGAGGCGGACAGCATACTCCTTGGTCCATATAGCAAACAGTGAGGTGTCTCCAGAACACAGGGGAGCAATCGAGCAGAGGAGTCCTTTCCTGCCGACATCACGAAAGATAAGCCTATGTGGCCAGCGGAGCTCAACATTATGTAACCCCATCTTAAACTGACATTGTATAAAAATAAGAGGGGAAATTAATTGTTTTAATGCCAGGAACTGAGAACATCTCCATTACTAGTTCCAACAGAAACAAACACTTGAAGTCATGATGACAAATAACAACATAGCTTGAAAAAACAAAACCAGTATTACCTCATATTACTACTACACAACTGACACACATAGGATAATCTTAATAAAATATGTCACTACAAGATTCATATTGATAAATTCTGTACATATAACTTGTAATTAAAATTGATTGTGATTCCTGGTTCACTTTGTATTTGAATCAGGACACATATATATTAATGAAAAGTACTTAATACATATTGATATTTGAAAATTTACCAGTGACTCATTTAAGATAGTCTCATAGAGTGTTATATGTATGTGAGTGTCAAACTGTTGTCAAGTGTGGTGGAATAAATTAAATTGTTTATCTGTCTGTTATTGTTGTGACTTACACTTCATCATTTACAAAACCCTAGACATTCAACGTAGTCATCACAATATTCCAGAATAATTCTGACTGAGGTATAAATATGTGGTAGCGAGTAAGGTCATCTGTAATACACTACACTTATTAGATACAGATACCTTCACAGCTGATCTCAGTCAGTACACTAAGTCCCCTATAAATATTTATAATATCCCACTTTACCACAACAGTGTAGCTCAGGGAAGATGATTAAAAATCAACATATTCCTCTGGGTATTAGCTGTGATAATGTGTCTGGACAGCGCAAATAATGAGTTCCCTGAGTTACAAGTAACAAAGTGCATATATCTCACAAAATATTATACACTTTAGGTACATGTGATGTAATCCTAATTCATCACAGGTCCATTTGGAGTCTGGGGTCTCCTCTGCTGTCGGTTTTCCGCACGACTAGCTAGAAGAAATCACCAGCGCTTGATTTAGTGGTTTACGAATTTACTAGTTTCGTCTATTGAGGTTGCCATCCACACACACACACACACACACACACACACATATATATATATATATATATATATATATATATATATATATATATATATATATATATATATATATATATATATATATATATATATATATATATATATATATATATATATATATATATATATAAGTTGCAAAGCTGTCTGTTCTGTGTCTCAGAGTATGCTAGATTATATTTTGCCCTTCTCAGTTCAAATCACATTTGGTACTTCTGCCATCATTTCCAATGAAATTCAATGTTTATTCCGGCTCTCCATTCAATCCAATCGTAAGCTTTTTAGCACTGTGTGGGATGGGGTGTTTTAATTCGTGATTTCCCCCCCCCCCCCCTCCCGCGTGTTTAAAATATCACATTTAATATTCCAACGCGAAACCTCTTTATAATAAGGCTTAATTTTTCGGGTGACATCTTGTGCACTCTCACAAACAAATTTGTGATTTATTTTGATGGCCAGATGCTACCTTAAAATACTGACTCGCCAGACAGATTGTCTGCTATAATCACTCACAGGGATTGTCCCGTAAGGTAGATGCGTCCTTAACCTTATTATCTCATTATCGCCCGTGTTTTCGTGCCTTCTCCAGACAGTCAAACAAAAGCGGTTGCCGGCCGCTCAGTCAAACAATATTGGATTCCTATTCATCCTCGTACGAGACCATATTGTGTCTAACGAGGATCGTCTCCTATCACATGGGGCAGACGACTCAAAGCGATAAACGTATTACCGCTGACCGGTGATAATGACCGGGTATTGTTACGATAATAATACAGTTCACCTGGTGTAACGTAAACACGTCTGCGTGTAAAAAGATAAAGGTAGTCCCATAGCAGATGCTTCCGTAGGGGAGTTGAGTGTTAGAGACTTCACTCTACTGACCCAACATATAGAGTAACAAGAAATAAAACGCATGATGTATGCCAAATAAAAGCGATTGGTGAGGAAATGAAGAAAAAGAGATGATACTGCCCTAGATCTGAAGGTGTGAGAGAGAACCCAAAAGTGCTTGTTCAGACGATCTGTGACATTTTATCCACACAATAAAAGTAGAACATTTTGTAAAATGTTAGCATTAATAAAAAGATTGTTTATAAATTTAATAAGTTTACAAAAGTATGGATCTAATTGAAGACGTTCACACACAACATTCATAGCTATGTTTAAACATTACACTATATACAAACTCAAAACAGTTTCTTTCGAGTTTTTTTTTAATGCAAATTTATCAATTATGCCATTAAAATCAGTAAGTCGCAGTTCATCATTTTCAATGCAGAGAATACTAAGATCTTGGGACATTGTTGACCGCAGATCATTCTTAATCCTTTTTAGTCTAGAAAATGATCTTTCAACATAACAATAGGTAACCATTAAACACAGGAATAATCTGAAAATTGTTTCCACATTTGGAAAAGCTGTCTGAATCTTTTCTTGGAATATTATTTGATACATGTCCTGGTGGCAGAAATTTTCTTTTTCAGGGTGAACTTGTTTGGTTTGACGTACAGGTGGAAGTGCAAGTGTTCTTCGACTACACTGAGGACAACATTATTTGGATACTCTTGCATCAACATCTCAACACCATTATGAATGTGTTCCTTGGTTGCTTGCACGTTCACCAAAAATGAAAAATTGCTAGCTACACACCTTCACACTGTTGCTCTTCTGTCTAGGTTGGCTTCAAGAGCATCCATGACATAAATAAATGAATTAATTCTAAAACAGTCTCTTGGAGAAAGTTCGTCTAAAGTCTAAAGCTTCGGGCGCTGCCCCATCATTGCTTTGATTTTTCTCGTACTCTCTAGAGTAATTTTTGCTTACTATTCAATTTCGTCCAAATTAGCCGGAGTGTTTGATACGAACTGCACTAGTGAACTGTAAATCTGTGCACATGTGCTCAATGAAATTTGTGAACTTTGGAGGACCTTGCTAACTTTATGAAATTGGTCTAGCAAATGTGTCCAAAGGTGAAGCAAGAAAATGAATTCACATTCTTCCATTTTTTTAGACGATTTTCAGCCGGTCGTCAAGTATCAGTTTCATCACCGAAAATATGACTGATGACTTCAACAATGTTAGCATAACTTTAGCTAAACGCTGCAGTAGCTTTGGCGTGAGCCTCCCATCTTGTGTCTGATAAATGCTTAAAAGGTTTTGACTCTGAAGGCAAGACACGTTTTAGCCCTGACCCTCTTTTTGTAGAAGCTGAGAAAAATCAATACAGCTCATTTATTGTACGGTACCAAACAAATTCACTGCATCCAGACACGTGTCAACTGCGGTTTGTCCAACTAGATTTAGGGAATGTCCAGCGCATGGAATAAACTTTGCAAACCTGTTCCTTCCCATAATTTTTTGTTGAACTCCGTTATATTTTCCAGCCATATTAGCTGCATTATAATAAGATTTACTGAAATCAATTTCAAGTTCACTGAAGTAGTTCAGTATCAACTCAGCCATATTCTCTCCGATGTGATCTTTCAGTTAAAAAAACCTCAGAAACCGTTCAACTGGTAATCCATTACTAGGAGAAACATATCTAACAATAACAGTAAGTTGATCAACATGGGAAACATCAGGGGTTGAATCAACTGATAAACTAAAATAACCTGCTTGTTTAATGTCGCTAAGTATTGCTTCTCGAACTTTATTAGCCATCAACTGGGTAACCTCTTCACATATAGTTTTGGATAAGTACGATGGCTGACCACAGCCTTTACTTCCATACTGATTTATGTGAGGATGAAGGAAGGGATTAAATTTGCCAATTAATTCAAGCAATCCAAAAAAGTTACTATTGTTGGGAGAACCAAATGTTTCATCATCTCCTCTAAATGCCAAGCCACATTCTGCCAAAAGGGAGATCACTGCAATAACTCACTGAAGTACGTGACGCCAGTAATCCTGCTCTGCTTTCATTTGCTCTTCAAGTTTTGATGTTACCGTTTGACCACACTTTCTTGTTAAATATGTTAGCATGGAGTTCATATGATTTTTAGAGTTTCCGTTGGTTTGAACAAGATAAGCGTGATGCCAATCATTGAATCCAGCAGAAGCTAAAGCTGTAGTTGAGGTAATTTGGTTAGAGAAAAGCTTGCGCACAAAACAGTAGACTTTTCCTTTTGTGGGACATTACACTAACCATTCTCGACGGTAGGTTTCTCCATTTACTTTAGTGTAATGGAATACATTCTTTGAACAGAACCGGGTTTGGTTTTTGTATGTTCCCTTCGAATTGGTAAAAGGGTGATCCCAGTGCTGACATTCCGATGGGTCTTTTGCAATCCAGAATGATTTTTCCTCGATATTCAATGTCGTCCATAAACCTACGTCATTATTATCTCTGAAATCATTAGTAGCATGAACAGTTGGTATTTGTGTGTCTGCAATTCTAGGGTTTTCGCTGAGCTTGTTTGCTTTTTCATAGTCTTTAAGATCGTAACGAGCTTGGACTGCTTCTTTTAATGTAACTATCTCGTGGGATGTTCCTTCAGCTCCTTGTGTTAATTCTTTGGCTATTGGTCTTCTCACTTCATTGTCACTTTCTCCAGAAGTTTCCGTATTTGTAGTGGTAGTAACTGACAACTGTTCTCCTTGAAGTTCTTGAGAGGCTGGATTGTGTATATAAACTGGTTGTTCATCAGTCTATCCAGACTGCTCAGTGTAGTCTATTTTATTTTCTTCTGTTTGTAAACATAAATGATGTGTATTTGAGAAGTTATGCAGGATAGTTTCTGCCTGCTGTATAAAGCTATTTGACGTGCTTGGATGTAAATGTTTCAGTATTGCCGTCTGTTCCATTTGTCACGTTCGTTTACTAGCACCACTTTCATATCGCTTACTCATTATTTTTAACACTAAAAGTCAAAATTAAACATTATTGTGATTCACAATGATATAAAAGAATACTCACTTGATTTCAAAATGCACGGAACATTACTCTAGGCTCTACTAATGTTCATAATGTTTTTATTTCGGAATTTAACTTATGTCTATAATAGATTCGCATTTTGGTGAAGCTGGCAAGAAAGGGCGACAATTTCTCCTTTTGGCTAAATTGAAAAGCAAAGGGTTAAAGCCTCCACAAACTTTACTAAACAGTAAGTGCATATTTGTGTAACTGTTATCCAGTCAAACGTGTTTAATGTTACTAGCAACTATGCCTATATAGTAGAATCAAGAATGTGTGCTTTGGTCACTTCCATCAATGTATTCCTGAATTTTGTATTTGTGCTTACACATTATTGGCTTGGGTACGCCCCTGATTTTTATCATTACAAATGGAATAAAATTAATCGTGAATTTTTTTTTTTTTTTTGCAGGAGGCAAAGGCCCCACTAGATTATGAGGCCCTGGGCTGCAGCACGCTCAGTCCATATGTCAATCCGGCACTGCCTACACTACTGACTTACAAAAGAGTTGATATCTTTTGTTGGAAGTGAGAACCACACAAAAACAGTAGGCTTATAAGTTGGCTAAAATAAACAGACCCACAGAAGAAATCATTCTCTACTCAATAAGGAGTAGCAATTTTTATTGGATTATTATAATAACAACTTAATGATAACGCAAACGTACCGTGAGTTGTAGATATAATAATTTATTTTCAAGGAGTTAACTGACACCTACAAATTATTTCAAGGGTTCCTTCAAGATAAAAAGGTTGAGGAAGGCGTCTGTATACATACATCCTTACATCTGCTGTAAATATTAATTTAGAAGCAATGAACATTATAAATGTAATATAACAACACACATTTACAGTATCAAATTACAATTAAGAAATAAAGTACGTTAAATAACAATAAAAAAAAAACAATAAAAACGAACGTAAAAAAACAACCACACAAAAACAAAAATAAAATCCTCCTTGAAACCAATCAGATTACAATAGATAGATAGATAGATCAGTCTAGTTTGAAATGTTCAGGGGAGTCTACTAAGGTAAGTTTATATGTTTAAGGGAAAGAATTACGCAAAAATAAAAATATACATTTAAAAGTGGTTTGTTACTTATCTTTATCTATGAATAATTTAAGTGGAATTTTTTTCTTTTTTGCGACCTATTTTTATGTAGTTCGTGAGACATATTTCATATTTTAAGTATGGTAATCTTATTGCCGTCTTATTATTTTTTTTGAAGAATACATTTTACAAGAAAAGGCTTGGTATTCAATGAATTTTCTATATTTTAATATGTAACTTTTCATTGATAATTCCGCATCAGGTGGGGTGGTTCTTCGTCGTACTTCAGTTATCGCTTCTCGGCCTTTTGGCTAAGATCAAAGTGTCTTAGCCAGGGCCGGGGTCACACACAATTAACACATTAAACTCAATAAAGTCATTAGACCTCACTTTGAACCCCATAAGGGGTATAACAAAATTAAAAAAAAAAAAAAACTGAAATAAAAATTTACGATATTACATACACTGCCACACCAACACAGAGGTATGGGTATGGGAAAAACTTGTTAGAGAAAATAAAAAAAATAAAAAAACTAGAAAGATATTAATACAAAACTACTAAAATTTTCGGAGGATCGGTTTTAATCAACATCTTTATTTTACCTAAATTGATTTACATAGCAAATATTCAAATCATTCCTCAAGAAATTATTACACGAATAAACAAACTCACAAGAACATTCTTATTTCGCAACACTTTACATTACATAAAACGTTAATACAACCCAAAGATAGAGGGGGAGTACATTTACAAGATATAGCAACTAAAATAAAAGCTTTAAGAATCAAGTACATAGGAGAAATCGTTAAAAATCATGAACAATACCCCCTGGCTCATTATTATATTGGTCTTAGATTATCTAACGTGTGTCGTTACAAAAATGGGACCCAAAGATGCAGCAATAGAGAATGCAGTCAGCGACCCATAGCTTGACTGCTTGAATCAGGATCAGCGAACCAGAACTGACCAAGACCCTGCTCCACCTCCACGTGGTGGTCCTGGAAACAGTCTGGATCACTGCAGTCTGGCTGAGCGAGTAGGGATCGCCGAGGGAAGGCAAACCCGGTCCTAAACAATGCCGTGCTGAAGTCGGATGTGTCGACCGAAAGGTGCAGATCTGGCGTAAACAGACACAACGCAACCAACGTCCTTTTCAGGACGAATGAGGAAGAAGAAGAAGACAAAGTTACAAAAATAATCAATCTCATCATTTTGGCACTTTACTACGGTTCTACAAACAATGCATACAAGGAAACACACCTTTATTACAACAAAACACGTTCCATTTACATGAATCTCGTTAGTGCATAAGAACCCTCATTTGTGAAAAAGGATAAAACGTGGGTACAATTATTTCATAACTGATTACCAACCTATTTTTAGGAGCCTACACGAGTTATCACTTGCTCTCCCAGCAAAGGAAGTCACCTTTGAAAAACCTCCCAAAATGCAAATTATGTAACACCAATACACAGGAGACAGAAGATCATTTGTTTTTTTTTTTACAGTAGTACAATTATTCCTACAATAGACATTTTGAAAAAGGAATTGACGGCTTACATTACACGCAGTATTGACATGTATAGAGCTATCATGCTGAATTCCCTACTAAAGTGTACACAACAAGTTGAACTGAAACTTGTGACCCTGCTAGTGGAATTTAAATATTTAGTCTGGATATGTAGGAACTGCGCGGTGTTTGAAGGGAAACAATACAACGCCCACTTATTCTCACAATTATACCTACAAAAAGACACAATATATCAAAGTTTGAAGGGATTAGGGGGGTGGGGGTGGGGTGGAGGGGGTGGGTAGGAAACTAATTTCAACCCAGAACTGACTGAACATATGTTAAATAATTATAGCCATGTTTAGCTTTATGGGTACAATTTCCAATGTGTGTGTGAACGAGTTTATATGAAAACTTTCTTTTAAGTGTTCCAGTGAGTGCGAGTACGCGTGAGTGGTTATATGTATTATAAAATGTGCTGGTTTTAGTTAATTGAAAAAGAAATACAACTCAAGAATCAAAAAACGGAACGAATGTATGTATGTGCGTGTATGTATATATCGGCATATAGGTGCAGATTCCAGGCTTCTTCTCTTCTTCATGTTTCTTTTTAAATGCTTTGACCCATTTCGGAGTGTCTAAACAGTAGTTCAAGTGTACATGTGAAAGTGTGAGCAAGTGTAAGTTTTTTAAATGTAAAATACTATGAACTAAATAGGAGTTTGATTAGCTCTAAATCAATTTTTAAAAATCTTCTTTAAAATGAAATTAACTTTATTTATTCCACTGTTCTTCTTTAAACCTATATAAAATCTAAATTACTTATTTTTTAAATTTTTGTTAACTATTTGTTTATTCAATTATTCCTTTTATTTTTTAACTTGTTTAAGTACATAATGGAATTGAGAGTGCGCACGAGGTTTCATGTGTAATATGCAATGTATTGTTCTTGTATGAGTATTTCATGCAAAATGTACCTGTTTTTTGTAAAATGGGAAGAACGACCAAAAAAAAGTTATAAAAAAAAAAATAATTTAACGTTTACTTACGTTTTGCATCCAGCAAATGTGCCATCAATAAAACCTTGAAACATACTGTTGCGCACATATTTTTTGGCGCACGGATTACGCATACCATGTAAAATGTTTTAATTGTCTGATGAAGATATATTCATCTTTGAATGCATGTTTTGGTCTTGAGGGACGAAACTCAGATTGGGCAATAAGTAGTCATTCTGTGAGTTATCGCTCTTTGTAGCGTTCTTAAAAATAGAACTCGGCGGAGGAATTTAGTCTTACTTGAATCTATTCTGTGTTTGGTTAGGAATAGATTGTTCTTGCTTCAGAATGTCTATGGCCCGAATCTATGTGTAGTGCTTGTCTATGTAGGACGAGTATGTCTTATATCTTGATATCTTAGTATGTTTAAGTGAAACTATTTGTTCTTGTACTGTACTGAAGGGGGTCAGGTGTTTTCGGCGGATGAAGAGAGGTGAGAGGGTTCTTCGGTTGTCAAGGCCTAGGGCGGGAAGTCATGTCGGAGAGATGCCCAAGAGTTTGTGATCTCTTTAAGTTATTCTGGGGACGAAGATAGTTTCTTCCAGGATCGTTTAGTCCATGAGTTCCCCAGTTGTGGTTCTATAACGCCGGGAGAGCGTTTTTGTGCTTGCTAGTGTATTTCTTATGTCCAGGTAAAAAAACGTACTTTTGCTGACTTCGTTCATTCCTAGGCTTAAGATGGGCAGACGTTTACATGAACTTACCTATGAATATGTCGGGACGACATATTCTCTAGCAGCACTAAATATGTTTATATGCAGCAACTATGAGGACAGAATATGCTGATCCTTGTAGAATCATTTATTGTTGATGAACAAAGCTTCGATTGAAGATTTGGCTATACACCCGTATAGTGAGTGATGCTCAACCGGGAACCAGCAGCCATTGTGGAATTCGATTGATTTTGGAATTCTACTTATTGTAAATCATTAGCAGAGAACGGGAAAACTTCCTTATTATCAGGTGATGATTGAGAGATCACTATTATAAAGAAATTAACATTATCTTCACAGAGATTTGCTGTAATTTACCTAAAGGAATCTTCGCTAGAAAGAGATCCTGTTTAGGAGTCAAGTTTGAACAGTATTGCTTAATTGACATGCTCGGTCAGTAAGGTCTACTGACTGTAGTTATAAACTATGGAAATCTTGGTGTTTACAGATGTTCCATTGCAAGATTATTCTTCATGAATGCTAATTTAGGACGGTAGTCCATTGATCAGCATTATGCTGTCTATGTCGACTCATGTTCCTGTAACTGTACCCATTCTGTCAAGTGTGTGCGTCCAATTAAACTATTGAAACGACTACAGTGGTCTGCATTGGTGACATATCGTAATGAGTGAATGTGTGCCTTATACGGGTCAACACACGAACAGTCCACCATTCGCCTAACTCATACTTCACACTCACACTCCATATTGGCATAACCCTGCGTCGGTTGAGTTGACCTTTGCTCCCCCTGGAGCCTCCATCATATTCACCACTGGTTTGCGTGAGGAGAATGAAAGCAGTACTTTACAGCATGCCTGGTATACACAGTTACGATGAAGAAGAAAAAGAGAGTTATCAACGTGGTAGGCCAGTTTCCTGGGTCCAGCCTTCGCAGTCTACAAAGTGGAAGTCACCTAGTGTTTCAAGAACATTTATTTTGGCCAAATGTGACACACATCAACACCTATAGGACAACTATCCAGTCGATGTCAGCTTGACCTGTTCTGACAAGTGTAACGGTATCTGGGTCAGCACTTGTTGACATTTTGTGCGGTACAGGCATTATTTCACATAACAGACAGCGTAGCACGGCAAGTTGTTTACAAGTGAACATCACAGCATTACACAGAACATTGGCAAGCAAATTAACTGTGTTAGCAGAAGTATTGAACTTAGAAGCCTATTTTCATCGATGGACCTTCTTATGTTCTGCTATTGTGTTGAACTTTAATATTTAAGGCCAGAAATTGTAGTTCAATGAAGTGGCAGTTATTTATTTTGATTAAAATATCTGTGCCATTTCTATAAAACAGCCTTCTTTACAACACTCTATCTACATCACAGTTTATTGATGATATATGCATTTATGCTTTATATATATTTATGTTTACATGTTTATATGTAATAGTTATTTATGTCGCGGGCCTGGTTGGGAGGAGACTAGGACAAGATATACCGAGTCACATTGGTCTTGTACTACCGTTCTGTAGGGGCAAATTTCTTAAGTGAAATTTGCATGCAACACCTGTTGCTATACCTGTTAGCTGTGACGAAACTGTCTCTGTTGTTGTTTTTGTAATATTTCTCTGTTCTTTAGTTTTGTTTTGGTTTGTTCGAATTTGTTGGTCTACCCTTTGCTATCTTTCAGTTTTATACACAATTTATGTTTATACACTGTGGCGTTATTTGTCTTGTTCATTCTATTGCAGATATCATCACAGATTCTGTGATCATTTTTCTTTGATTTTTCCTATTTGATTTATTTGATTTCTGCAAATGTTTCCTGTTCTCTTGTATAATTATTTTGTTGTGTTCTTGATCGACATACACTATTTAAAATATATTTGATCATATGAATTTATAAGAAAAAGTCAGCTGATGATTTTTAGTAATTGGTTGGTACACAGTTGATTATACAAGACCTTACTAAAGGCTTGTCTCCCCACATAGTTTGGGATAAGGAGCTGATTAATCAAATTATTAAGAGCTTGTGGTTACATTACTTTGAAAAATATAAATTACATTTTTGTGTCAACTGATTGCTATCATTATTAGACATCATGTCTACATTGGAACACTTTATTGAGTTAGGGAAATCCCTAGGTAAGACTGGAGATAAGTTGGAGGAGTATGCTACCAGTTAATATGATAAAGCACTTAAAGCTGAGGAAATGAAACAAAAAAGTGAGGATAGAAAAATGGAAATAGAATTTGAACAAAACAAACTGCAGATGCAGGTTGAGGAAAAGAGATTCCAAATGGAATTGGAAAAACAAAACAGAGAAGCTGAACAAAAGAGATTAGACAGAGAAGCTGAACAAAAGAGATTAGACAAAGAAGCTGAACAAAAGAGATTAGACAAAGAAGCTGAACAAAAGAGATTAGACAAAGAAGCTGAACAAAAGAGATTAGACAAAGAAGCTGAAGCTGAGGAGAAAAAAGCAATAAGAGAACATGAACATCAAAAAGAACTTTTAGCATTTGAGTTAGAAAAGTTGAAATTGACAAACATGAGTAATGTCAATCAGTCATCTAGTGGTAAACCCTTTACTTACAAGGTCAAGGTACCAGCGTTCAATTCTGCCAGTGATGATATAACATTCTGGCTTGATAGATTTGAACGTGCTTGTCGAGCTCATAATGTGGAGAAATCACAATATGCTAATCAGTTGTCTGAGAATTTAAAAGGTGATTCTCTGACGAGTTTAAGTTTGGTTGAAGAAACTGACAAGGATAATTATGAGGTTATTAGGGCAGCCTTGATAAAGAAATACCAGTTATCTGAGGAAGGTTACCGTATTTTGTTTAAAAGAATGGTACCTGAATCAGGGGTAGAATTCTCAGAATTCATTGCAAGGACACGTCTTACATTTAATCGTTGGATTGAACTGTCCAAAACAGAAAAGACTTATGAAGCACTTATGGATTTATTGCTCAGGGACAAGATTATGTCAAGCATTAGTAAACCATTCCTTGAATTCCTACATGAGCGGAAACCTAAAACACTAAAAGAAATGGACGAATATTGTACCCAATACGTCACTGCACACCCAGATGTAGCTATTAGCAATACTAAGGTTAAGGAAGGTATGCCAGTTGCATCAGCAACACCATACAACCCTAATTACTCACACAAATTCCAAGGACCTCAAAACAGGTTTAATAAAAAGGGTAACCATAACAGTTATCAGAACCAAGGTAACCAATCATTTCAGGGTTCTTCTTCGAATATCTGGAGACGAGCCGACAGCCCTCGATTCAGGGGTGGTCATAATTATAGGAACTTCCGCAAAGGAAGTCATTATAGAAACTATCCTAGTTTTCCATCATGGAGACAACAAGATCATAATTACAGAGATACTCATTATAATGAATATGATAATAGTAACCAGGGGAATTATGACTCAAACCCAAATAGGGGTTACAATAGAGGAAACAATGATAATTACAGGGGTAATAATAACAGAGGTAGACCCCAACATAAAAAACAAAAATCTCATTATCATGCAAACTCTGCACAGCAAGAGTCCCATGATGCCTATAAACAAAATAAAGATAATGATGACTCTAACAATATGGCATGTGCCACTTTCGATTTTGGGAGAGCATCTCAGTGCCCCCAATGCAAAACATTATTCGAACCAACTACGGTGTCCACTTTAATTTGTGGCCATCCTCTTCCCGCGTCAATCGCGCATGATGGAAGAGGTTCTCTTGTCTTACACAAAGGTTTAGTAAATGACAATCCAGTTTCAGTGCTTTTTGATTCTGGATGCACCACAATTGGTGTTAGGCAGTCACTCATAGATCCTTCTCGTGCTACAGGCAAAGTAGTCAAATGTGTAACATTTGGCGGCACCATAGAGAAATACTCTACTGCTATCATTAGGATCGCTACTCCTTTCTTTACAGGATATGTACACGCATGTCTTCTGCCGAATCCGATCGCTGATCTTATCATCGGTCGTATTCACGGAGTCAAAGAATGCACTCCACAACAAATTTCCGTTTGGGAAAAACAAAATATGCAAACTGCTAATGCTGTAGTCACTAGAGCTCAAGCTCTCAATATGCCCGAAACGTCATCTATTGAAGATAATGAAGTGCATAACCAAGATGATCCCTTGGTAATTTCTCGTGACTCATTTATAAAGCAGCAAGAAGAGGATCCGACTCTAAAGAAATTCTTCACTCTTGCAACAAAAGGTGATTCGAATAAAGATTCAAAGAGTAAATCTTGGATTACAATGAAGAATGGCGTACTTGTACGTATGGTGCAAGACTCCAACAAGTCAAGTCATTCTCAGATTCTTGTACCCAAGAATTTGAGAGTTAAAATATTACAACACGCACACGACTCTCAGTGTGCTGGACATATGGGTTTTTCCCGTACAAAGTCAAGAGTTCTTGCGGCTTTCTTTTGGCCTTTTGTGAACAAGGACATACGGATCTATTGTCGATCTTGTAAAATATGTCAAGAAGTCAAATCCAAAGGTCCACGCCATGCTGCACCTATTCAGGCTGCAGACATTCCTATTCGACCATTTCAGAAGATGGCGATAGACATCATTGGTCCATTTAAGATCAAATCTGCTAGAGGACATCAGTTTATCTTAACGTGTGTGGACATGTGCACACGTTGGCCAGAGGCTATCCCTCTGAAGAGCATTACTACTGCTGACATTGCAGATGCTCTTTGGCTTATATTTTCTCGTCTGGGATTTCCCGGAGAAATATTATCAGATCATGGCACCCAACTAATATCGGATACCATGTCTCAAGTAATGTCTACTCTCCAGATAGAGAGATCTTTGAGCAGTATCTATCACCCAATGTCGAATGGGATGGTAGAACGCCTTAATAGAACACTCAAAAACTTACTAGGGAAGATAACTGAGGATCATCCTCAAGATTGGGATAGGGTTTTACCCGCGGCCCTCTTCGCTTACAGAGAGGTTCCCAATGAACATACAGGATTTTCTCCCTTTGAACTTGTCTTTGGCGCGCGACCGCGTGGCCCTATGTCTTTGCTTCATGATCTCATAACCGCTGATAATATTACCGATGACACAAAATCTTCTTACGAATATGTCATCGCGCTAAGACAAAAGATTATCGAAGCATGCAAATTGGCAACTTCTTCTTCTGAGTTTGCTAAGGAGAAAGCAAGACAATTTGCCAATAAGAAAAGAACCTTACGACAACTTTGTCCTGGTGACAAAGCATTTGTTTTGCTACCTTGTAGGGAAAACAGACTACTTATTTCTTGGAAAGGTCCGTACGATATAATCTCGAAAATTTCCGATGTTGACTACATTGTCGATATTGATGGGAAGCGTAAAACCTTCCACATCAATATGCTTACGGAATTCCATGAACGTCCGGATTATTTACAGCCTATTTTCCAGGCAACGGACGATTCACCTGTCCAACATGGTCATTACTCATCACTGTCTGTAATACAGGATGAGGAAACAAGTTTTTCGGATGTTAATCTTCCGCTTCCAATGATTCCACTTCATTCTAGTGAATCATGGAAAAATGTTACTGTTTCTCCCGATTTATCTCTAGGAGAACAGCGACAAGTTTCGTCTATGTTACAAACATTTCAGGATGTCCTTACTGACATTCCTGGACAAACTCATGTCATTGAACATGACATTATTCTAACTGACCATAATCCTATTAGAGTCAGACCTTATCCTATTCCTATACATTTTCAAGCACAGGTTGAGAAGGAGTTGGATGAGATGATAGATTTAAAAATAATTGAACCATCCACTTCTGCGTATTCTTCGCCGATGGTTATTGTCCGTAAAAAAGACAATAACATACGTCTTTGCGTTGACTATCGCAAATTGAATCAAGTCACGAAGTTTGATGCTGAACCTATGCCTTTACTAGAAGAGCTACTTACTAAGCTTTCTAAATCGCATTTTTGCACTAAACTAGATTTGTCTAAAGGATATTGGCAAGTTCCTCTATCTGAACGCGCCAAACCTTTTACTGCTTTTTCTACACCTAGAGGCCTTTTTCAATGGAATTTTATGCCTTTCGGCCTTATGAACGCACCAGCTACATTCGTACGCATGATGCGTAGAATTCTATCCTATCGGTCAGATGTCATTGCGTACATAGACGACATCTGTCTTTTCAGCGATACTTGGGAAGATCACTATTCAGGGTTAGTTGAATTGCTATCTACTCTACGCGAGTATAACCTGACAGCGAAACCATCTAAAGCCTGCATTGGTTTTAGTGAAATTTCTTTCTTAGGTCACCATGTCGGCCATGGTTTCCTAAAAACAGAGGACCATAATACAAGTAAAATACTTAACATTTCTATTCCTAAGACTAAAAAGCAAGTGCGAAGTCTCTTAGGTTTTATACAATTCTATGGACGATTCATTCCGAATCTGTCCTCAATCATGGCACCTCTTTCTACCTTGCTAAAGAAAGGGTCTCCTAATATAGTCCATTGGACTCAAGAATGTCAATCCTCTTTGGATAAGATTAAAACTATGTTTTCTACTGCACCTATTCTACTGCATTGCATCTGAGATGTGTTCAATAGTTTCCTTTTATTCAATAAGATAGGTGATATGTTCCCCCTGATCTCAACAATAGATCCGCCTTCCATAGTCTTAGTTAGGCGTCCATATATTTGGTTTGTCTCTAGACCCTGAACTGGGGCTGGGGATCTAGAGCAAACACTTACTTGTCGTAATCATTTTATATGATATGGCAGTATCAATCACTCGAAATATTAAAATATACAAAAGAAATGCTTTCATTCTTACCAGAATTCAGAATTGAGAACACAGTTAATTGCTAGCAAAACTCAGCTGAGCTGCTGGCTATATGATGGCGTCCCACTAAATGTATGTAAAATCTTCTGGGAAAAAACACCACAGGCAATAACCAACTGTGTCCCTGGACAGAACTGTATCAAATGGCAAAAATGCGCATCTCTGTCCTGCTAATATGATTTCATTCATCCAATCACAGAATCCCCCCCTAACTTTCAAATCTACAACCAAAAGTCAAATTTCAGTCAGCTCTCAGTCAAGTATGTATTATTGTCTGTTGGTCCGTCTGTCTCTACTTGTTTTTTCATAAAAAACACGCTTGGTTCTTCACTTCCTTTTCAGCCATGCTTCGCCTTCAGGGAAGTACCTAGATTTTATTTTCATTATTATTATTATTTATTTTTATATTTCTTTAAGTTCTTATGTCTCCTATCTAGCCTTCACTTTCTTTCTTTTCCTGACGAAGGCCTTGTGGCCGTAACGTAGACTACTTTCTTTGTCTTTTGTCCTCGTAAGATGAATCACCTTTTTTCGATTTTTTTCAAATCCACCCATTGTACTCCACGTCTTACCACAGTTCCCCTCAACTTCCTCGATTTTTAAAATTTACCGCGTTGGCGCGCCACTGTTTGACTTTTGTTGAATTAAAACTCTGTAGAACTATTTTATTCAGCTGAACTAAAATTCTGTAGAACTGTTTTATTTAGTTGATGAACATTAAAATTTCATTTGCTTTTCATTTAGTTTTTAATTTTCTTTCTTTAAAGGACTGTACAGGTAGTCATTTTCTGTTAAATATATACAGCATATATAACCATAAAAAATCCGACATTTTCAACAATCCGGCACTCCTCAGGTCCGGAGGTTGCCGGATTTTTGAATGTCAACTGTAGTAGTTTCTATCAGCTAGCATAGTGAAGCCCTGAACAGGGCTAGTCCTGAAAAGGACAACTAGCATCCTTTAGCATAAACCAGTCAGCTGTTTCCGATCTATAAACCTGTTGCACAAAGAGCATTCCTTTACGGCCTCCCTACTGATACCCTGGACGTGCCATTCGATAAGTACGAGCATACGGATTAACTCAATAACACAAACGCTGACAATGTTTGCTAATTTCTATAAAGAATACATGTTGTAGAAAAACTAAAATTAATTCATTTAAAATAACAAAAGAGCAATAGATTAAGCTATTAGTGTCGTACCTTCCTTCAAATCGGCCTGTGTAAATGCAAATCACGTCACTGAAAACCGTACATATAAGCCAATAGAAATCTGTCACGTTATTGTACTGATAGATGCGGTGGTGGTGCTTTTATATTTTATATTCGCAGACAAACAAAAAATATTGGCCAGATTATGCAGTATTTCCTGAAATAAGCTTGCTTGTGTGCAAAATAATATATACTATTTTCTTATTCGCTAAAATAATTCAAAAATGTATATCCTCTAATGCAAGATTAGGCAATGAGAATTTTAGTGAGACAATTATTCTTATAGGCACTGAGGTTCTGAACACCGGCTATCAAAAAATATTAACGTCACTTCGAGAAGAAAACGAACCGCATCTTTGGGTCCAGAAGGGTCGATTTGAAGTCTCAGCATAGAAATGTCTAGAGAATCATCACCCAACGCTCTGTTGACTGGAGCCATCGAAGACTGGAATGATTTAGAGAAAGAATACGTTCAGCTGGTGGTAATTATGCATTTATGTTTATAATATACATGTGAACTGAGATTTTCTATTTTTTTCCCACACGCTCTACATTTCAATGAAGTTGTTAGTTAGGCTACTAGTTAGGAGTGCAGAACCTTGCAGTTTGTTGTAGTAATGTTGTGATTAGGCTAGATACCACAAATCTATCTTTTATTCAGGGCACGACATTTAGAATCTCAAGGCGCTATCCACACTGAAAACTTTGGTCGCTGCTATTATCCACGTAGGCTACTATGTTCCTGCCTATTTAACACACACAAAATTTCAGATAGGCCTAGGCCTACAGGAAATATCTGAACTAAAACATCGGTGGAAGATAGGCTAAATAAACAGCCTTAGATATACAGATGATACAGTTTTGTTAGCTGAAAGTTTTTTTTTTTTTAATTTAATGATGAAAAATATCTCATTCAACCTCTGATGTGTTATAATTAGGGTAGCCCTATAGGCCTATATTGTTTTCAATTCCAAAGAATATGAAAAATTGCTGATATGGGAAAGTGACACCAGATTTGTCAAATCATTGTAAATAGGACAAATCACAATTAGGCCTACCAGTTATGCTTGTATGTTTTAAAAAAAAAATCCCAAACAAAAATGATGTAAAACCTAATCAAACCAAACAAAAAGCGTCCAAAAAAAAAATTAATAAATAAAATTAAGGGGGAGGGGTGTAAAGGCCTGGCGTTTCCAGTTAAATAACTACTTTAATAGATATTTAATTGACTTTCACTTGCCATAAGTCATTTGTATTGTAAGAACAGCATCAGACCTTCACCTCCCCAATTACTAGGCTATATATTAACTTTTGTTTGACTAAATTATGCAATTCCCTAGGTCTGTTTATTCTTAACACCTCTTCTATATTTATGGGTAAATATGATGCCTTTCATATTGATATTCATTTAGCTGAAAGTGAAAAGAAATTACAGGAACTAGTGAAGCAAGTAAGTAGCATAAGTCACGAATATGGATTGGATATTAACATTGTGAAAACGAAAGCTGTGATAATTAGGAAAACAGACGATAAGCCAACATTAAAGATAAGAATAAATGAGAAAATACTGGAACAAGTCAAAAATTTCTCATATCTTGGTCATATAATAACAGAAGATGGCAGATGTGAAACAGAAATCAAGAAGAGAATAGGAATGGCCAAAGTTACTTTCAACAACATGAGATAAATACTATACAAACAAATAACTCACAAATTGAAACAGTCATCTAGTGTTATATATGCTCTTGATTACAGTACAGTGTAGAAATATGGGCAGTGAACAAGCAGTTGGAAGAAAGAATTGAGCTCTTGATATGTGGTTATGTAGAATTTAGCGCGTTTCGTTGAATGAGAAGAAAACCAATAAAGTTTTTGTTTTTGATCAAGTGGTGTTTACCTCTCGCCCTTCAGCCCAGTGCCATGTAGTGGTGTTAGCATGTGTTCGCAAGTTGTCTTTTTGCTCCATATAAGGTGTTCCACTTATCTGATCTTGGAGGAAAGAGCATTTTCATTACATCATCGAATTTTGGGCACTCGAAGAGGTGATGTTTAACAGTATAAAGAGGTCCTAGAAAAAATAGGGATAAAAAGAGAAATAATGAAGGAGATCAAAGTTAGACAACTAAAATATTTTGGCCCTATAAAAAATACATAACACCATGCTGAAGACCATAATAGAAGGATAAGCTGAAGACAAACGTGTGGGAGGAATTAAGCGCTATAAGTGGGAAGACAACCTCAAGAGATGAACAGGAAAGAGTCTTTCAGAGTGTACCATCAAGACAAGAGACAGAAGATGTTAGAAATCTATTCAGCCAACCTTCATTGTAGAGATGGCAGTGCATGATGATTGGAGGCTGCTGACAGAAAATAGAACACTTGCCAGAGAAATTGTAACAAGATGTTAAAAAGTCAATGCAGTGATGTACCAGCCATTGCCACTACTTAAACATCCGAATATCAATATGGAAACCGATTGATAAATATTATATTCTTACCAGTTCTTTGCTGTCGCCGTCAAACATCGTCCCTGACACAGGAGAGGAAAACTGCATCATGCGAGATACAATTTTTAAGATTGTTGTATCAAATATATAGAGAGACAGAAGATAAATGAGTTTGGCCATCTCATGATAATGGACCCCAATCAGTTACCACCATGCACAAGCAGTAGATCTGTTTTTAGGTCATAGAGAAAATGAAGAGGCAGATGGGTAGAGAATTTTACAGAAATTCTACAACACACAGGCTTACAGCAGCCGGTATGACACACTTGACTCCAGAATAAAGACTCAAGCTCCCCACGACACTTCACAACAAGTTTCTTTGTTTCCATTTCTCCTGTCTGATTATGCACTGATGAAGATTATTTAACCATGATGCCTTGCTTGTTTTGTAAACATATTCAGAAGCTGATATTCTGAACCTGTTTGTAGAAGGTTCTGTGCTTCTTAATTCACTCATCATCCTTCAGCACACTAAGGACCATAGGCCTTCCATAAATTAGTACCAAGTGCTCCTGTCTTATACCATCTACTAAAGGCCATTCTGCATATTCTTTAACCCTTTTATTTGTAACTCCACTTCTTTTCTCTGTATGTTTAATATCTTCCTCTAACCTCTCTTACTCTGGGGGTTCCTAAACAAGAACTACCTGGTAATGCTGTCAACAGTTGTGGCATTTCTAATTCAATGGAAACTATTTTATGTCATTTCTACAGGAGGATCACAAGAAATATTGTGAGTTACTAACCAAGCTTAGCTCTGCTCAACAGAAGTGTATCAGTGAGATCGCTCACCATAGGTACAGGATTAAATGTATCGGAGACCTTTTAGCAAGGTGAGAGCATTATCACCATAATCCCCTTTCAGCTCCCCAAGGAGCATAGGCCTTCAGCAAAGCTATGCCAGGTCTTCCTCTCCTGTGCCATCAGGGCAAGGTCTTTCCATGTTTTCTTCATGCCCTTTATTTCTGTCTCCAGTTCTCTTCTCTGTGTGCTACTTGCTGTTCATCTACCTCTCTTACCCTGGTGATTCCAGAACAAGGACTGCCTTGTAATGCTATCAACAGGTTTCCTCAATGTGTGTTCTATCCATCACCATCTTCTCATCTCTTGTTCTACTGCACTTGTCTTGTTCTTGTCATCAGATTCCACATTTGTGATCTTGTCATCAGTTCCACTTTCATGATCTTGTCATCAGTTCCACATTTGTGATCTTGTCACCAGTTCCACTTTCATGATCTTGTCATCAGATTTCACATTTGTGATCTTGTCATCAGTTCCACGTTTGTGATCTTGTCATCAGTTCCACTTTCATGATCTTGTCATCAGTTCCACATTTGTGATCTTGTCATCAGTTCCACTTTCATGATCTTGTCATCAGATTCCACATTTGTGATCTTGTCATCAGTTCCACTTTCATGATCTTGTCATCAGTTCCACTTTCATGATCTTGTCATCAGTTCCACTTTCATGATCTTGTCATCAGTTCCACATTAGTGATCTTGTCATCAGTTCCACTTTCATGATCTTGTCATCAGTTCCACATTAGTGATCTTGTCATAACACTTCAATCCTCCTGTTATACAAAGGCACTGATTTATGAAAGTCTGAAGGTTATTGTTTTTGTTGTTCTCCATGTTTCAGAGCCATATAATAAAACTGACTTGACATTTGAATTGAAGATGCTGATTTTTAAGTTGGACGATTTTTTGTTATCGCTTCTGAAGGTCAGAAACTGAGGATTATATATCATTATCACCATTCAGCTCCCTGAAGAGCATATCTCATCAACAAATATCCCTCAAGTCTTCCCGTCCCACGCAATTCCCTGAAAGTTCCACCATGTCCTCCTTATCCACTTTATGCCTGTCTCTACTTCATGTTCCCCTCAGTCTCCTCCACTTCTCTCACTCTGGGGACCCCAGAACAGGGACCACACTGCAATGCCGTCAACTGATTTTGTGTTTGATGTATATCCCACACATTGCCAGCATCCTCTTCTCACAGCCTTCCCCCCCAGCCACGGCTATCTGATTCTTTCTACCAGCTCCACACTGACAGTTTTGTCAAACCATTTCAGTCCTTTCAACTCCAGGCAAGCACCCGTCTAAGAAAGCCTGTAACCTCATGGCTGTTGATTTTGTTATTCTCCATTATACAAGGCGTGTTCAAATGAAACCCGACCGTGCTGCGCCAAGTGGACATTCGTAGGAGGAGCATGATGACGTCACATCTGACGTAATAAGCACATACAAATGTACAAGTGTGTAAGTTTTCATTCTCCTAGTATTCATTGGCTGTGCTGCAGACCGTTAAAACAATGGCCGGTGTGATAAGGAATCCGTCCAAGGTCGATCAGCGCCATCGCCGAGATTGATGCAGCAATACGGGTGGACCGTCGTCGGAGCTTACGTTTGTTAGCAGAGGAATTTGCTGTGTCTCTTGGGACAGTTCAAATGGTGGTTAGGAAGAAACTGAAGTATCAAAAGGTGTGTTCACAATGGGTCCCACGGATGCTGACCGATCACCATAAGGAAGAACGCATGGGGTGGAGCTTGAACCACCTGCTGCGTTACGAAGAGGAGGGTGATGCATTTCTGTTGCGCATAGTGGCAGGCGATGAGTCGTGGTGCCACCACTTTGAGCCGTGCAGCAAATCAGCGAGCATGCAATGGAAACATCCCGGATCACCAAAACCCAAAAAATTCAAGTCACAGATTTCCGCCGTTAAGGTTATGCTGACCGCATTTTTTGACCATGAAGGGCTTCTATTGGTAGACTTCAAAGAGCCTGGCGTGAACATCAATGCCATCCGCTACAAAGACACACTAGACAACCTGCATACAGCCATCAAGAATAAACGACCCGGCATGCTTTCGCGTGGTGTGATTCTGTTGCACGACAATGCTCGTCCACATGTTGCGAACATTGTGCAGGAAGCGTTAGCAAGGAAAAGGTGGGAAGTTCTGCCACACCCAGCCTACAGCCCTGATCTGTCACCATGTAACTTTCATTTTTTCGGACCCTTAAAAAATTCTCTAAAGGGACAACGATTCGACTCTGATGCAGACGTCAGGGCCTCGGTGACCAAATGGTTCAATAAGCAACCAAAGTCATTTTTCTTGGACGGCATCCGCCGTCTACCCAAGCAGTGGGATGCATGTCTTATTGCCTATGGTGACTATTTCTAAAGAACCCCAGTGGGTATTTGCTTCATAACAATTGCTGTATTTAATTCTACTACTCCTGCTGATGTAACTTACATATATTTGTTATAAAGCCACTGGGACGGGTTTCATTTGAACACACCTCGTATTATTGTTTGAGGATTATAATAATTATTGCTAGGATACAACTTGAATAAGATGATTAATATGATGTTGTGCATGGGGTTGCAACCTCATAAGGTAAAACAAGTTGCTTCAGAAACCACCACTTCAAGAGCTGCTTGGTGCAAGCTTCCTGCAAGGGAACCTGCTGCAGTGGTGGCTCCAGTGCTCCATAAATTGTGAAAAAGAAAACTGATGATGATGACAATGAAGAAGTTGACTCGAGTGAAACGCAGTGTAGACGATCGCAACCATTTTCTGGTGTCAGTGGGGGGAGGAGAAACGGGGACACAGTATGATTACATAGAGTGCCAATGGGAGGGCAGAGCTTGAAATTGACCAGCTGATAAATAATCAAACTGGGGATGATGATGCCATTGTGTACACTGATGTGTGCCTGTAAGCCATGGTGAGAAATCAGGGTGGGGCTTCTCTGCTAGAGTAAAAGGCAGAATCGCCACTGAACATAGTGGGAATTACATGATAACCTCCAGCGTGAGAATGGAGGTAGAGGCAGCTACTGCAGCCTTAAGGTGGCTGTCTGAAACTTCATTAACGAGGGCAGTTATTGTATCAGACTCACAATCCATGCTTCAGTTGGTCTGAAGTTGATGGATCCGGCATGAATGGAAAACCTCCATAGAAGCCTCAAATCTTCGATAACTGGTATGGATCTACTGTCCTGGTTAAGCAGGGTACGTGGCAATGAAAGTGCCGACAGACTAGCTTCAAGAACATCCATAGAAGGTGCATTGAGTATGGATAAGGGAGAGATACTGAGGGCAATTAATGATCGCCTATTAGAGAATGGCATTGCAATCGATAAATCATCACGGCTAAGATTGCTGGAATTTGGTATCGAACGTAAGACTAGCAGGGATGGGCGAATGAGAGGATGCATCCAGCATGTATACAACCAGCGCACAACAGGAACAATTAGCATTAATACCCTTCAACATTTGCTGAGGGAGGCTGAGCATTTATGGGTTTGCCCTTAGTGCAATGACGTTGACAGTAACGATTACATAGAGTGCGTTGTCAGTTCACATTGAAGAGTAAATGTTGTGCATAAGTAATTTTGTTACTGCATAAACTCTTCCCATTAATTTATTCCATGATTATGCCTCTTTCCATATTTGATTTTATAATTCCAGAGCTTCCAGGGCACCTCAAGGAGAAGAGGAGAAGCAGCAGATAGCAGAACTGAAGCTGAAGATTGCTGATAGAAAGATAAACTTTCGAGAGATGGAGGAAAATCTGCCACACAAAAATGGGTGGGTATCATAGCAGATCTTAAAGTGATCATCATTATCCAGCAACTCCATCAAGGAGCACAGGCTTTCAGCGAACCCTACTGAAGTTTTTGTGGTTTCAAGCTCCCACCCCATCCACACAAAAATGGGTGGGTATCACAGATCTGAAATCACCAATACTATTTAGCTCCCCAAGGAGCATAGGCCTTCAACAAACCCTATTTATTGTTGAAGTTTTTTGTGGCTTAAAGTTTCTTCAGGTTGCGGTGGCCAGGCTGCATCTTCAACCCTCCTTACTTGCCTTTTATGACACACATGGTAGGTTACAGTAAAACAGTATTGTAAGTGTTCTCAACGATAATGAAAAAAAAATTTGTGTGTAAACTTTTTCACTGTCACAACAATGCTATCAGAGTGGTATAAAAATTTTCCAGCATCGCAAAAGTGGTGTTAAAACTTTACATCATCACAACATGACTACTAGAGTAGTATACTTTTCCAGGGTCACAAAAGTGCTATCAGAGGGGTATACCATTTTCTAGGGTCACAAAAGTGCTATCAGAATGGTACACCATTTTCTAGGATCACAAAAGTGTTATCTGAGTGGTATACCATTTTCTAGGACCACAAAGGTGATATCAGAGGGGTATACAATTTTCCAGCATCCAGACATTGCTGCCAGAAGCCAAATAGAAGGAGAAATCATTTATGACAAGTTAAAATGAATCAGAAATTAGTCTTTACCGAATACTTTGCTTTTAAGATGAGGAAGTATTGTCATTGTGAAAAGAAATGAGTATAGGCATGTGACAACTAGTGTGAAGTTTATATGGTAATTATTCTTTGCCATGATATTGTATTTCTAATTTCATTTGATTTTTCAGATGTCTTTGAAATAAAACCATCTAATCTTAAATACAGTTTGAAAAAAAAACCCAGTGAAATTAGAAATACATTAGTAAAATAACCCTGGTTGTTGTTGAACTAAGGCTGCTGAGCTTCTGTTCTTTTCCAGCCAGTACTCCTTGGTATTTTCTACACTGTAGATCTATGCTTTTCCTGTGGCTTTTTTGCCATTTTGAAACGTGTTGAGTTGACGTCATGAGCTCCAGTTTCTCAAGCTGGGCTTGCATTTAAAGGATCATCACATCTGGTCCCAGGCTAGGAGGAAGAAGCGCTTGGCATACTGTGCATTCCCCGCCATCCAAGGAGGCTCTCCAAATATGTAGAGCTTAAATACTGTGCTCTGGTTCTGGGCTCTCCCAAGGAATTGTCACATCCTACACAGAGCCATGTCTCAGCTCTCCCTGCCTATCATGGGGTCCATAGTGAGATCCTCCTGCATGCAACGAACCAGGTAGAAGCTTAGTGTGCAATGCTGGGTTCTCAACATGTTTCACCATAAAGGAAGCGTATGGATGATTTCAAGAGTCAGTGAGAATGTAATTAGCCTCACAAAGTTTAACTTCCACATGTGTATATTGTAGCATTGTGCTTAGCTGGTGGTCATATAAAGATGACTCCAGATATGCCTCCATGCAAAATAGCCCTAGTAAAAGCAGCATTTAATCAAATGAAAAGTATTTTGTGCAACAACACTTTGTCACTGGAAGTAAAAAAGAGAGTTCTTCAGTGTTATATAGAGCCAATCATAACATACTGAAGTAAGTCATGGATAATTAGTAAACAAGCAAAAAAAGCCTTGTGAATCATATAGATGGTTGTACAGAAGAATGATTTAAATACCATGGGCATCTAAAAGGAGTAATGAGAATGCCTTAACCTTTAGCATGCTGCATTCTTTTCCAAAAAATTTGCCCTGCAGCTGCATTCTTTTTCACAAAACCCCCATTTTTATAGTGGATGACTTGTAAATTCTATATTTATTTTGTTTTGTGGCCAATTGCTCTAATTTTTGGACTGTATAGAGATAAATGGATGACGTCACTGATGACGTCATTTTGTTGATGTGATAGAAGAAGACTGGTGAAAAAAAAAAAAAAAATCAACAAAAAAAGAGCCTTACCTCACTCCAGGTGCAGCCCTGGGGTGCAATCTGCCTTAAAATTGAGCAGAGTGTGATAACGCTCAAAGCAGGGATATGGACAGAGAGGCATTACACACCTACGGCACACTAATTGGGTCCGGTGGCGCTTCTTGCCCGTGTCCCTGCTGGAACACAACGCAGTCTAGCCTGGAAGGTCTGCCACCAGCCAGACGTTTGGGGTTAGGAGTCAAGTAATGCTCCCCCATAACCAATCTTGCTGGTGCAATGTCAGATAGCCTTCCTCTGCGGGCTGTGACCCTAGACTGGTAACTTTCAAGAAGCCCATGAGCAATCCGCAGACGAAATGTTTCCGCCTTGATACGAGACGGATGCTTGGCCCTCCACAGGACAAGCGAATTGACAAAGCAAACTTCCAACAGGTAGAAGAATATTTTCTTCCACCATTTGCTGCTCCTGTGTAGAACCATGTAGTATGTCAACTGTTTGTCCACACGATCAATACCTCCCATGTGACAGGAATAGGCTTGGATAGCGCATGGCTTGTCCACGATCCGCACATTGCCAGCATGATGTTTGGATCTAACCTCCTTCCTGAAGGTCTGCGCATCGTGTGCAGTTGTCATTAGATTCACTGGCCTCTTGTCAAACCATGACATATAGAGGATATTGCCTTCTCTAACAGTCATGGGAGGGTCACCAGCTTTGGGTTTCGCCAACTTGAGTTGTGGGGGGGACCCCTCGGCGGTTCGTCCGCAGTGTGCCGCAAGTCCCTGTCTGATTATCCCCAAGCTCCGTGAACAGGGCAGGCGAAGAGAAAAAGTTGTCCATGTACACAACATGGCCATGCCCATACAGGGGAGCAACAAGGGAGGTGACAACGCGGTGAGCAACCCCCCTAGTAGGGTCCACATTGTCTTCCTTCCCAAGGTAGAGCTGCCAATTCCAGAGGTAGCCTGTCTTGGAGTCAGCTAGGCCCCAGGCTTTCATACCCCACTTAGAGGGTTTGTTGGGCATGTACTGCATAAGGCTGGTCCTACCTTTGAAAGCTATCATACTTTCATCAACACTAAGCTCTTTGGATGGTATATAATGGCTTTGCCATAGAGGGAGAAGAGTGTCAACAAACAATTTGATTTTGAAGGCTTTGCTGTGGTCAGGGTGCCCTTGTGGTGCAGCAGTTGTATTGTCCACGAGGTGTAGAAAAGATAAGATAGACAGAAACCTGTCCCTACTCATCACTTTCTTGAATCCTAGCATGTCAAGGAAACAGTCATTTGACCAATACAAATCAAATGACGATCTTTTCGTTACACCCATCAACAGAAGCAAAGCAAGAAATGCCCTCACCTCGTCATCACTGACATCGGTCCACAACTTCAAACGGGATGAAGCACTCGCCTCTTGCCCTTTCTGGTCAAAAACCTGACTGGCGTAACGATTAGTTTCCGTAACTAATGTGTTCACAACATCATCTGTGATGAACAAACGAAATACATCTACCTCAGAGATGTCATCGTCAACGCCCACAGGTCCCACAACTTGGTCGAAGTTGCGGAGCCAGTCGTGGTTGTAGCCAGAAGGTTCCCTAACAACATTCACTTCTTCAAAATCATCATCAACACTTGACACATCACTATCTTCCCCATCAACATCACTCATATTCGGAGTAAATACTGGCAGACCAGCACTTGTAAACCCATCAAACCACTCATCATCGGAATCAGAATCCATGAAAATTTCAGATAAAATGGCAGCTGGATCCATGCCGATTGATTTCGATTTGAAAATTGCACAGAAAATGTACGCTATCACACCCGTTACAACTAAGAGTCAGAAAAGGAAGTAAAACTTCTTTCACAGAAGATTCAATTATTGCATCCGGGGTTCAGATCACGTGCACACACATTATAAATCAGTTCCCCGATGATAGCCGCAAGGCCACACATGTGGCCTCCAGCATGGAGAACATAGGTTACGTTCGGCCTAATGTGTGGCCCGCAGCGTGCTAAAGGTATTATGCAAAGGAAACTAATTGCTAATTAGAAGGAAGGAGTCCACTTTCTCTGGGCATGTTATGAGAAGTGGAAAGCTGGAATATATCATCACAACAGGAAAGATTGAAGGAAAAAGAGATAGAGGTTGACAAGGAGAGAAAGTACTTGACATTTCATGGCTTGGAAAGAAGACATCAACAACAGAAATGATAAACTTTACTGGAGACAAACGAACAAACTTTATTTTCAGAGGGTTAAGAATTGGGCGTGCAGGCCCGTCTAACATTCTACCCTTCCACTCTCACTTATTTTGCATACTATACCCTTTCATTCCCACAGGTTACTTTAAGCATTAAATTAAAGGCATACAGCATTATAAAGGTTATATAACAGCATACAATGACATTACCCAATCATAATCAAAATAAAGTTGTTTTTTTAAAGAAACAAGAACGTAATGAAAATAAGAAAAAAAAACAACAACAAAAAAAGAAATAAACAAATCAAAAACATCTGTACAGTAAATCAGACAATAATTCGAGTATGATTACATTAGGGTAGTATAGAATCAGAACTCCTGAAATATTTGAACAGTCTGCTATTGAGTGAGTAGGAACTCCGTGTTTTTCTTTGCTCTCCCTAACTCAAGAGCAGAATCAGATAGAATGAATGAACGTACAAACTTTATCTTTAAATGGTTTAGAATTAGAAGTTGTGAAGAGATATGATCACCTACTCCGTCACGTAGGGCACTTGAAGTATTTGAAAAATAATCTTAGCCATAATAATGTGTCTTTATTTAATGTTTCAAGCTGTGTAAAAATAATTCTTGGTAGGATAATGTACCCTCAATTATTTTCATCTTTCACAGGCTGTATTTGAGGATTATTCTTGGCCAGGTCAATGTGTCATTACTTACCAAAGAAGCCAAGTAAGTACAATGTGGTGTATTAAATCTTTAAAGGTGTCACTGGTTGCCTCCCCTTTGCTCTACAGTAGTGGTCCAACAGTGGCCAAAACTTAGAGTATCTGATGTAGGTCTTCAAAGGTACCTTCGCACAAGATTGCTCTTGGCAGAGTTGTAGGTAGAAGGATAATGATGCTTCAACTTCAATTCAAGGGAGTCTTCTTCTTCCGTCCTTAGCCAAAGACCGACCAAGCAGTCAGAGGCCATCACGCCTTGTGGCGTCTTAAGGGCAACAGCAGATTGATTTTCTCTGTTGTAGTTTCCCATCACGCCTAGCGGCGTCTTTAGGGCAACAACAAATAGATCCATCTGCCGTTGTTTCCGTAGTCGGTGTGACAAGCCAACGGGTGATCAGCCCATTGGGCAATTCAAGGGAGTATTCACAAGATATTTCAGATGTCAAGAACAATGCTGCATGAGGTGGAGCAATGTTAACTTTAGTATCTGACCCGTCG
This sequence comes from Oreohelix idahoensis, assembly GCA_024509875.1. Classification (NCBI taxonomy): domain Eukaryota; kingdom Metazoa; phylum Mollusca; class Gastropoda; order Stylommatophora; family Oreohelicidae; genus Oreohelix; species Oreohelix idahoensis. Next base: position 405,194 of record JAMPIV010013927.1, on the reverse strand, counting down.
CCTTTCGTGAAGATGGGTTATGCAATAATTAGCTCGTTCAAGCCCCCAGCTGAGTTAATTCAGCAAAATTCCTTATTATTTATTGGCTCTATCTATACTACTGGACAAAAGTTAAGGGCGCCATTCAGTTTAAACAAGGTTTATATAATTCTTCCTGAGCAGGGTCGATTTTCCAAATGTCCGGTAGCTTGAAATCTCTCAAGAAGTCTCTGAATGGTAGAGTGGGACACTGCTAAACGTCTTGCAACATGACGAACAGATTGACCATCCTGAATCCATGCCATGGCTCGACCACGGTCTACAGTGTTGAGACTTCTCCTTGGTGGCATGGCTAATGCAGTGATCATTTTGACCACTTGTCATACTGATTTATTGCATACCAACGGTGAACACTCTTTACCGATGATCATTTTTCCACGTGCATTCAAATTCAACTCACTTTTTCACCTTTTGAACTAGTGGGGTGTGTTGGAAAAACCATGAGTTTTTGCAGCAACAATGGCAATTTTCACATGCGGGTTAAAGTGACCCATTTTTTTGACATTTAAAAAAAAATTAACCTAGTGCACACAGAAATGTATACACATTTCTCTGAGCTCAGTTTTAATGACATTTTCACTTGTCTTTACAGTTTGCCAATCAATTATATAAACCTTGTCTAAACTGAATGGCGGCCCTTAACTTTTGTCCAGTAGTATATGTAAATATATATTATAGAGTCTGATACATATGTACACTCTCATAACTATAATAATTGAATCAACTATGAATTTGTAAAATAACACGTAACAAATTTAATAATCAATTATTCATTAACAGTTTAAAATAAAAATGAATGATGGGTGAAATTTCGATAAAAAAGTGTCTTCATAGAGACTTGGCACAGTGGGCTGATCACCTGCTTGCCAACCAATCTGATTACGGAAACAACGATAGATTGTTTGGTCTGTTTCTGTTCCACAAAGATAAAACAGCGATAGATTGATCAATAAGACGACTTACTTACTTTAAGGATGGAAGAAGAAGAAGAAGATAGAGACTTGATAGGGGAATTATAAAAGTCTGTTGCGTTCCCCTTTTAATAAGCACTTAGCTCTTCAAATGATTGAGTACTGCCGCCGGTGTTTCGTCGAGTCTTTTGTGATGAGGGCACTTTTCTCCACAACTCGTCCAATGTAGGTGGTTAGTGTCAAATCCCAGCTCTTGAATTACAAACTAGTTGCGTAGAAACTCTTACTACCAACTGGTCTCGTACCACAAACTTTAGAGAAAATAAAAGAACAAATGCTTCTGCTAAGTACATTGTGGTCGGAAGATTAAACAAGCGCCATTTCACGCTGTCCGTCCACCAGTTTTGCTTTTCTGAGATTTTATTCTTCCTTGAGCATATACACACCCGTGTGTTACCGGGGCCCGAAAGAGGAGCAAAGAATAGTAACACTGTCCCCTGCCAAGCATGTCGTAGAAAGCGACTAAGGAGGGTTGGGCATGGGGCCGGTTACCCCATCCTGTAAAAAATTTAAACCACAAAAAACTTCAACAAATATGGACAAGTCAAATAAAGAAAATAAAACACAGCCATCCAAGACAGGGGAAGGTCCTCTCGCGGGGAGGCGTATGATGCAACACAGAGAAAGCCGAAAGGAGTCTGTGTTGCTGACTAACCTTCTTTCTTCTAGGAGAACTTCCAGATTTGGCACCTGGAATGTTCGGACATTAAACGAACAAGGGAAAGTGGCGCAAGTGGCAGCAGAAATGAGGGAATACAAAATCGAGGTTTTGGGAATGTGTGAAACAAAGTGGAAGGGGGTAGACAGGAAGAAACTCATCACAGGTGAATTGGTGCTGTCCTCAGGACATGAAGACGAAAGTTCATACCACAGTGAAGGGGTAGCTCTTATGTTATCTAAAGAAGCACAGAAAGCACTCATTGAATGGGAAGCTGTTGGACCCAGAATAATAACAGCTACTTTCAAAACAGCTAAAAAGAAAATTCATGTAAATGTCATCCAATGTTATGCACCAACTAATGACAAAGAAGAGTCTGTGAAAGAAGCATTTTATACTAAACTACAGGAAATTATGGATAAAGTAAAAAGAAGAGACATCACAATTTTGATGGGTGACATGAATGCAAAGATAGGTACAGTCAACACCGGATTTGAAGAAGTCATGGGAAAACATGGGCTAGGAGTAATGAATGAAAATGGAGAACTATTCGCAAACTTCTGTGCTTCAAATCAACTGGCTATAGGAGGAAGCATGTTTCCACATAAGAGAATACACAAGGCAACATGGATATCACCAGATCATAGAACAGAAAATCAGATTGATCATATATGCATAAACAAGAAGTTTAGATCATCATTGCAGGATGTAAAGGTATATAGAGGAGCAGATGTGGCATCAGATCACCATCTTCTGATAGCCAAAATAAAAATGAAACTCAAGAGATATGCAACAATGCAAAATTATAGACAACAGTATAATGTAGGACAGCTAAGAAATCAAGAAACAAGAGACAAATTTGCGGTCACAGTATCCAACAAATTCCAAGTGCTCCAACAGCTGGAAGATGTAGAGAATACAGAAGACTATTGGCAGCAGGTCAAAACTGTATGGAAGGAGACATGTGAAGAAATACTGGGGAAAAGGGAAAGACAACAAAAAGCATGGATAACAACAGAAACCATCAATAAGATAAAAGACAGAAAAAACAAGAAAGCAGAGTTAAACACAAGCAAAACCAGAAGTTCCAAAGCCAAGGCTCAAGAAGTGTACACAGAAGCAAACAAAGAAGTAAAAAGAAGTATCAAAAGAGACAAGAGGAAGTATATTGAGGAGTCGGCAAGAGAGGCAGAAGATGCTGCAGCCAAAGGAAATATGAGAGAACTGTATAGCAGCACAAAGAAGCTAACAGGGAAATACAAGCAAACAAGTTGCCTCATAAAAGACAAGAATGGGAAACTGCTCAGCAATATACAAGAGCAAATGAAGAGGTGGACAGAATATTTTGGGGACCTTCTCAATAGACCAGCTCCACAAAACCCGCCGGACATCCAGCCAGCAGAAGAAGAGCTACAAATTAACGGTGAAAGACCAACGAAGGAAGAAATAAAGAAAGCCATAAAGCTTCTAAGAGATGGAAAAGCGTCTGGACCTGATGGCATTCCAGCAGAGGCCATCAAAGCAGATATCGACACGGCTACAGAGATGTTATATAAATTACTTGGTAAAGTCTGGGAAAAGGAAGAGATACCAGCAGAATGGAAGGAAGGATATCTGGTTAAGTTGCCTAAGAAGGGAAATTTACAAGAGTGCACAAATTATAGAGGAATAATGTTACTATCAGTGCCAGGAAAAGTATTAAACAGGATTATCCTTGAGAGATTAAAAGAGTCCATAGACAAGAAACTGAGAGATGAACAAGCAGGTTTTCGACAAAACAGATCATGTACAGACCAGATAGCCACTTTGAGAATAATAGTTGAACAAAGTCTGGAATGGAATTCACCACTATACATCGGATTTGTGGACTACGAAAAGGCATTTGACAGTGTAGACAGAGAATCACTTTGGAAATTGATGAGGCATTATGGAGTTCCCCTGAAGATCATTAATTTAATAAAGAAAACATATGAAGACATGACATGCAGAGTTCTTCACGAAGGACAGCTTACAGAACCGTTTGGGATAAGAACAGGAGTGCGACAGGGATGCCTCTTGTCTCCATTTCTTTTCTTGCTGGCAATAGATTGGGTTATGAGATCATCGACAACACACAACAGAAATGGAATCCAGTGGACTCTGACTAAGCAGTTGGATGATCTGGATTTTGCTGATGACTTGGCTCTTCTGTCCCATAACCGTAATCAGATGCAGGACAAATTGAAAACACTCGATGAGAGGTCACAGCAATTGGGTCTGAAAATACACAGGGAAAAGACAAAAATAATGCGAATAAATGCAGGTAATGATAACAGGGTTGAACTTGAAGAAACACCAATACAAGATGTAGAATCATACACATATCTTGGCAGTAATATAGACAAAGTTGGAGGGACAGACAGCGATATCAAAATAAGAATACAAAAGGCAAGAGGAGCTTTCATTGCATTGGGAAATATATGGAGATCAAGAGAAATAGGATCCAACACGAAAATAAGAATCTTCAACTCAAATGTGAAGTCAGTCCTATTGTATGGCTCAGAGACATGGAGAACAACAAAGACAACAACCAAAAAGCTACAGACTTTCATAAATGGGTGCTTGCGTAGAATAGAGGGATTAAAATGGTATGACAAGGTTACCAACGTGGAACTGATGACAAGAACTAGACAAGTGCCAGTGGAACAAGAAATGAGAAGAAGACGATGGCGATGGATAGGACACACACTGAGAAAACCTGTTGATAGCATTACAAGGCAGTCCTTGTTCTGGAACCCCCAGGGCAAGAGAGGCAGAGGAAGACCAAGAAGTACATGGAGAAGAGAGTTGGAAACAGAGGTGAAAATGATGAGGAGAACATGGAAAGAACTTGAGATGATGGCACGTGACAGGAGGACTTGGCATGTGTTTGTTGAAGGCCTATGCTCCTGTGGGAGTGGAGGGTTATGAATGAATGAATGAGCATATACAGCATAACTCATGGAATATGATTAGAAATCACCGTTATTCTTGTAGTTAATTTAATGTGGAAAATGTGTCTGGACAATGCGAGTGGCTTGTGCCTGAGGTTTACATATAACTCGACAATGAAAATATATGCACATGTGATGCAATCATCACTCCTCACTGCTCCATTCAGAGTCTAGGGTTACTTCTGCTTTTGATTTTCTGTATGAACTAGCATGAAGATATCACCAGCGCTTGCTGTAGTGGGTTATGAATATATTATTTTCATATGTTGAGGTTGCCAGCCTCATATGACTTGTATAACCACTTAGCAAGAAAAACGTGTCAAATTCACATTGTAAAAAATATGTACAACTCACTCCAACTTGGGATCTACAATCTCCTGGCACAGATGAATGGACACAGTGACTTATATTTGATGCTTCGAACACTTGGTCTGGGGTAAATTTAGAATCCCACTTATGACGGGTGCTTTGATTCCTAGGTATTCAGTCTTGATATTTTAAAATGCAGGTTTTCTTTTAAGTTTCAAAGGTGCCCAAATACTTCAGTCCTGTCCTATTTAATTTAGAATTCTGTCCAATTCGTCTCTGGCTCCTGGAGTTGCTCTTTTGACGTTGTAATGCAGTCTGTCTTAGTCTCCGAATTTGCTAGGTTATATTCTCATTTCTTCCTCCATGCTTCCACATGTGGTTTCTGACAAACTTGCCAATCAGAGCTATTGTTATTTTCCTGCTCTCGATTGAACCAATCCTGCTCTTTGAACTAGGGGGTTGGGATGTTAATTAATGTTTAAAATTATCACATTAAAATTTAAACACATGACCTATCTTTTAAATATGGCATGATTACTTCCGTTGCTATTACACAGACTTGCCAACACATCTGTGGTCTCATCCCTAATGATGACCTTGCCCATAATGTCTCTTTAGACATGTTTTATTGGTAATAAAGACGCCAACAATGTCTGGACAAAAATGATAAAATGATTATCACGCATACTCAAATCTTCCGCCAGACAGATAATCCCTGACTTACACGGGCCACAGCCGACTCCCTCAGACAGACAATATGGCTTCCTTTGTCCCCTCCCACCAAGGTGTCGGGAGGCGCAGTGACCAACCACGAAACACAGGTGGTCACCTGCCTGCTCTGTTTGGGTCAGAAATGAGTTACGTCAAAGTCAGCCATTACTTTCACTTTTACCATCTGCATTCAAGCTGGCGCGACCACTTAAGCAATTACAATTAATCCTCAAGATAGTCAATTACCCTTGAAATAACACTATTGCAGTTGAGAAAGGGTATAGCAATTTAGGGAGTGTCAATGGCACAAATTCATGTGTGAAAAATGAAGAAATAAATGAATAATGTAGGAGGAGAGAAAGAAAAAAGTAAAAGGACACCCACAAATATCGTCACAAATGGAAAATCTTGTTGCTGATCTTCCCTACAGAATGTCAAAATGGTCAAAACAAACATGGCTGTCAGACATAGTTGGTGAACAGTTTTTTTTTGTGTGTGGGAATTCCTACCTGGACAACATAAGATAATATGACACTTCTGTCTGTCAACTTTCAACTCCCAAAGGAGCATAGGCCTTCAACAAACGTAAGCCAAGTCTTCCTGTCCCATGCCATCAGCTGTAGGTCATGCCTTCTTCATCCCCTTCATGTCTGTCTCCAGTTCTCTTCTCCATATGTTCTTTGGTCGTCCTCTACCTCTCTTAACCTGGGGATTTCAGAACAGGGATTGTCTGGTAATGCTATCAACAGGTTTTCTCAAGACATGAGACTTACTAAATTAGAATTTTGAATTCATTTCTTATTCATTATCCTGTGGCTCCCTTAGGAGCACATGCCTTTAACAAATAAAGTCTTCCTGTTTTGTTTTATCTAATCAAGGTCTTTCTATGTCTTCTTTATTCCCTTTTCATGTCTGTCGCTAATTCCTTTTTTTCCATTTGTTTATTATGGAAAATAGAAATAGTAGTTAGCAGATAAAAGGGTCATGGAAAAATTAGAAGTAGAAGAAAAATGTTACAATAAAATTTAGAGATGATATAAAGAAAGATGAAAGTTTGAAACTCTAAGTGGGCGGGAAAATTACAGGCAAAAATTGGCAAGAGGATGAAAGCAGTGTCATTTGGGAAGAACACATCAAGAGATGGGCGGAAATTAGTCATTAGTCCGCTTGGGTTGCCATGACAACAAGAAGGGGAAAATTTTGGAATTAATTACAGCTCAGCCATCGGTGTGGATATGGGACTTGATTGTATCTGATGAGTTTGTATTAAATTACCATTTGTATCTGATGAGTTTGTATTAAATTACCGTTTGATGTGCATGAGCAGTGAAAAATTGATTTTTTTTGTAACAAGTACCTGTGAAAAACATCTGCTACATGCAGCTATCTTTTTCATAACACAAACCATCCAATATTTTCCTGGCCTAATTTTTAGAAACAAATATATGGTATATGATATGTGGTATTACATGTTTGTTTATGTCGCAGATTTTAACAGTGCCCCCAAGATAGTGGAATGTTGTGTAAATTACTAAAACCATAGAGGAACGAAGCGTCTGATTTGTTTAGAGGTTAGAGCGCTTTCCTCTCATGGCACAGTTACCTGGTTCCTGAAGCAAAACCTGGTAGGGTTGAACTATAGTCTACCCACCTGTAAATGGGTGCTTGACTCTGCTAGTGAGTTAGAGATGGCAGAGGCAGTGAGGAAGGCAGTTTCTTCAATGGGACTGCCTTTACCATTACCTTTTATAGAGAAATTAGTAAAAAAATATAATATATTGATTGGACATTTGTTTATTGCCCTTTGTAGTTCTCTGGAGGTTTCTGAGGACTTACTTACTTAGTCGTTCCCCTTCTACCATGAGGTGTAGAGGTTTGGAAGAGAGAGCGCCAGACTATCCTATCGGCTGTCTTCCTCCTGGCCTGGTTCCATTCTAGACCTCGGTCCTTCAAAGATTGTCTAATGTTGTCCTCCCAGCGGACTCTGGGTCGTCCTCGGGGTCTGGATCCTTGGCTCTTTGTTTCCCATGCTTGTCGTGGTATCCGATCTTCTCCCATTCTGCAGACATGGCCAAACCATCTTAATTGGGACTGTTCTACTTGGGTCTGCAGGGGGTAGGATTTAAGGCCTTGACATATTGTCTGGTTGCGGACCATGTCTCTTCTTGTTACTTCAACCACCTTCCTCAGATACCTCATTTCTGAGGTTTGGATCTGGCTTTTATGGGTTGTAGTCATTGCCCATGACTCGCATCCATATGTCAAGACTGGGACATAGGTGGAGCAGTATACAGCCATCTTCGTTTTCTTACCAACCTCTCTCTTGCTGAGGAATCCTCGATTTATGGCCTGAAAAAGGGTTTCTGAGGAAATAAATAAATTATAGGACTACTTCTCCCGTCAGGCATATCTGTAAGAGGTGACTCATATGAGGTTGTCTGTGGGGCTGGCAATCTCATTATATGAAATAAATTGCTACAGAAATATTTGCTACTGGAGCGCATGAATGCTTTGATGCAGGCTTCCTGCAAGGTGGGGAAGGGGCCACCAATGGGGTGACTACATGCTCAGTAGTTAGCTAAAAGGGAAGCTGCAGCAGAAGTCCTAATGACAAAGGAAAGCTTTGAGAAGCAAGTAGTGTTATTCAGAGATACAGACATCAGATGAAACAAAGATCTGATTGTCATAAGAGAAGGAATATGCGGACTGAGTTGGCTATTCAAAATAATTGTGGCACAGTGGGCCCCATCTCACTGAAATATCCCAGGAATAAAGCGGCCAACAAACTGGTGAGGTATGGTGGAAAACTGCCGCAGACTGACACAGAAACCACCACTCCAGGCTTCCAACAGAGGGACCAGCTGAAGTGGTGGCTCAATGCTCCGTCTTCTTTCTTCTTTGATCCTTAGCCACCGACCATCAAAGCAGCCAGTGGCCATCACGCCTGGTGGCGTCTTGTAGGGCAACAACAAATTGATTCCACTTTGCTCAGTCGGTGGCCATCCTTCGTACAGTGCCCCAACTCTGGTTCGTTCTTTGCATCTCAGCCTCCACAGTCCTCCACCAAGTTGTTTTTGGTCGGCCTCTCTTTCGTTTTCCTTCAGGGGTCCATAGCATAGCTGTTCTTGTGATGGCATCGGGGTCTCTTTTGAGGACATGGCCAACCCAGCTCCAGCGTCTGCCAGCTATGATGGTGTACATGTCCTCTTGCTTGCTCCGAGTAAGCAGATCTTAGTTGGTGATGGTGTGGTAAAGTGGGATGATATAAATATTTATAGGGGACTTAGTGTACTGACTGAGATCAGCTGTGAAGGTATCTGTATCTAATAGTGTGGTGTATTACAGATGACCTTACTTGCTACCACATTTATACCTCAGTCAGACCTATTCTGGAATATTGTGATGACTACGTTGAATGTCTAGGGTTATGATAATGGTGAAGTGTAAGTCACAACAACAACAGACAGATAAACAATTTAATTTATTCCACAACACTTTACAACACTGTGACACTCACACACATAAAACACTCTATAAGACTATCTTAAATGAGTCAAGTGTTAAAGTTTAAAAATATATGTATTAATTCCTTTCAATAATAGATATCCTGATTCAACTACACAGTGAACCAGGAATCACAATCAAATGTAATTACAAGTTATATGTACACAATTTATAGTTATGATCTTTGTATTGACATATTTTATTATTATTATCATATGTGTGTAAGTTGTGATGTAGTACTATGAGGTAATACTGGCTTGTTCAAGCTTGGTGGTTATTTGTCATCATGACTTCAAGTGTTTGCTTATGGTGGAAATAGTATTGGGAAAAGTTCACAGTTCCTGTCAATTGAAACAATTTATTGTCCCTCTTTATTTACTATATTGTCAGTTTTAGAGGGGCACATAAAATTGAGCTGCTCTGGCCACAGAATCTTATCTTCTGTGAGGGCGGCAGTAAACAGACTCCTCTGCTCGCTTGCTTCACCGTGTTCTTGAGACACCTCACTAGTCGCTATCTGGACCAAGGGGTATGCTATCAGCCTCTGGATTCAGCAAAACTCAGACCAGGTGCTGCTTCAATAAGTTATGACCACGGTCCCTGAAACAAGAAGGTTGTACCTCCTACTTCAGATCTAATTTATAATCTATTTCCACACTGAACACAATACATAACAAACACTGAGTTCAGAGCGGTAGGCCAACTGCTAGCTTCATCTGAAACAATTTACACCAGTATTCTTCTCCTTAATGGTTACTACGCCTCTGCAATTCCAGCATTAGTTCCTTCTAGTCAATAAGATAGGTGTCAGTGTACTATTTGGTGATCCCATGCCGATATACTTCTCTCCGACAAGTTTTGTTCAGGTTGGAGCAGTATCTAGGCTTTGCCTCATGTTTGCTACTGAACCACACACATATACAGACATAAATTATCAATTCACATTCAATTTTTATCAAAAGATATCAAATATGTCAATCTTACCACAATTCATGGAAATAATAAACAAATACGTTGACGCGATGAATTATGGCACAAATTCCGATCTGCCTCTGTCCCAGGCTTTTATTTAGAAAAATAGGAGCTGGATCTCAACGCACTGTTTCTTAGTAAGTTTATTTTAAAATGTGGCACTGAACAGACGCTCCTAAATGACTATATCAACGGGTCTAGCCAATAGGACCATGTTTACGAAAGCTTTTGAAAAAATTTACCCTTCCTATGTTTCCCCTAACAACCAAAAATAGTATTTGCCGTCCGACTAATCGTGTTTCGTCTTACATATACTTCCCGCCAATCAAATCGGATTTAACATGGTGGCCTATTTCCCGTAAAATGGTGGTTTCAAAACATGCCACTGTGCGATTATGATTTGGTGTTGTCTGACAGCACCACTCTAGTATTATGGCTATAATTTGTTAATTCCTAGACTATTTGCGTAACACTTAACATATTCTTTGTCAGCAAGTCCTAAGGAACCCAAATATATAAATTTAATGGAGCTAAGTGGCTGCGTTCAAAATATGCATTTTCTAGGATAGTCGTGTATTTTTTATTTTTTTATGTTTAGAACCGCCACCTGTCCTGCCTTTTTGACTGTTCTGTCAGACTAATGTCAGGATTTCAGACATAAAACAGTAGAATGTCATGTTTCCTAATAAGCATTAATCATGTTTTTAAACCTAACTCTCGTATTGGTAGTGTTTTTTATCACTGTCCATCTGAAAAAAAGTTAGTGCTTCATGCCTTTCGCGTTGGGGGTGGCATTAATTTTAATCGCGAGACGCGTGTTAGTGTTGCATACGTCCTCCGTTCAGCCCTCTCTCTTTCTATCCTAAGTCCATCTGTCCTTTCGTTTATGTTAACGTAGTGTATAAAATGAAATTAATGGAATATTAATCTAGGTCATTACGCAGTGTGTCTATCTCAAGGTTTTCTTAGAAATACAGTACACGTTTTATTGTTAGAAAGGCGTGTATGCTGCTGTAGGCTTTACTAGTAAACGTGAAAGCGTGAGAACATGCAGACGAAGCAGAAAAAGGGGGATCTCGAGTACAGTCATTGTGACAGCACTGTTCTTTACCATTCTTCTTTCCCTTTTATTGAATTTATGTGTTAGGCTTTACATTTACCTTTTAATTTATATATGTGGATTTAGAATGTTTCACGACAGATGGTATTCGGCCAAAAGATTCAGAGAATTTTTCTTAGGCATGTTGTGTGAAAAGAGGACAATTTCGACATTTCCTTCTCTAACTCTCCAGCATTCTGCACCATAGAGAAGCACAGAAAGCACGCAGCTCTGATATAATCTTAATTTTGTGCTTGTGCTGTACTGAGAGGACTTCCAGATGTTGTTTAGACTAAAAAAAGGCTGTTCTTGCTTTGTTCATTCTGTTGTTGATGTCTTTGCTTGCTCCGCCGTCTGGTGTTACTATGCATCCTAGGTATGTGAAGGTGTCTGTCTGTTCCAGTTGCTGATTCCTTACTGATATGGGCTCAATGTTGCTCACATTGAGCGTCATGACCTCTGACTTCTTTAGATTGATGTTCAAGCCCACCTGCTGGCTAAACTTATTAAGTCTATCCGTTTTTTCATGGATGTGTTGATGTGAATGTGCTAGTAGTGCAATGTCATCTGCATATTCCAGATCTTCCAATGTAGAAAATGTAGTCCATCTTATTCCTCTTGGACTGCCTTCTGTTGTCTGGCGCATCACCCAGTCTATGACTGTTAAAAATAGAGTGGTTGATAAGGGGCATCCCTGTCGTACTCCTGTCTTCACCTCAAAGGTTAGGTTGCTCTGCCCAACGCTACACATAAAGTTGGCATAGAGGCTTTTTATGATTGACACTATGCAGCTTGGAATTCCATAAGCCCTCAGTATTATCCATAAACTGTCCCTATGTATACTGTCAAAAGCCTTTTCAAAATCAACGAAATTAATGTACAGCTGTCTTTGCCATTCTGAGCACTGCTCTATAATGTTCCTGAGGGTAAATATATGATCTACACATCTTCTGTTCTTTCTAAATCCTGCTTATTCTTTCCTCAGTTTGTGGTTTACTGCTTTTGAAATTCTCTGTATAATTATCCTGCCCAGTATTTTGCTGGGAACTGAGAGAAGAGTGATTCCTCTCCAATTATTGCAGTCTGCAAGATCTCCCTTCTTGGGCAATTTGACAATTATTCCTTTGTTCCACTCCGTTGGTGTTGTCCCTGTTTTCCAGACTTGTGCAAATAGTGGTTCTAATAGTTCTGCTGCTAGCTCAGGGTCTGTATTAAATAGCTCTGCATTTAAGTTATCATGGCCAGGAGCTTTTCCATTCTTTAACCCTTTGATTGCTGTGATGATTTCTTCTTTTCATGGAATGTCTGTATTAACATCTAGATCATTTTCAGCCCCAGGAACATTCAGTTGTGTCTCTGGTGGTTCCTTGTTCAGAGTTTCTCTGAAATGCTCTGCCCATCTTGTTTCCTGTCCCTCTGCTGTCGTGATGAGATTTCCTTGCTTATCTCTTACTAATGTAATATTGTTTGCACCTCGTTTTCCGCTGATGATTTTAGTTATTTTGTATACTGTGCTTTGTTCATTTCTCAGTGCTGCCTCTTCTGCCTGTCTTGCAAGATCGTCTAAGAAATTCCTTTTGTTGGCTCGGGTTTGGCGTTTAACTTCCTTGTCCAGCTGACTGTACAGTTCAATGCTCTGTAGAAAGGGAAAAAAGGAATTGATGAGTGGAATATAAAATTCATGCCAATTCTTTGAATTTAAAATGAAGACCAAAGCTGCTTGGGAAGCTAAAGGGTATTGATTGATTGATTGACACATGTCACAACAGACTAAGATACCATCTGTAAGCTAAAGGTAGGATCTACCGATGAATGTGCCTGTGGCACTGATAAAACGACTACCCAATTTCTGCTGCAGGACATGAGGAACAGAGAGGAAAATGGCAGGCACTATACTCATCATCATCACCCTTCAGCTTCCCAAGGAGCATAGGCCTTCAACAAACTTACGCCAAGTCTTCCTTTGCCGTGCCATCAGCTCAAGGTACCAGGGAACCTTCTGTCTTGGATGGCTGAAATAAATTATTTTCTTTAGGTGACCTGTCCATGTTGTTTATTGAAGTCTTTTTTTGGTTTAAAGTTTCTACAGGCTGGGGTATACCCAACCCTCCTTAGTCACCTTTTATGAACTGCATGGTGGGTTGCAGTGTTACTATTCTTTGCGTCCCTGTTGGGCCCCCATAACACACAGGTGGGTCACTTATGCTAATCCAGGACACATTTTTTTTTGTTATGGCAGCACCATGACGCTGACCATGCTATCTTCAAGCTGACATTTAACTCTTAAAGGCCGGAACGACGCTGGTTACATCGAAGAAACGACGTTCCACAAATTTGAATTAAAATGAATAATTATTCACTAAAAATCCTTCATATTTAATGTGTTCATTTTAAATAATAGTGTTCATAACTATTTAAAGGACTATGAGACGTTCAAGAAGGACTATGAGACGTTCAAGCTTACTGTGAGCAACATTATCCTAGCCCTGGCCTTCGTTTCTGGATTTCTTCTCAGTTCCAGGTCATTTTAAGAGTTTAGGATATTGAGTATAATTTATACTCAATGAGATATGTGATTTCATATGTGATTTTAAGAATAATGATGAGTGAAAGTGTTATTCTGCTGTTGTTGTTGATTAACTATGGCTGATGAGCTTATCGCTCTTTCGCAGCCAATGCCAAGTTGAAAAATTTGCATGTGTTAGCTGTTGAGTGGTGCTGTATAGAGCGTTTGTGATTGTTGGGGAGCTCGGTAATAGCTTTTCTTCTTTCTGTGGAGAGTCCTGGGCAAGTGAGCAGCACATGTTGAACTGTCTCTTATAGATGGGTACAGTTGCAGCAATTAGGGTGCTATGTGTGGTTTAATTTGTTTAAGGTTCTAGTGTTAATTTCTTTTCTGTTTTCTGTCTGTCTTTTTTCCTTTTTTTTAAATGTATATCTTGCTGAACTTCCTAGTTCTATTTAATTGTTTGATCTGTGCATTTTTTTTCCCCGTTAGCTCAAAGTAATTTGTTGTTTAGAGAATGAGAGTTATGTCCTCTGTTGTTACCAGTGGTCTCTGGGAAGACAGGTGAATAAGGCTACTGCTGCTTCATGCATGTCATAAGAGGCTAACTAATATGAGGTTGTGCATTGGGGCTGTCAGCCTCATCAAGTAAAAACAAATTGTTACAGAAACCACCACTCAAAGATCACATGACAGCTGTGGTTCAGGCTTCCAACATCCAAGATCACGTGACAGCTGTGGTTCAGGCTTCCAACATACAAGAGCACGTGACAGCTGTGGTTCAAGCTTCCAACATCCAAGATCACGTGACAGCCTTGGTTCAGGCTTTCAACATCCAAGATCACGTGACAGCTGTGGTTCAGGCTTCCAACATCCAAGATCACGTGACAGTTGTGGTTCAGGCTTCTAACATCCAAGATTACATGACAGATGTGGTTCAGGCTTCCAACATCCAAGATCATGTGACAGCTGTGGTTCAGGTTTCCAACATCCAAGATCACGTGACAGCTGTGGTTCAGGCTTCCAACAAAGGGACCAGCTGAAGTGGTGGCTCAATGCTCCGTAGAAAGGGAAAAAGGAATTGATGAGTAGAATATAAAATTCATGTTGATTCTTTGAATTTAAAATGAAGAACGTTAATCTGTAGTTAAGTTTTCTCTCCCTCAGGTTTTTTTTTTTTTTAACTCATACTGTGAGCACCGACGGGCCTTTTGATTAGAGCATTTAGAACCTGGTAGAATCATGTTCTAGTCAACTCAGCTGTAAATGGGTACCTGACCTCTCTCTTGAGCAAGTGATGGCAAAGGCAGCAATCTCTAACTCTTCACTCCCCTGAAGCACTATCTGCTATGGGATTACATCTACTTTTTACTTCATGCTGTAATTTTTTTCTGGATCGCCTCCAGGATTGCACTTTAGTAAAGTTATAACAACTCGGTGCTCATGTGCCTTTATCAAGCCCAGTTAACCTCATCTCTCTTGTTGGTTGGGTTTGAAAAAAAATCGAAAAAAGGTGATTTGTCTTACGAGGACAAAAGACAAAGAAAGTAGTCTACGTTACGGCCACAAGGCCTTCGTCAGGAAAAGAAAGAAAGTGAAGGCTAGATGGGAGACATAAGAACTTAAAGAAATATAAAAATAAAACCTAGGTACTTCCATGAAGGCGAAGCATGGCTGAAAAGGAAGTGACTTCTCTTACTTTCTTTTTTTTGGTTGAATCACAGTTCATTTTACATACACCATCTTTGTAGCAAACCCCATGAAGTTCTCATTGGCCTCTGATGAGACTTAAGAAAGATAAGAACTATTGCTCCCTCGGTCCTGTTGTACAAGACGACAAACATGAGGTTGTTCATGAGGCTGGCAACTTCATCAAGAAATTACTACAGAAACCACTGCTGCAAAAGTGTGATGGATGGGTATGAAAAAAATCGGGAAAAGGTGATTTGTCTTACGAGGACAAAAGACAAAGAAAATAGCCAACGTTACAGCCACAAGGCCTTCGTCAGCGGAAGGAAAGAAAGAAAGGGAGAGCTAGATAGGACACATATGAATTTAATTAAATATAAAAATAAAACATGGGTACTTCCCTAAAGGCAGTGTCACTCGAACAGGAAATGACTGCCACTTCCGGATGTAAACAGTGCATACTAAGAAGCTAAAAAAACGAAACTGAACAAGAAACTACCAAAACGTAATAATAATGAGGACTAGAGATAGAGGAGGGCAGAATGAGTGGGAGATAAATAAAAATTTAATAAAAAATCAAAAGTTCTTTTAATTTACGGGTAACGAAGAAATAGAAAAATAGAATAAGTATGGAAATGGTTGGTGCAGGCTTCCTGGGAACCAGCTGAAGTGGAGGCTGCATGCTCCATATGGTGATGATCTTTGTAGCAAATATGATCAGGTTTAGGGTCAAGGTTAGCATAAGTGGCTTTTTCCCCCTCACGCTAAACCCCCCTAGCCATATTCTGTTTCAATAAACACTTCATTTAAAAAAAAGGTAAAAGTTGTCCCATAGCAGATGCTGCCATAGAGGAGTGAAGTGTTAGAGACTTCACCATACTAAATCCAGCTTTTTTTAAAATTAGGCGGGGTGACCAGTTCTCTTCCTTGCTGCCTTTTTTGCCTTCCCTAACCCATGAGCACAGTCAGGTACCCATTTACAGCTGGGTTGACTGGAGTGTGATGCTACCAGATTTTGATCCCGGAACTACTGTCGCTAGAGGAAAGCATTTTAACCACTTAGACTATCGTACAAACACTTAACAATCACTGTTAATTTACTACACTACCACAAATTGCAGGTGAGCATCAACAGTCATTAGAAAATGTTAACCCAAACCTGACCCTGTATGTGACAAACATGAAGTATGTTAGTGAACTGTGATTCTTTTCTCCGTCACCATTAAAATCTCAGTTCAGTCTATTTTCTAATAGCTACCCAGCTGTAAATGAGTACTTGAATCTGCTCTTGAGTTAGGGAAGGAAGAAGGCTGCAAGGAAGGGAGAATGTCACCCCACCTCATCGAGCTGGAGTTAGTATAATACAGTCTGTAACACTTCTCTCCCCTGCAACAGTATCTATACTATGGGACTGCCTTTACTTTATAAGCTGCAGTCATAGTTATTGAGTCATTGTCCAGTCAAAATTTTGTTGTCATCATTCTACTTTCATGCTCCTTAGGGGCCTGCACCAGAGCACCTCTTGTGATCTTGCAGTGATGGTCGTTGTAGTAATTTGTTTTACATGATTACGCTGATAGCCCACCATTTGCATTCATGGTTTGAGCGTCACACTTTCCAGTCGCGTTTTCATTTTTGATTATCGTATTTGTTTTGTGATGACAGATGGTGCGACGCTGTGCTGAACTTTCTGCTTGTCTGGTATTACTGCACACTGACCATTAGAGAGAGCATTTTAAGAGTAAATGGCTCCAGGTATGTAACGAACAGTCCACTTGTTGTTACAGCAACTCTGATACTAATTTACATGAGAATTTAACATATTCTACATATTCATGAAAACAAAAATGCAAGCATTTGGCCATAAAGATAAAACACCTTAAAAACAGCAATAATGAATTTGAGAAAAAAAATGTGTTTTTATCTCTTAATTAAGTCTGTCACAATTAAATGTGGTGATCTAGCTCTGGCTTTTGTCTCAGATAGCCACATTTCTCTCATAAACTGGATGCTGTCTGTGGTTTCTGTCATTACTGATAGCTACAACTTTCTTTCATAAACCTGGTGCAGTCTGTGGTTACTGTCATTACAAATAGCTACATCTTTCTCTCATAAACCTGAGGCTGTCTGTGGTTTCTGTCATCTCAGACAGTTACATCTTGCTCATAAACTTTGTGCTGTCTGTGGTTTTATTCATTACAGATAGCCACATCTCTCTCATAAACTTGGTGCTGTCTGTGGTTTCTGTCATTATAGATAGCCACATCTATCTCATAAACTTGATGCTGTCTGTGGTTTATATCATTACAGATAGCCACATCTCTATCATAAACTTGGTATTGTCTGTGGTTTCTGTCATTACAGATAGCCACATCTCTCGCATACACTTGGTGTGGTCTGTGGTCTCTGTCATTACAGAAAGTCACATCTCTCCATAAATTTGGGGCTGTCTGTGGTTTCTGTCATTACATATAGCCACATCTCTCTCATACACTTGGTGCTGTCTATGGTTTCTATAATTACAAATAGCCACATCTCTATCATAAACTTGGTGCTGTCTGTGGTTTCTGTCATTACAGATAGCCACATCTCTCTCATTGTCGTGTGGTGAGTATTGGGGCAACTACAACAGTAGTTTTCGCCCGGAATAGCCTATGAGATATTAGGTAGCCGGTCTCCAGAAATTGGCTCATTAAGAAAGAATAAAGACCTATTTGAGATAGGGACAAGAAGAAGGGAATGCAAATGCTTTCTGCTGGACAGTGTTTTCTAGTTAATTATGGAAAGAGTTCTGTTTCCCCACGACCTTAGCTTCTGCCCTTCGATCCCATAACAGAAAAGCCCCCAACCTCATCTGAGTGTAGAAATTCCCCTATATGTAAATATTTAACACCGACAGCACGAGTGATACATTAACAAACTAGATAAGGATCAAACTATTATTGGGTTTATTAAGTAAATATCTATACATATAGGGTTAGTAATGGTTAGAACGTGATGAGGGTAAAAGGCGATTCACACAAAACACACAGTTGAGACATTAATATTGTAGGTAATTAAGTAGTAGTTAATTAAGAATGAGCTTGTGTAAAGCAAAATGATGATGATGTGATATGATACTTGTTACCACAATGGTGAGTAATCTACACGGTCCATGTGTCTCTAAATGCTTCACCCGGATAGGATGATTCACATGTATGCATAGAATATCCCAAGTTGTTATAAGTTATGTTGAGTGAGGTATCTCTAAGTCATGGACGTTATGATGAAAACTGTTGTTGTACTGAGAACGTTGACGATATACAGTCCTTCACTGTTTGACAATATCTCTGTAGCGTTGATCAATGGTTAACAGTTATATGAAAAATGTCTAATTTCTGAACAGACTGGATATCTTCATGAACTGTTCTTAATATGTAGTATGTAATCGTGATTCATAAAGTATACTTTGGAGTGCTTCATAGAATGCGCTTATGAGTGTGTTGCACTTGATATAAATATGAGATTCAAGTTTTGAGCTCTTTAGCGTGACTTCAGATGCTAAGCTTCCGATGGAGCTGAACTTGATATTTGGACAAGTAATCAACTGTAAGCTTTAGATTGACTCATGTAGTAAGATTTCTAGTGATTTGAACTTGCTTTAAATATGCATTGGATGTGTGCGCACGTGATATAAGGTGACGAAAAGTGCTGCATCCACCATCTTAATCGTGGGTGAGAAATATTCCTTTTTAATTGAGGAATGAAGGATGTTCTATGGCGAATTCTGCTAGCCAAATGTCCATTTTGATAAATTTTTCTGGTTAGACGTCAGACACATAGCTTGTAGACTTGGACTGAAGACACACAAAAGTCTTTGTAAGTTTTCACACTTAATATCACTGGTTGACTTTCATTTATTCTACTTCTCACTATTGATCTCTATGAGTTTGATTCTAATGATGTTAAATGAGAGTGTGCGCGCATGGAAGACTGATGATGATTTAACAAGCTAGAGGAAGGTGAAGTATGTACTATTAATTACTTCCTATCAGCCTATTATCTTAGAGGAAAATCTTCTGATTTTATTAATCATGTATGAAAAGAATTAATTGAAAAACTATCTCTTGCACATCTAGCTTTGAGGTTAAAATGAATAAAGAATAAGAAAAAAGTATTAATAATCTGTAAAACCTTCTTTTCCCTTCGCAAAATCCTTTAATAACACAATACACCACAGATATGAATTATTTTATCCACACTGAATATAGAATAAAGCTGAGCTTTAGGGATTTCTCTCTACACCACAATGTTGAAAAAGACTGGGCTCATCTGATCTAATGAACTGCATGGTACATATATTCCTAAGACACCCATATGTTACCAAATCTTGCCTGGGACGTGAAACTCCACCTCTCCCCAATACAAAGAGGCCATCTGGTTGCTCCCCCTGTCAGCGCGTATCATGGGCTGAAGTGGGTTGGGCTATTCGCCACCAACTTTCGTTTGCGTTGCCTATCAGTCTTTGTCAGACTGCACAGTGTTTGCTGATTGGCCAGCTGGACAAACTCACCTGTCCGTTAACTGTCACAAAACTTACTGTCCATTGTCGCCAGCATGCTAACAAGTCCCTTTGTCATGCTGCCTATTGTATTACTTTGCGATTTGTTTAAACAACATGAGAAGACTTCTTCACCTGGCCAAGCTTGGCGTCCCGCGACATAATCAACCTTTGTGTAATGTGGCCGCTCCAGCGCCATTGTCCCAATGTGGTGACCTGTCGCTTGTATGGACAGCGGCCAAGCAAGAGACTAATCTTTTGTGTCAGCCACGCTTGCTTCAAAGTTAACAATAGTCCACATAAATTGTACCATGCCCAGGTGTCTGATTTTGGGGAAACCAGATGTGTTTCACCAGATTTATCACGAGGCAATGTGGACTTCAAAAGATAATGCCAGGTAGGGGACTCAATCAAAAGAATTTTTTTTACCACCGATGAAAGAACAAATGTGTTTCTCTAGATTACCAGTCGCGAGTAATCAAAACGATGAAATAGCAAATGTGGGATGAAAGAGCACAATGTTTGAGAAAATAAAATAAGAAAGATGTAGGAAAAGATCGGGTGATAAGGCTTTGGCGCTCATTTATCACACTCATAAATTTGGTGCTGTCTGTGGTTTCTGGCATTACAGATAGCCACATCTCTATCATAAACTTGGTGCTGTCTGTGGTTTCTGTCATTACAGATAGTCACACCTCTATCATAAACTTGGTGCTGTCTGTGGTTTCTGTCATTACAGATAGCCACATCTCTCTCATAAACTTGGTGCTGTCTGTGGTTTCTTTCATTACAGATAGCCACACCTCTATCATAAACTTGGTGCTGTCTATAGTTTTTGTAATCTCAGCCAGCCACTTATATAAATTTCCTGTAATATCCCAGTTCAGAACATTCTGAGAGAGAGCACTTTTTTCTAAATACTGTCGAAGGACGAGCTTCACTGGATATTAGGTCAAAATTGAAAAGAAATATTAATAATGGGGTTAGTTTAATTTCTGCTAATTTATTATCCACAGAATCTAAATATGTTAGGTATCAATTACCAGAAAATGTTTTCTTCTTCTTTGATCCTTAGCCACTGACTGCTTTGACAGTCAGTGGCCATCACGCCTGGTGGCGTCTTGTAGGTGTTAGGGTTCGTATGTTCTTTCTGCAAGTAGCTGGTTCTTGGCTTCCAGCTTGTCTAGGGTATATTTGTAACAGGCCTCTAAGTCCAACTTTTTAAACAGCCTTAGAACGTGTAATTAGTCTTCAACAGTCAGAAACTTGATAAGGCCAGTTTGACGTGAAGAACACACATTCAATTTTAATACAGGACGATGCTCCTTATAATTTTGCATCCAGAATATAATAATCAATGGCATTCACTAGCCAGTCCATGAAACCAGTCTATCGTCACATAGACTAAGGACAAGATGTCATACATACTGCTGAAGTCTTTAATAATATAGTTCCACACTCACTTCTTTCTGATCAGCATACGCTTGTCCATTTAAATATAATCAAGCATAGACTCCATACTGTAGGACGACCTAGCTGATATAAATTCACAAAGACTCTATCACAAGAGTACACTTTCTGGAGCTCATCAAAAACACGTCTTTCACACACAGTGAATACACATCGAAAGAGGACGAATACTAGCTCAGATCTGCTACGTAAAACCGGCAAAGAATCGTCTGCCCATTATTAGCAGACTATGTGACGTACTTCTGGAGTAGTCCGGGCAACGCATATCAACAAGGAAGTATGTATACAAATCATGTCGAGTGCAATGAAACCTGTTATGATTTTACTCATAACAGTAGGGCAGCAGCAAACTGCTTCCACTTTGCTCGGTAGGTGGCCATCCTAGGTGCAGTGCCCCAGCTCTGGTCCATAAAAAATGTTATAAAAATATATTTTTTTTAAAAACATAGAAAATGTTATAAAATTATGTTACTTTGACTATGAAAAATTATACTTCTGTGTGAAATTGTGCTGTTGCTGTAAAGGAAACCATGAATTTTGTTAGACCTTAGTTTTCATCATCATCATTCATTACTTCCCTGCTCCCTGGGGAGACAGGCCTTCAACAGATACACACCAAGTCTTCTTGTCCTGTGCTGTCCATTTAAGGTCTTTTCCTGTCCCTGTATCCTTTTCATTTCTATCCCCAGTTCTCTTCTCCGTGTGTATTTTAGTCGCCTGGAGAACGTCTCTTTCCCTGTGGATTCCAGAGTAGGGACTACCTTGTCATTGTTGCATTTATTTTTGCCAGAATTAAAATGTTAACTGACAGGACATTTAAAAAAAATTGGTTGTCAAACTGTTTTTATAATTGTGCTGCACTAAGGTAATAATGATGCAGTTAATTTATTCCTGTGGTGAAAGGAAGCTGTACAGAGCATTACAGAAGGAGGTAGTCTGATCAGCAGAAGTAATCCACCCATCAGATAAATATTTGTGGTCATTTAACCTCCTTTGCATTTGAGGAGGTGGGTCATGACTCCTAAGTGTCGGCCACCTGTTATCTTGTTTTTTTTTATTTTTTCGTCATTGCTGGGAGTTGAACACTTTTCTACTTCCAGATTCACTCCTTGTTTTATCCATTCTGCCAGCTTGAAGCAGCTGGGAAATTGCTGCATTCCATTGCCCATTGTGCTGATGTTCCAGCATGTATCCACAGATCTTCTGTATCCACAGTGCTAACATATCCTTTTTTTTTTTCCAGAATCAAAGGCTGGTGGATAACCCACCATTTCATATCAACAGTTTGTGCTGCCATCAGCTTGATATGGTAAGGAAGCTTATAATATTGTCTCGTATCTGTTTAACTGTAGCAATATAATCAACATGAAGTGACACAGAAAATAAATCCAATCAGAAACATGCCTTTAAAAGACCTTGCCTGTCTGATTGGCTAAGCGTTTAGAGTTCTTTCCTATTGTGGGGAAGATACCGGGGTTCTGGGATTGAAACCTGGAAGCTTCGCGCTTCAGTCTACTCAGATGTAAATGGGTACCGGACTCCTCTCTTGGCTTAAGGGAAGGCAAAATGCAGCAAGGAAGGGAACTGATTGCCCCACCTGATTAAAAACAGGTGGACCTAGTATGGTGAAGTCTCTAACACATTATTCCCCAGGGCAGGATCTGCTGTGCGGCTACCTTTACCTTTTTTTTTTTTTTAAACCAGTGGTCACCTGACCCTGATGTGTGCAGCTACCTGAGCTAGCAAAGAATTTATTCAGTAGTAAACCTTAGCTTGGCAATATTTTTAGAGCACAAAATAAAACATGTTGTTTAACTAGGTCGGCTCAGCTTCTTACTCCTTTGCAGCCAATACCAAGATGAAGATTCTTTAGTATTATCTACACTGAAGATCTAGGCTTTTCCTGTGGCTTTTCTACCATTCCGAAACGTGCCGAGTTTAAGTCATGAACTCCAGTTTCTCCAGCTTGGCTTGCATTTAAAGGATCATCACATCTAGTCCCAAGCTAGGAGGAAGAAGTGCATTCCCAGATATGCCTCCGTGCATAAAATAATATATAGACCAGTAAAAAATATTATTAAAGGGGAGACGGGAAAATCTGAACAGGCTGTGTGCTATTCCAGAAGTTAATGTTTGAAATAACACAAAAAATAAATATTATGCCAAGCACAGTTAGAAAATTGGGTTGCTCTGTGAGCGTAAAACTATGTTTTTTAAACTCACATATTGTGTTTACTTTTATGTTTTTTTTAATGTCCATATATTCCATGAAGCGTTGTCGGGAGCTGAAATTTTTGTTCTTGAGCCAAGTGTCTGCATTGGCTGTTGTGTGACCTGTGTTGGTGTAGGATTTCTGTGAAATTATCTACCCATCTGCCTCCTGGTCTTCCTGGGGCTCTAAAAGCAGATTTTATAGTATCTGCAAGGCTTAGTATTTTGGTTCCTTATCACTTAGACCCACTAACATTTGGTGTTGCTGTTTTAGCAGAATTCCTTTTCATAATCCTTTAACTTTTCCCTTCTCAATTCCGCTGATATCAGTCTGTTTATGCTCCTCTAGAATTCTTAGCAATAGAATAATCACTGTAGGCTAGCTAGGTCAGTCACAGCAGTGCCGTTGCCCTGTTGGTCAGTGACATTTTAGGGTGACCTGGGCTGGCCTTCACGGCTACCGCAGCATTCTCATGGAATAACCGACGCCATACTTCACCTGAGCCAGTACTCCCTTATCTCATTCTGTTACCACCTCCTACGACATGGATGTGGGGTTGAATTTCAGTAGGCACATGTGGATCATTTCACGAAAAATTTTGGAGCAGTGAGTAAAAGGTGAAGCAAGAAATTCCGTCAAGATGTCGAGAGATGTCAGGGAAATGGAGGGAGGATAAACAGGAAGATGGACTGTGCACATACTAGGCTGACTACAGCTGCATATTGAATCTGTGCACCAGATATTGAACACCAAAGAAAGCCAACAAGGCATATTTTTGGGACAAAAAAGTCGGCAGTTCCACTACAGTAATGACCTGAATGTATATAATAGACATTTTGAATTTATACTATTCAACAAGTTAAAGAGAGGATCTACTGATGAGTGTAACTGTGGCACTGATATAATGACTGCTGAGTATCTACTTCAAAAGTGCGCAACATATGAGGAACAGAGAAAGCCACATATGGCCATCACTAGTACCATTCCTAGAAAAGCTCTACGGAGATGCCAACAGCCTCAGACTGGCCACTTCTGTCTTTGAACATATTCAAGTTGACGTCTGAGGGTGAACAAAGAAAAAGTATCTATACACCACTATGCCCCGAGCAGTTCTCGAGGGCCTCAGCGGAGACAAAACAAAGGATAGAACTACAGCTCCCTCAGGCATGTTGTAACAGGTAACTAATACGAGGCTGTGTGTGAGGCTGGCAACCTCATCATGTAAAACAAATTGCCACAGAAACCACTGAGGCAAGAGCACGTGAATGTTTTGGTGCAGGCTTTCTGGAAGGAGGAGCTGTGGTTAGTGCACTGGCTTCCTAGCTTGGTGGTCTATGGTTTGATCCCCAGGTGAGGTGGGGATATTTTAGACCGCAAACGGTTCCTGGGTCGACCCAGGCTCGTGAATTTGGTACCAGAGCAACTGTGGGAAGGTTAAGGCAGCCGGCGTGCTGTTGACCACATCACCCCTAGTGTGTTGATGGTCAAGAAAATTTGGGCCTAACACCATATTCCCAATATACGTCAATGAGCGTGTGAACAGGATCCTTTCCCCTTTCCTTTCCTTTATGGAATGGGACTAGCTGCAGTAGTGGCTCCATGGAAGCACAAATGTAGATGATGAAATTATATTACATTCTGAACCCATTTCATTGTGTCCTTACATTCTGCAGCTGAGAAACATGTATTCATAGATATCCCACATGGCACAAGAATTTATAGCAGTCGTGAATAACTTGTCCAGTGAAAGTTCCTAAGGATCTCAGCAGAGACCAAAAAACAAAGAATAGGACTACTGTACCCTCATGCATGTCCTACAAGGTGGCTACTATGAGGTTGTGCAAGGGGCTGGCTGCCTTATTGTGTAAAATATATTGCCACAAAAATCACCGTTGCACCAGGAGCATGTGA
Source organism: Oreohelix idahoensis (assembly GCA_024509875.1). Lineage (NCBI taxonomy): Eukaryota > Metazoa > Mollusca > Gastropoda > Stylommatophora > Oreohelicidae > Oreohelix > Oreohelix idahoensis. The sequence continues at coordinate 379,631 of JAMPIV010013927.1, read as the reverse complement.
CTGCTTGTTGCAGGCTTCCTGCAATGGGCTGGCTCTATTCTACATAAGGAGTGCAAAGGAAAGAAATGATGATGATGAATACTTGATTATTCTTTTGCTAAAAATCCTTTCCTGTTGGAAATTAAATCATTTTCATGTGTGAAATTAGTGCAGTTCTACTGTAGAATTTTCAGACAACATTTCCAACAAAATATGTGAATATAATCAAAGCGCTATATGACAATGCAAGATGTTGTGTTAGAACAAATAAAGGGAATACAGAATGGTTTACAGTAGAAACAGGGGTGAAACAAGGCTGTATTATGTCACCACTACTTTTTGGAATAGCTATTGATTGGGTTATGAGAAACTATACCCACAATGAACGATTGGGTATAAAATGGACAAATGGAAAATTCCTGGGGGACCTGGATTTCGCAGATGATGTAGCATTCTTAAGTTCAACACCAAGACAATCCCAAGAAGCAATAAATAATTTGTGTCATCTCTCGGTTAAAATTGGTCTCCAAATAAATGCCTCTAAAACTAAAGCTATGAACTTTTCTAACGAGACCTTTGATATCATCTTGAACGGGGAAAAACTACAGAAAGTTGAAAGTTTCAATTATTTAGGCAGTAAAATGACTCAGGATGGTGACACAACAAGAGAAATCCATACTAGAATTGCTTTGGCAGCTAGCGCCTTCAATAGATTATCTAACATTTGGAAATTACGATCATTGAATATACATACCAAGCTTCGTCTGTTTAATTCAAATGTTATCTCAGTGTTAACATACGGCTGTGAGAGTTGGAAAATAACAAAATCATTGGAGAACAAGCTGAATACATTCGAGAACAAATGTCTTAGAAAACTCATGAACATCAGTTGGAAAGAATTCAAGACTAATCGACAAATAAGAGAAGACTCTAGGCAGAAATATGTCTCCGACTATATAAGGAAAAGACGATGGTCATATATCGGTCATGTCCTACGAATGCAAAACAACAGAATACCACTACAGGCGCTCACTTGGGTTCCTGAGGGTAAGCGGAAAAAAGGAAGACCAAAAGAAACACTCAGAAGAACAATAATAAGAGAAGGAAGAACGTTGGGCCTAAATAATGTGCAAGAGCTAAGAGGAGTGGCGTCACAACGAACAACCTGGAGAGCACTGGTTTCTGCCTTATGCGCCGTGTTTGGCGCTTAAAGAATTTATTATTATTATTATTTATTTACAAAGTTCCAGTGTGAGGTCTGTGTGATGACAGCCTCGCAGTACAACACCTGGATTTGCTTCCAGAGATTTTCTTAGTTCTACACACAGTTTCATCTATGGTGAAGGCAGTCACTTTTATAGTCGTCCACATAAGACAGCATACAAATTTGGCCATTTTTTAAATTCGCCCCTTGTGACATTTCATCACAAAAACCCAGACCTCCTTGCTCTTATGTGATGTCACAAATCTCTTAACTTCCCCCTCCACTATTTTTATTCCACTGCAAATTATTTTTGCTACTGAAAAACAGGATGTAGTTAAATGTAATTTAGTTAAGAAATTGCAGACAAAATCACAATCTTTTAAGTAACTATTGTGTTTAATTAATCAAGTTTTTACAAAGAACTTGCCTTTCATCTAGCGCACACACACAGAGCTGTCATTCATTCATTCATAACCGTCCACTCCCAAAGGAGCATAGGCCTTCAACAAACACATGCCAAGTCCTCCTGTCACGTGCCATCATCTCAAGTTCTTTCCACATTCTCATTATTTTCACCTCTGTTTCCAGCTCTCTTCTCCATGTGCTTCTTGGTCTACCTCTGCCTCTCTTGCCCTGGGGGTTCCAGAACAAAGACTGCCTTGTAATGCTATCAACAGGTTTCCTCAGTGTGTGCCCTATCCATCGCCATCGTCTTCTCCTCATCTCTTGTTCCACTAGCATTTGTCTGGTTCTTGTCATCAGTTCCACGTTAGAGCTGTGTGACAGCAAATATGGACGACCCCTATGTACATTTTGTGTGAAATGAGATCTCTCATTTCTGATAATGCTACACATTTATAGTTACTTAAAAAGTGTAGAAAATCTCTCTTACAAGGTATATGTTGAATACGTTATGCATTATGTATTATGATTTGTATTGTTGTTTACTTCCAGGCCTGATGGGTACACGTACTCGGAGTTTCGCTACCAGCACATTCTCTTTATCATCTATATTAGTATGTGCCAACTTGTGTGTGCATGCATATTATTGTTTGGTTTATTGGGGGGTTTTTGTTTGTTGTGTGAATTGAAACTTTTTATGTTGTGTGAATTTAAACTTGCAACACCATAAAGCCATCAACTATAGCATTTCGTATCTTCTTCTTCTTCAAATATCATGCCTAGTGGCATAGGAGATCATACCTCTTTACAACTTCGTGTCTCCAGTACAATTTATCAGTTCTGCTGTTGACCTTCCATGCCATGATGTCAGACTGTGTCAAAGCACAATATGCTGTGGATTTGGTCAAAGCACAATATGCTGTGGATTTGCAAACACACCACCACTAATGATAAACAAGGCTCGTCCTTCTAAAGGTACGACCACCACGTATAATGCTGACAAAAAGAAATAACACCTTCAACAGGAATTTCCCTTTAATGATCGAATGCACACAATATCGCCACACACGGCTACAAATATATGGATTATATATATGGATACATAAATACATGCCAGAGCAAACTTGCCTCCAAAGATTTAACTAATAACCACATACACAATATGGCGGCCTAGTATTAGCAATGAACTGATTACCGCTCACACAGCGGCCCTAATCTATACAATGAAACAACCTCCAAAATTGGACAACGTATAACTCTGCGGTATGTAGAAAAAAGCCACTAGTTAACATTCCAAACTAGAATTATGCACTACAATCCCAATACTCCGCAGGAAGGCAACACTCAGAATATGAATCTCATGGCACACTCTTCTCAGCCATAACGCTGGGCAGGGAAAACTCAGTACGTCCACTCCCGGACCTGACTAGACGATCACTGACTCTTTGGCGCATCCTTTTTACCGCATCCTTTTTACCACCTTCCGGATCGTCACATGACTGACCGGTTTAGTTACATCAGGGTTGCCAACTTCAATGTTCCCAGTCTGATTTTCATACATTTGCACTGCGAAATAGCGCTGTGACATCCACCCCCTTAAGAAAGAAAACTTAGTTTTCTTCCACTGGAGGAGCTTCGCCCAAATCCCCTTCGGAGTATGGACGAACATATGCCATCATAGCATCTCCTCATCTGACTAGAGAATGCCATATATTCCACCGCCATTGTCGTTCATGCCTTCTCCACCTATGCACAAAACACAACATGAGTATCACATATGTTATCCCAGGTTCTGGCAGTCGTGAAAAATACCAACGACTGACTTCCCCTGGTAACTATTACCTAGGTATACAAAACATGATACTTAAAACTACTATACCTAATCCTTTCCAAAACTTCAGGTATAAAGTCAGTCCAATTTTATAGTTACTTGCCTTTATGCCCTCATAATACATAAATTCAAAATTACACCAGGCATAGTAACATTCATATAAGCCCTTATCTTAGCACCCCCCGTAATAAATACTCTCACCGAATAACACTCATATATAACATGGTTTAGATATACATCGCATTCATTCTATAGCAAATTGCCTTTATGGCACCATGATACATAGATTGCAAAGTGCGACATAGTATATCATCAACATGATACTTTAAAGTTTCCAAAACATCTCTAATACTATCACATGTGAATCAGTCCCATTGGACTCCTCAATACATTATGAAGTAGAACAGAACAACTTATCATCATCAGAATAGTACTGGCTGCTTGGGTCAGACTCCACTGTTCGGTTCGCTTTAACTGAAAGACACTAATAGCACGCGAAACCGATACCTATCCCTAGCTTATTGCTGGACTATCAGCAGGTGGTTATGAAGCAACGATATGTGCTTCCCCCTGACTGCATCATGCGCACCCCACCTATTCGTGAACGTCACAGGTGCAACTTTGGTATTGTCCCACAATGACAATACCTCCACGAACTTCACTGGCGCGACTTCATTAAACACTCTTCTAAGTATGTGCCAACTAGCACTCAGGGGAACATCAGGGGAACATTCCGAACCCAAACCGTGCAATCACTAGCTATAGGGCCCTCGGATATACCTCTACTGTTCCTACTCATGTGCCTTGGCCCTGTCACGAACACCGTCTCAGTCAGGTGGTGATACGCTGACCACCTGATCATCCGCCTTGGGACTTTGGTGTTGCTGAGCCTCTGCTCCAACCACACCCATGGCATTATGCACTCCCCATACATTGCCGACGATTAAATCGCTATTGGGTCCTCAAGGACAAACGCGTTCACTGTGCCCGACAGGAACAGGGTGTCCACATTAATACACGCCTGGGGGTAAGATTCAACTTTGCCCCCAAATGTAGTACACTTTACAGTTTTGCCTGTAAGGCAGGACTCGTCGATACACGACCGATGCACCTCGATTGTGGTACACCCAGTGTCCCTCAACACTGAGACTAGTTTCTTTTCCACTATGCCCTTGTGGAGAGCCACCTTGCCAGTCTCATGGACCGCCAAAAGACATGGTGCCGCATGCCTGCAGTGTAGCACTATCTTCTCGTTCGCATGGAACAGAGGATAACACCCCACACAGTCCTCGCTGTTGATTGTGTCCAGCACAAACGCAGAATTTGCGTGTTCGATTGGGGTAGGACACCTGTCAGTGCAATGATTATTGTCACCACAATTGGTACACAGGCGCTCCCTCTTCGGCTCATCGCGTGAACTCTTGCTAGGGCTTTTAGATGATGAAGACCAAGCATCGGAGTTGGAAGATCGACTCTCTGAGGAACCACTCCTCTGCTTGGACTGTTTGGTTTTATACCAAAACCGATCTTCGTCCCCAGACTCCTCAAAGCGTACCTGCTTTTGCGTTTGGCGCTCTCCTCCAAGGTCACGAAAGAGGCTTGGGTGTACACTCACTTGACAGTCGCATCAGCGAAGTAAGGTCCCGTCAGAGGCGGTAATTTTCACCCACTGGCCGGGCACATCCGTACATTACCGTCACGTCAGAGGCGTTTGAAGGCACCCACTGGACGGGCCCCTCGGTGAAGTAAGGTCACGACAGAGGCGTTGGAAGGCACCCACTGGATGGGCCCCTCGGTGAAGTTAGGTCACGACAGAGGCGTTGGAAGGCACCCACTGGACAGGCCTCTCAGTGAAGTAAGGTCACGACAAACAAGATGTCCATCCAAGAGGAGTACCATATATCCTGAGATACCTCTACCCCTATTGATCTCCTTACCCTCTACCAATTCCTACCAACAACTTTCTTCCACCCTACCTCTCTTCTGTTTATTTTAGTTATCTTCTGTTTGTTTTAGTTCTCTGCTGTTTATTTTAGTTCTCTTCTGTTTATTTTAGTTCTCTGCTGTTTATTTTCTCTTCTGTTTATTTTCTCTTCTGTTTATTTTAGTTATCTTCTGCTTTTATGAGACACGCCCTCGTCTCATAATTCAAATAATGAAGGGAACCTGAGCCCTGTCAGTAGTAAATAAATGAATATAAGTAATTAACAGATGTGCTAAATTGGTTTTGCGTCCTTTCATGATGGCACGTTTGGAGGGGCAGGTTGTGTGACGGTAGTGTTGCTGAAATTCTGTTTTAAAGATAATGGTATAGGTATTCTCATAGCAGATACTGCCATAGAGGGGTGAAGTGTTAGAGACTTAACTATACTAGCTAGCGGTAGATGATAAAGTGTCATTACTGAAGTTTTTATACTTTGAACAAAGTTTATCTGTTTCGTTCTAGGCTTTGTGTATGTCCTGCAGTACTACTACCAAAGTGGTTGTCTGTACCGGCTACGATCTCTTGGAGAGAGTCATGAAATGGACATTACAGTGGGTATGTTATCACCATTTCAGTCTGTGTTTGTAACCATTTTACCCTTGTCGTTACAATTGTTCCCTATGTTTGCATCACCATTTCACTCCAAGTTTGTCGTTACAACTTTAACCATAGTTTATAATCAATATTTCAACCCTTGTTTGGCATTCTAACTTTACCCTAGGTTTAGCATCACCGTCACTCCAAGTTTGTCGTTACAACTTTACCCTTGGTTTATCATCACATTTCACCCTGAATTTGTCATTATAACTTTGCCTTAGGTTTGACATCACCATTTCACTCTAAGTTTGTCATTACAACTTTTGCCTAGTTTTATAATCACTATTTAACCCCATGTTTGTTACAAGAGCCATCGTAGCACAGTGGTTTGTGCACTGGCTTCCTAGCTCAGTGGTCCATGGTTCGATCCCCAGTTGAAGTGGGATTTTTTAGACCACAAACGGCTCCGGGGTCGATCCATACTCATGAATTGGGTACCAGAGCAACTCTGGGAAGGTTAAGGCAGCCGGCGTGATACTGACCACATGATCCCTAGTGTGCCGATGGTCAAGAAAATATGGGCCTAACACCATATTCCCAGTAAGCCTCAATGGGCGTGTAACGGGATCCTTTACCTTTTGTTGTTACAACTTTAACCTAGCTTTATAATGACTATTTCACCCCAAGTTTGCTGTTACAACTTTACACAAGTTCAGCATCGCCGTTTCATCCCAAATTTGTCGTTACAAGTTTAACCTAGGTTTATCATCACAATTTCACCCCAAGTTTGTCTGTGCAAGTTTACCCTACATTTGGCATCACCATTTCATCCCAAGTTTTTCGTGGGAACTTTATCTTAAAAAAATTACATTTTAAATGTCTTTCTTTAGAATTATGAGCATATTTTGTTTTTAATCTGCAGTCATATGAGAGATGACACCATTGTAAACATAACTCATTTTTGTCTTGTGTACGAGGTGTTTTTGTCATCTAACAATATTTTGTTTCCACTTATAACTTCTACAGAAGGTTTCATGTCCTGGATGTGGAAGGGGTTGTCATTTCTGCTTCCATTCCTCTACTTTGGTTATGTAAGTTAAATGTTTGTTTTGTCTTTTGTCCAAGTATTTTTTGGTGGGATTCTGCTTGTTTTCTTGCTGTGGTCTATTCTTCTGATATACAGTGGTCCGCTTAAGCGGAACTCGCTTAAGGTCGAATTTCACTTGAGAAAAATTTTCTGAACGTCCCGGACAAATATCTACTTTGGCTTTTATTTTTAAAAGTTATGGTTAAGTGGAGTTCTGATAACTAGAATTTTCATGTAAGTTAAAGTAATTTGTCTGTCACAATTCAGATTTGGACTTGCAGAAGTAACATTTCTGCCTTCATCGCCTAAGTTACAGTACTACGTGGCCGTACATAATTTTAGTTTGGTGAACAGGCAGTAATGTCTGAGCATCTGTCAGTGCATCACAACACTATCATTCATTAAACCAGCAAGCATATAATTGTCAGGCCAACTGATCGAACACTGGTTCACCTTGGTTTATGAGAAAAGGGCTTGGGTTAAACTCTGACAGCAAAGGGACTATGCGTTTCAGTTCTGAAGAACAACCAAATGTGAAGCCCGAGGCTTTTGAATAGTAAATAATAAACCAGTATTTGGCAGGCACTCGTAAGAAAGAAGGGAGGAAAACGCTAGACAGTTGGTAACTCTTACATCAGCTTACTTGTACTACATTAGTTGCCGCTGTAGGAAACCATGTACGAACCACTCTATAATACTACGCAGAAATACGATTCAGACGTTTTTAAGACATGTAACTATGCTGCTAGTAATTAACTTGACACTACATTTTAGGTTTCACTAAACTGCTTTTGAAAACTTTAAGAGATGCGGAAATGAAAATTTAAAATCAAATTTCTTGTTTATGAATGGTTAAAATAATTGCTTTATGCTTTACCTCTTATTCTGACGTAAATGTCCATCTTTGAGCAGAATTCTGATAAGCAGAATTTCGAAAAGTAGAAGTTATTTAGATGGTCCCATCGACTTCTACTTATCTGGGTTGCACTGTATAAACATTATGTGGACACGCCCTGTGGACATAAATTTCATCTTCGACACTCTCAGACGTCTGCTTGAATGTTTTCAAAGAAAGCAGTAGTCAGTTTGAGGCTATTTGAATCTCCATAGAGGTTTTCCACGAATGGTACTGGTGTAGGCCATATGCGCTTTCTGGGGCTAATAGTTAATGAGTTTTATGATGTGTTTTATTTATTACAGTCAGTGACTCGATAAGAGAATATTTTTTAGTAAAATAATGATTGTATTGGTGATTATTTATTATTCAGTGTAAACATTTATTTAAAAATCAGAGGTAAGGAATTTGAATAAGTAGTTCAAAAGTTCAAATAAAGTAGCTATTTTTTAATATCAGTAATTTAGTACAGGTTGGTGACCTTTTATCATGCTGTCAGAAGATTTCCTCAATGTGTGAAATAACTGCCATTGTGAGAAATTTATGATTGAAACAGTTACCCTTTAGTGTGTGTAGGGGCCGGAGTGACTAAGAGGTATGGTGTCCACGTTGAATTCTAGAGGTACCAGGTTCGATTCCCAGCTGAGGGAATATAACTTATGGAAAAAATTTTTGAGAACCATTGGTAATAATGATGTCACTTCCCCCCCACTCCCCCCCCCCCCCCCGTCTCTGAGTAGTGAGATCGGATGCCTAGCCTTCTCAGATAAGGCCGAAAAAAAAATAGGAGGTCCCATGTGCAAGTTGTGCATGTTAAAAATCCCATGGCAGTTGGAAATCGTCAAGAGTAGGCCTATCAGGTCCTGGCAAAATTTAAAAATTAGAAACATACCCATGACAAAAGTATTTATAGAATGTGGGATTCTTGTATACACACACTGGGATTCTCAAAGGTGCTACAGAGTTTGTGCACTGGGCTGAGATCCTCCTTGTGTGATCTAAGGGAGGATATCAGAACACTGATGGAGTTGTCCATGTGCTTTGAAGATAGTTCTTAAAACCAGTCTAAACCCTTAAGTATTATGTCAGTATGAAATAACTGCCTATATTAGAAATGTATAGTTAAAACTGTTACTGTTTAGCGTTATGTAGGATGAAAAAACTGCCACTATTGAAAAAGTATGGTTTGTGAAATAGCTGTCATTGTGAGAAATGTATGGTTGAAAACATACCCTTTAGTATTATGTTAAAATGAAATAACTGGTTGAAACAATTAGCCTTTAGTGTTATGTTAATATAAAATAACTGTTATTGTGAGAAATTTATGATGGAACCTGTAACCCTGCAGTGTTGTGTTAATAAGAAATAGCTGGAAGTGTTAGAAATTTATGATTAAAACAGTTACTCTGTAGTACTATGTTAGTGTGAAATAACTGCCACTAACAGAAATGTATGGTTTATGTTAATATGAAATAACTGTCACTGTGAGAAATTTTTGGGCTGAAACCGACCCTGTAATGTTATGTTAATGTGAAATAATTGCCACTCTGAGAAAGGTATCTTTGAAACAGTTACACTTAAGTGTTATGTTACAGGTTTGTTTCCCTTTATCCGAACACCCGGAAATCAAAATATTCTGAGAATTGAAAGTTTCTTTGGGCTACTTTTCGATCACAGTTGGGTAACTTTGGGCAATTTTCTAACACATTTTGGCCGGCTGTTGGTGATTTTCAAAAACACTTTGAGTTAGTTTGGGCTATTTTTTTAACATTGATTTGGGCGACATCTGGAAACTGAAAAAATTCTGTTTCCAAAACAAAGCTGTCCCCGAGGGTTTAGGACAAAAGGATAACAGACCTGTAGTATGAAATAACAACCACGTTGAGTAATTTATTGTTGAGACAATAAAGATGACTAATAGGAGGTTGTTCATGAGGCTGTGGCAGCTATCACTGCAAGAACACATGCATGCTTTGATCAAAGCTTCCTGCAAGGGGACCAGATGCAATGGTTGTTCCATGCAATGTAAGAAACGGGGGAAAAAACAGTAGTGATCCATTGTAAGCTTGAGAAAAACCAATAAATAATGAAGATTACAATGTAGTCACAGCTTTCTGTTACTTTCAGTTTTTCCAGCTGTACAATGCCTACGTTTTGTTCAAGCTAGCAAATCATCCACAGTGCGGTGAGTGGCAGGTAAGGGTGTATCGCTTATCTTGATTTACTACTTTATCTTGATTATCACTTTATCTTTATTTATCACTGTATCTTTGTCACTTTATCTTAATTTACCACTTTATATTGATTTATCACTTTATCTTGATTTATCACTTTATCATGATTTACCATTTTATCTTTATTTATCACTATCTTTATTTATCATTTGTGTGACAGTTACTGACATATTTAGATTCAGAATATTATAAATTATCAGAAAACGGACTAATCCCCAAAGTTCAAATGTTTTTACAAATTTTGACTTAAAAATGCAGTTGCACTCCAGTCCTTAAGTTATGGATCAGTATTTTTAATTTCCCCCATATAATCTCCTCACATAAATTAAGGCACTCGTATTGCGGATTAATATGACTCTCTGGTTCTGAACTTTTATCAGGTACTTGCTCTGAGTGCCATCCATTTGTTGCTGTTTGTGGGAAACGTATCAACCACCAGCCTGGTGGTGGTGAACAAGGTGAAGCCTGATGGGTTTCAGTTGCCCTATCTGAAGAACAAATACAAGTTTGGCATCGGAAACTTCCTCAACCAGGGTCATGAACACCCTGATTAGGTCACGTCTGCTTTCCCATGATGCTCTGTGTGATGACATTTTATTTTTATTGTTAGATTTTTGCTTGTACATATAACCAACGTATAAATCTGTTAGCTCCATATTGAAATATACAACAGGGCAATTAAAACGTCATACCAGCCTATTTTACAATTGTTATATTGTCAGTTCTGAGTCTTGACATATGGATGCAAGTCATGGGCAATGACTACAACCCACAAAAGCCAGATCCAAACCTCAGAAATGAGGTATCTGAGGAAGGTGGTTGAAGTAACAAGAAGAGACATGGTCCGCAACCAGACGATACGTCAAGGCCTAAAATCCCACCCCCCTGCAGACCCAAATAGAACAGTCCCAACTAAGATGGTTTGGCCATGTCTGCAGAATGGGAGAAGATCGGCTAACAAGACAAGCATGGGAAACAAAGAGCCAGGGATCCAGACCCCCAAGACGACCCAGAGTCCGCTGGGAGGACAACATTAGACAATCTTTGAAGGACCGAGGACTAGAATGGAACCAGGCCAGGAGGAAGACAGCCGATAGGATAGCCTGGCGCTCTCTCTTCCACTTCACGGTAGAAGGGGAACGACTAAGTAAGTAAGGATATTGTCAGTTCTGTCTGTCGGAAGTACATGAAACATATGTCAAAACAGGAAGAAATATTTTCCATTTGACTAATAAGTTTTAATTTCTTCTTCTGGAAACAAAATAATAATATCTAAAATTCTAAACGGACGTCACAGTAGACAGCAAAAATTGCTGCCCACAGTGAAGTCACTTGAGGACCAGGCCGTATCTCACCCTGATTTGTAATGCTAATGTGACTTAGCATTTAATGTAATAAAAGAGCATTCAGTTCTCTTTATCTTAATGTTTGTTTCGCATAAATTAGTTGGATAGAAGTGAACACATAATTTAAAAAATAGGAGGTAGCTTTTTAATCGCCTTGTAGTATGTTTGGCCAGATATAAGATGAGGTGTTACTGACTTTTACTGCTCATCAGATGTTTGAGGGACATAAATCTTTGCTTTGTGTTTAGTCGATTATCTAATTCTCTGTAATGAAAATTGAGCTTCACATGTTTATTATAAAACTAGTATTTGATAGTGAAATGTAAGGTTGATGTGTTTAGTCCAATATTGATTCTTCTGTAGTGATATGTAATTGGTTTAATTTAAAATTTATTGTGTTATGGGAAACCAAATTGTTGGTCTAAAATTTGTTGTCAGTGGGAAGCCAAATTATTGGTCTAAACTTTATTGTCACTGGGAAACCTAATTGTTGGTCTGTTGTCAGTGGGAAGCCTGATTATTGGTCAATTTTTATTTTGTTAAAATATAAGTTTTGGCTCATTTTGCAAGGTTTGCTCTGTTCAACCTAAACAAAAGGTATGTCAGTTATAGTAGGGCACGTGTTGAGATATAAAAGGCCTTGTATTCTGGTATTATCTACTTATGCGTCTATAATCTGTTATCGATAATGAAATTATAGGTTGATTTATTTAGTCTAAAACTCTGTACTCCAAAATGATGTTTAAAAGTTTGAATCTTACTTGCTTATTCTGCCATACACTATATTTTACTGTCACCAAGTAGCCAGATAAACCCATTTTATTAGACCATATTATGTTTAAACAGAATATGTATTATTTTTATCCGTATTTATGTCAGTTGTGAATTTGATTTTTTATGATTGTTTTTGATTGGTCACATAAATGTTATTGTATTTTGAACCTTCAAGATTTGTTGCATATTTTTTCTCCATCTCTTCCTTCTAAGACTTGCAGGTTGGATTGAAGATGTGCCTCTGATTGCAATCAAGGCTACATCGTCTGCAAATTCCAGCTGTGAAATACAGACCTGTCTCATCTTCCAATACCCCTCTGAATACTTTGTTGTCCTCTCCTTACGTGCTTTGGTGACATTGAACATGAGGAGTATGAAAAGATAAGGTGACAGGATATCACCTTGTCTTACACCAGTGGTGGTCCTAAACTCTTCTAACTTATGGTTTGCCATCCTCACATAATTTCTGCAAGACTTGTAGAAGCTCTGTATAGCATGAATCAGAGGTGCTGGAATGTTCTTCTGTGCCAAGCAGTCCCAAAGTTTGCTCCATGTGACCTTGTCAAATGCCTTCTCCAGATCCAAGAAACAAAGATACATCTCATCTTTATACTCAAAGGCCTTTTCACTAAGCTGCATGAGTATGAAGATAAGGTCCTGAGTACTTCGGTTTGCTCGGAAGCCACACCGGACCTCATTCATTTGTGGCTCAACCAGGCATCTGAGTCTCTGCTCCAGTATTCTGAGTAAATATTACCAGGGACACTAAGAAGGGATTTGTCTCTATGATTTCCACATTGTTGGTTGTCCCCCTTTTTTGAATATGGGTGTAATGATGGCAATCTCCCAATTCTTTGGTATGGTCTTGTGGTGCCAAGCTGCCTGTAGGACCCTCAGGAGTAATGGAGTAATAGGTCACCTGTTGCTCCCATGTACTTAACAGAATATTTAACAACTAAAACATTTTGGAAGAAGAAATGCAGGCCAGGATACAGACTACAGGTCTTTAACCTTTTGTCTGAAAATCTGAAGTTTTTATGGGCTACTTTTTGTTCACAATTTGGGGGATTAGTTAACTATTTTGGGTCAATTTGGTTTGTTTTTAATGCAGATTGGGTAGCTTGGGTGAATTTGGTCTATGTTTTAAACAATTTTGGCAATATTTGACAACTGCAATATTCTGAAAATCTAAAGTTTCTGTGGGCTACTTTTTGTTCACAATGTGGGCTATTTGTTAACTATTGTGAACGGATTGATGACGTCATTATATAAAAGATACCCTCAGTTCTATCTAACATAAGAGACAACAGAGACTGATGACGTAATTCATAATTAACCTATAAAACAAAAGAAACTTAACATAGATACAAAAGACAGTTATAGGAAATGACGACAAGATGACGGTAACGTTACTAGTGCAGTAACGATGACATATACATAAATGGTGCACAAATAATTGTAACCAGTGGTTTTAGCCAATAGATTCATTGGACTAAGAGACATCCGTTATGAAGACTAATGTTTAGAAGTCTTTAGCTACTGACCTTGCAACGAGATGGTCGTGATATTGAGACAGACCGATGTTGAAGTAGACTCAGATAGACTCAAGCTATTTTATCCCCTGACATTGGACAGTGTATTTCTTGCTTTGACGCAGAAATGGTATGAATTCGCTCGATGTGATATATTATGAATTCGCTCGATTTGATATATTATGAATTCGCTCGATTTGATATATGTCAATGACAAACAGCCATTTGTGTTTAAGATCGAACATTGTTAGAATAGTTTTTGGAACATATTTATTTTGGAGATTAGCTCCCTAATTGTCTTCCACTCTCCCATCGTTCAAAATACACCAGCTTCTTAGTTGGTTTTGACGATGACATTCTGCATTACACAACAGCTACATACAAAACTGGAATAATACCAAATACTCTTTGGTACCAGTTTCCAACGTAATATAATAGAGTAGGACATTTTAATCTGCAACCGACACTATAATTATATGTTCAAATCGTCTGTGAAAATTGGAAGACTTGTAAAATAAAGTTATTGTTGGAACTTCTATCATGGATTAGTTCTGCATTCAGTTTGGATGATCTCTGATGAAAGAGTACTACATTATATGTCACACAAAGTCCAAGGAAACCGAATCAAATAAAAACCTGGGTCCCGTAAAATATCGAAGAGAATTTCTACCTCTGGTGAACCAAACCAGTACTCTCGTTTTATGACTCTTCAGAAATACTTATTAAAAGGAAAAAGAGAAAAGATAAAAATATAAAATAAACTTTACCCAGTATGTAAAACGGGTACATACTTAGAGGGCAAGATTGGGGCGCCCTGTCACATAGGAGGGGTAAATTGGAGCCGCGACAACCAGGATTCGGTGGACTGCTAGAAAATGACGCAACCGAACCCACACGTGGATAATTACATGGATGTTTTGCAAATGCAGCATAACCAACAACAGGCATTAATGATGCAGAACCTACAGCAAAATCAACCAGAAATGAATGCACATCAAATACCACTTCCAGTGGATCCAAATGAAACAAACCTAATGGCATTACGTAACATGACTGACACTCTTCAACGTGTTGACCAACATGCGAAATTTAACAATATAAAGAACTTTATCACACCGTTCAATGGGGATTCGAAAAGATTTCGACAATGGATGGTTGACGTGGATAAATTCGCCTACTTGATAGATGCAACTACAGACATTGACAAGAAGAAAATAATTTTTTTGTCATCAGAGGGCCTGGTCACAGATTTTGTCCGACGGAGGGCAAAGGCATTTCCGATGGAGACCTTTGAAGAACTCAAGAAAATATTGGTATCAAGATACTCAGAGATTACCGACGCTGAGCACGCGTGGACGATGTTAAGAAGAATAAAGCAAGATCGACAGGAAAGTGTTCAAATGTACGGAGATAGGCTATTAAACCTCGCCGAAGATGCTTTTGTTGGAGGTAACATTCCATCAACTGATCTGGAAAAACATCTAGTCGGAATTTTTGTGGACGGACTGTATTCTGATTCACTGAAAATTCATCTACTCAGAAAAGATCCTCAGTCAATAACTACCTCAATACAATTAGCTGTTTATGAGGAGAATGTGAAGAAAAGATTCCAACAACGGATTGGAAGGTGTCCGCTACCAGAGTATGAATACCAACATACCCAACATGATCAACAAATGCACCAACCTATGGAAATTGATCATTCGAGACATCGATGGGACAGAAATCAAGAATATCACAGAAGATCATTCAATAACTCATACCAGAATCAGAGAAGTCCAGCACTACAGAGTAACCACAGAAGAGACTACAGAATACACAATGTAGAACCCCAACAACCAACCACCGTCTGTTTTAACTGTGCAGGTCAAGAACATGTAGCAGGGAATTACAGAAATTCACAGCCCAGAAATCATTTTGGGGACAACAATTCAAGACCAGAAATACATCATAGAAATTATCAGTATCAAAATCACTATCAGACAAATAATAATAGAAGACATCATCAAAACAGAAATGACTCCCAACCAACCTCAAGGAGAATGGGAAACGGAAGGACGTCACATTAACAGAGATCGGATGTGATGGTCTGCAGAATCGATCTCTATCTGATAAACCAGCGACATTAAAAGAAGATCAAGCCTACATAAATATTATCCCAGACCCTTGTTCTTGCATTTTAAAAATAGGAAAACAAAACTTCAGAGCTCTCATAGACACTGGCGCGACGGTTAGTCTGATTAGAGAGAAGTTGTACCATCAGATAAAACACATGACGAAGTTCTCAAGACATACAGTAAGAATGAAATCAGTAACGGGACAGGATCTGAAAGCATTAGGAACTGCCTATATACATTTCAAGATGGGAGAAGAAATGCTAGAACACTCATTTATTATAACGAGAGGACTGTCTAGAAATTTTATAATCGGGAGAGACTTCCTTAGAAAGAATAATGCCAGAATATACTTTGATTTGAAACAGCTCAGAATAAATGGCAGTTATATACCTCTACAAGATGACGTACATATCGCAACGTTGATAAGAACTGCCGCTCCAGTAACTTTGAAGCCGAGTTCTATCACTGTAACAAAGGCTCGAATAAAAAACTCACCTTATGTAAATATAGGACAGACAATCTATGTATCTCAGATGGAGAATGAAGAAACGGATGATCCACATGTGGAAATACAAGATGGCATTGTAATGGTGAGTAAGAACAGAGACTTTCCTATAATGATTGTTAACTCTTCAGGAACCACTCTTACTATCCCAAGAGGAAAGATTGTAGGACAAGTTCAAATACCAAAGGATGAGATCTCCCACAAACTATCAAGTTACAAGGACGATTATGTGAACCTCTCTACTCAAACGTCATCCAAAACCTTTCCAAACACATTTCCTTCGGGGAATAAGAAGCGTCCCTATCCCATCTCCTCCCTCCAGTCCCAGAGAAGAGAGTATCACAGAAAATGTATTTCGAATGAGATTTCAGAAACAGACACCAGAGAGAAATGCACGAATTTCGATCCATACCTTGATGAAAGAGATAGAGACATATTAAACGAGACATATGGAAGGAAGAGTAACTATTGCTCCTCTAAAAGCAGATATTATACTGTGGAGTCAGTTTCTGCTTGGCCGAATAGAAGAAGTGGCAAATTTTATAACAAATCATATTATCCCTCAAAACCAGCTTGTCAGAACCAAATGACGAGAAATCAATACAGTCTTCTCAAAAACAACAATGATGAAAATCCAGACAGGATGAAAGTTTTACTAGAACAATTACATACTACTGAAGAATTTCAGAATAGACTGGAAAATTTCATAAAGAAACATAAAGATGTATTTGCAATCTCTGATATGGAGTTGGAGAGAACAAATACCGTCACAATGGAAATACATACTACATCGGAAGAACCAATAAGTCTGAGGCCATATCATACTCCTCTAAAAAATAGAGAAATCGTAGAGAAAGCTATCCAGGAAATGTTAGCGGCTGGTATTATTGAAAGATCCCGCTCACCATGGTCATCCCCCATAGTAATAGTCACCAAGAAAGACGGAACTCACCGATTTTGCTGTGACTATAGGGCATTGAACAAAATTACTAAAACAATATCGTATCCTCTACCCCGCATAGACGACATTTTGGCGATGCTTGGGAAATCCAATTGGTTCACCTCATTAGACGCTCGA
This sequence comes from Oreohelix idahoensis, assembly GCA_024509875.1. Lineage (NCBI taxonomy): Eukaryota > Metazoa > Mollusca > Gastropoda > Stylommatophora > Oreohelicidae > Oreohelix > Oreohelix idahoensis. Next base: position 362,126 of record JAMPIV010013927.1, on the reverse strand, counting down.
TCAGGATTTTGGGCTATTCCTATGTCCGCGGATGCAAAACAGAAAAGCACGTTCTGTTCTCACATGGGATCTTTTTCATGGTCTGTGATGCCTTTTGGGTTAAAAACAAGTCCAGCCACATACATGAGTTTGATGGATGAAGTTTTACAAGGGTTACACAAATTTGCATCAGCTTACATAGACGATATTTTAATACACACCAATGGAACCATTGAGGATCACCTTAAACATGTAGAGACTGTCTTCGACAGATTACGTTTACACAAAGTGAAGTTAAAATTGAGTAAATGCAGCTTTCTACAAAAAGAGATCAAATATTTAGGTTTCATAGTAAATCAGAATGGAATCAGACCAGATGACGATAAAATTGCAGCAATACAGAAGATACCTCCACCAACGAATGTAAGGCAAGTGAGAGGATTCATAGGATGTTGTGCTTACTATCGAAAACACATAATCAATTTCTCAAAAGTAGCCGAACCTTTGCTGAATTTAACCAGGAAATATGCAAAATTCAGGTGGGAAGAAAAATGTCAGAAAGCATTTGACTACCTAAAGTCAGCACTAATTACAATACCTTTTCTGGCACATCCAGACATCACAAAACCTATGATCATCTATAGTGATGCTTCCAACACTGCAATAGGAGCTTGTTTGGTACAAGAAATATCACCAAATGAACCACCAGTGATTGCCAATATTCTTCAAGAAAAACCGATAGCTTTTCTTTCACATGCTTTAAGCAGAACTCAACGAAAATGGACGACAACAGAGAAGGAAGCTTATGCAATTCATTATGCTTTGCAGAAGTTTGACTTTTATATCAGAGGAACGTCGGTTATCATAAAAACGGATCACCAACCTCTAGTAAATTGGCTTACTAAACCCCAAGAACAACCAAAAAAGCTTCAGACATGGGCTATCAATTTGCAAAATTACGATACCAAGATCGAGTATTTACCTGGTAGACTAAACACATGTGCAGATTTATTATCGAGAATGCCATATCCTGAACCTACAGACGTGGACGATCTGAAACAACAAGACTTAACTGAAATAGATGATAATGCGAAAGAAATCTCCGCCATTGACTTCATCCAACATAGAAAAGACACTGGGCCTTCTGATAGTCAAGAACAGAAAACACAACCTACGGAGAACTCGAGAACTGATGATGGCAATGAATCTAGAGATTTTGAACAGAGTCTAATCTTCAAGAAGGAACAACTGAAAGACGAAGCATTAACCAAGATTATAGTACAAGTACGTACCAATCCGAAAGAAAAGAGAGACTATGTGATACTACCTGAAGACAATATTTTATATCATGTCAGTCCTAGAGAAAATGGATTACTGCAGAAATGTATCCCCACATCATTGGTACCAACTGTATTGAAACAGTTTCACGATGAAAATGGTCACTTTGGACGCGATAAAACTCTCGACGTCATTACAAAGAGATACTATTGGCCAACTATGATAAAAGATATCATAGAATATGTAGGAACGTGTAAAATTTGTAAACTCAGAAATATGAGAATGATTAGAGCACCGATTCAGGAAATGTCATATCAACATTATCCCATGGAAGTCGTTAGTCTAGACATATCGGGACCGTATCCAGTTACCTTGTCCGGACACAAATACATATTACACCTGGTGGATCAATATTCTGTGTGGCCAGAGAGCTTTCCTTTAGAAAATGCTACTTCAGCTCTCATAACAGACATCTTCTTACAACAATTCATTCCGAGACATGGCTGTCCTCAGAGAATAATAACCGACAATGGCAAACAGTTCGTAGGGGATCCTTTTGCCTCAACAGTAAGAAAAATGAATATAAAACACACGAAAACCTCATTTTATCATCCAGAATCAAATGGAAGAAACGAAAGGATGCACTCTACCCTACATGACATATTAGCAAAACTTACGGAAGGTAACAGCCAATATTGGGATATATACATAAATCAAGCCTTAGAAGCTATAAGAATGAACATCAATGACTCAACAGGATTTTCGCCTTTTTACTTGCTTTATGGTCGAGAACCAAATTTTCCTTTGGATAACATCTTGCTTCCCCAGAGGAAATATACAGGTGAATGTCCGATACAGATTATTTTGCAGCAAAAACATAGGGCACATGTTATTGCTCACAGAAACGTCCGAAAAGCTTTTGCTAAACGAGCCAGGATCCATAACAGAACCTCTACACTGCAAGAATTCAAGCCTGGTGACCAAGTATACTATAAGAAGCATGTTAGGACGGATAAATTTGACAACCGATGGTTACCCGGATACAAAATATTGGAACAAACTTCTCCAACTAATTATATCTTGTGGAACGAAGAACGCAATTCCACTACAAAAGCTCACGTCAATCAGATGCGACTTGATGATCACCGACCGCTTGATATACCAGAGACGAAGTTCCAGAGACCAACTCGTTTATCTACGTTAGCCCAACCTCCATCTTCTTCTTCATCTTCTTCGGATGCAGTGGACACATCAGAACATTCTTCCTCAGAGTCAGAAATTGTACCACATCGTTTGGATCATGCGATTCAAAGAGCTAAAGATTGTAGAAGTTCGTCATCAAGTGAAGATAACGTTCCCCTACAAGAACTTAGACAGCGTCTCATTTCAAGACAAGAACGTATTGCTGCTGATGAAAGAATCGAACATAATGAAACAAGTATGAATCTTGATTTTCCTCAATCTACACTATCAACACCATCCGATATCGATTGCTCCAAACCCGCAGTTTCAGAAAATGTTTCAATGACTACAGCTTCGAATACTACCTTGATGGACATGAACGAAACGCGAAAATTAGCAGATAAACGGAGATACGATTCTTCATTTTCCGATTCCATCCCTGTTGCCAAGCTTCCGAAATTTTCGCAAGATCAAATATATGTCAAACCTAAAAAACGTAGAAGAAAACTGAAATCTCCACGCCTCTCGTGTGATGTAGACATGATTATTGATGATTCTTCACATCTCACACCTATGGTTCAAGTTCCTCGCAATGTTTCACCCCACGTGGATAAGGGCATGCTTTTATCTCAGCTCATGTCATTATTAGCTGACAAACTGTAACTTGCATTTTGGCAGAAACGTTTCCCCTTTACATAAACCTTTGCGGAGCTACGACAAATTTCATACATCGTGATTCAACTAGATTCTAGTTTGTAAGGGAGATATCTGACTCCACGACTACGTTATTACTCATCACTCAAAGACCTTACTGAAACTGATCCAGCTTTAAGAGACCTTGGGCTCTTCATCGTGTTGTGAAGCCGAACAGTTGATGCCTATGTTGTCTTTCTACAAGTCCTTCATCAGGATTTAAACCAAATGAAGAGGTCCTTGCCACATTTACGACCTGTTCTATGTGATACTTCAACCAATGCCGAGTTTTCAGACATTCGCTCTTAAGTTTTCCCCATACATGCACGATATGAAGTGTTTTATGATTATTATTATTACTCTAAAATTAAGATGCTACATAGATAGACCGACTGATAGTACCGGAAAATGTCTCTTGAGATACATTTTTATGGCATGGGGACATATGTGAACGGATTGATGACGTCATTATATAAAAGATACCCTCAGTTCTATCTAACATAAGAGACAACAGAGACTGATGACGTAATTCATAATTAACCTATAAAACAAAAGAAACTTAACATAGACACAAAAGACAGTTATAGGAAATGACGACAAGATGACGGTAACGTTACTAGTGCAGTAACGATGACATATACATAAATGGTGCACAAATAATTGTAACCAGTGGTTTTAGCCAATAGATTCATTGGACTGAGAGACATCCGTTATGAAGACTAATGTTTAGAAGTCTTTAGCTACTGACCTTGCAACGAGATGGTCGTGATATTGAGACAGACCGATGTTGAAGTAGACTCAGATAGACTCAAGCTATTTTATCCCCTGACATTGGACAGTGTATTTCTTGCTTTGACGCAGAAATGGTATGAATTCGCTCGATGTGATATATTATGAATTCGCTCGATTTGATATATTATGAATTCGCTCGATTTGATATATGTCAATGACAAACAGCCATTTGTGTTTAAGATCGAACATTGTTAGAATAGTTTTTGGAACATATTTATTTTGGAGATTAGCTCCCTAATTGTCTTCCACTCTCCTGTCACGAAGTGGTTTTATGTTTATAGAGTGTGCCTGAATGAAAGCAAGACCCTAGTATGAGAAAGTCTGAGAAGATAGAATTTAGATGGAAAATGACATGCCTGTGGACAGGTGAGACTATTGGCTCAAGAGATAGACCCAGGATTTGAATCTCCCCCTGCCGCTTCGTGACTAAAAAAAATGGCTATAGTCTCCCCACCTCTGACTGCCTTGAAACACAAGGAGATAAGGTGTATAATTACGACCACAAACACCACTATACAGACAACATAGAGTAAGTATAGTAAAGAATAGAAGCTGATCCAGTAAATAATATATGTATATATTTATTTACATACAAGAAAACATAAAATGGCATCATACGTCATCAAGTCAGTCAATAGCGTGCACTGTTGCACGGCCTGGAAAAACCAAGGTAACAATTAAATTGAGAGACACTCAACAAAAAAACCCCAAATCACATTCACTCTTCCTGTCACCCTGCTGAGGAACAATAAAAATGGTTAGTGATTTAAACCAAATCTAATTTGGTGGGGCTGTCAACTTTTAGCCTCCACTCTCTAACACTAATAAATTTTATACTGTCTCAGTCCTGGTGACTCTTCCTCAATGAACGGCTACACAGCTTTCTACTAGTTAGGCGATAGGCGCCGATAACTACACCACAAGAAATGCTAAAAATAATAGACTTGGTTTTTTCGAACGCAGACTCAGTGTCTATCCGTCCAATGGATACTGAACAGACCCTACTGGTCCTGTCTATTTTCTCCCTCCTTCTCTATCTTTCTCTCTTGATCTCAGTGTCTCTCTAACACTCGAGGGCTGATGATGCGGCATCTCCGTTACGCTCTTCTCTTGATTTCTATCAGGACCTAGGTATGGTAACCCTGTCACCTGTTCCTGATTTTGGTGATGACGATGTTCGGATATCAAGCATGAGGGACTTGATTAACTGTAGACAAAACTTTTCTGCTGCTGAATAGCTTCCCTCTTTTAACCCGCCCCGGAGTTAGAGGAAAAAACCACAGCCTTGATTTCAGGCTGTACAAAATGAAACTAGTCTCCCGGCCACCTGCCGTTGCTAGAGACTATAATAGCGATGCTCTCGGCTGTATGATAAATAAACCTCGGTCCAGCTGAAGCATAGGGACTTCACTGCCAGAGACCATAGGGTAATTTTCTTTTGCTCCTGACGATACTCGAGTACTCTGACCCTGAGATATGTCTTTTGCCGTGGATAATTTTATTTGACAAAATTATGCTCCCCACTGTTTCCGCCGTGACTCGCTGAAATTAAAAGAAACAGCGACTCATGTACACCCACTCTAAAATCGCTTATCTCTAACATATACGATACATAAAATAATTCTATACACGTGTCTCTTCATTCTCACTACTTCTCCCCTTTCTCTCATTCTTCACAACAATACATAATACTATCCCACGTGGCACTAAAATCACACTCCTTCTCTCGTTCTTCTCACAATACATAAAATACCACTATCCCACGTGGCCTCTTCATCCCCCCTCCTTCTACTAAAATCTGCCAGGTAAAACAAACAATAGCCCAGACCCGTCTGACATGTTACATGGCCGTTACGCATGGCCGATCACGTGTTCAAACTTGACAAAATTAGGGAAATCCTTTTACCCATTAACACAGGAGTTTCCCCGGCTTACTCTTATTAAATTAAATCTCGCTATAGGAATAGTTTCCTCCCCTAAGCAGTATAATTCATTTACAACGTAAATCTGAACCCTCTGACAATATTTCTCACATTTTTAAGGCTCAGAAAAATTAAGGAACACACCAGGGATTCCCCCATAAAATTTACATTAGAAAATATACAGGAATAAATGGGGGTTTCCCAATATTCTACAAATAGGGGCACACGTGTTTTCTCACAACTTCACACTCTCCGATCTACTGCCAAAAACATAGAAAGAATAAGCACACTGTTGCATTTACGTCGTTCTTCAAAAATAATAATTAATGGCGCTATCGTTTATTTTAAAACTGAAAAGTTAATCTTTACCTAAGGGCGAATTTCTGAAAAACCCACTAATAAGTAAAACGAAATTTCTGAAAAACCCACTAATAAGTAAAACGATAATACGATAAAATCTTACATACCAATTCATCGCTGGTTTTTCCCACAGTGGAGAACGATAAATTACGTAGTCTGACGGCTGGCACTTATTTTTTCATAGAGACCGAATCCCCGTTTTCTGTCTCAATATATACAAGAGAAACCGCCCACGCGGATTTCCCTTCCTACGCAAATCGCGGACCAATGGCAGCGCTAGGAAAATTAATACTATCAACCCACGCAAACCCCGCATGCTTCCGGCCGCGTGTTTCCGGCCTCGTCATATCGCGTGCCGGAAATGGCGATTATTTCCGTAAACAACGAACTTTACGGGAATCGCGAAAAATCAGAAGAAAGTAAAACTGATGCTAGAATAAAATAAACCTACCATCATAAACGAACCCATTTAATTTATCTACTCAAAAAAAATACCAACCACGATATATATTCAAATGAGAAGAAATAAAATGGTGAAAAAGCGTGCCCGAAAATAGCGATTTCCGTAAACAACGGAAAATCGCGTGATCAGAAGAAAATAAAACTGGTGAAAATTCAAAATAGAACCACAGAATCGGGCCTGTTAAAAGTCAGAATTACAGTGTAGCGTCACATAAGTCCCCCCTTTCAAGTACGGGAACCGTGCTAAATCACTGAAATCTCTGGGTTTCATACTGGCCCGTATCTAGATCTACCTCTCGATCTAATCACTGTCATAATTAGCATTATCATACAGGCCCATCTCCATATCCTTGAGAATCTTGGCAAGCCCTGGATCGTGAGGGTCACGCCATGGGATTTCCTCCTGGCGACTGCAGCCTGACTGGTCGCCCTTCCTCCTCCCTTTCATGTGTTTCCTTCGCCCACGAATTTTCCTGGTGGCGCGTGGTAAATACTGATTACCAGATGGTGCGACCTCCCAGTGTTTTAAAACAGTCTGACTGTCTTGGCCAGACATCGCCGTAACAGGGCGTAACTGTTTACAGTTGACTGAAGAACCGTGCACATGTTTCTTCTTGTCAGTATTTCCCTCCCTTGAGAGATGTAATACCATCGGGGGCCTAATTCCCGACGACAAAGAAGATACTTCTGAAGTAAGAGGCGTCACCACTGTTTTACCTTTAGGCTGAACAGGGCTGACAGGCGAATACGCCTCTGTAAATAACATTCCACTGTCTTTAGAGGCGTCTCTCCTCCTCATAGCAAGACAAGGATGTTTGAGCTCCCGTGGGGCTCCGTGAATTTGGGGCTTTCCCCTTTCACTTCTCTGGCCTGCAGTAGGCCCTCTTGCATTAGCAAGAATCGGTGTGGTTGGGTTTCCCAAAACTATGTATGGGCTTCCCAGGATGAAATCATGTGCTGGCTGTGCCATTACAGCTGCCTTAATGGTGCCAGACACAAACTGACATTTCACCTCAATATTGGCTACAGGCAGACGCTGTGAGATCCCTCTTCTCAAAATTCCACCAATCTCAACTAATTCTCCTGTCCACTGCCCTGGTTTCACCAAATGACGAGCGATGATACTGGGGTAAGTAAGCCCGCTGTCAAACAAACACGTAGTGGCCGTCCCATTCACTACGGCTGGTCCACTGTTAGAGAACAACTTCTCTGCCTGGACTGGTTCCCATTTATTCCCTTTAGTCCATCTCACCGGTCTTAAACAAGCTGCATGATGAGCTGGGGGTTTGTTCATGCACCGGGATGTCCAGTGGGAAGTGGTTCTACAATTCTGACAATACCTCTCATTATCTCCCCTGTTCCTAGCGGGTTCCTGAGAGGTTGTTGTCGGTGCTCTGTTATGCTGCTGGGGGCGCAAGTTATAACCAGAATGAGGCTCCTTGCGAGAAGGCCCTGGTTGCTGATGAGCTGGGGAAGTAGCCGGCTGCGATGATGAAGCTCCTTTGTCTGGGGCTGGCAGGTCTGGGTTTTTCCGTTTCTGTCCCAGTACTTCGGCCTGTGCTGTCTGGTACCTTTCTGCAAACAGAATAATCTGATCGAGTTGTTGGGCTCCCTGCTCCGCCAGATATCGCCTCAAGTCAGGGGACATGTTTGCCTTGACTTGTTCACACAGAACAAACTCCTCCAACCCTTCAAACGTTTTCGCCAATCCTGACAGTTCCCTCCAGCGAGTAAGGTAATTTCTCACCCGCTCGGCAAACTGTGCGAAACTCTCTCCCTTCTCCGGCCTGCTCTCCCTGAACATGGTTTGGCATTTATGTGGAGTCCACTGAAATCTTTGCAATAAAGCGTTTCGCAGTGCCTCAAAGTTGTTCTGGTCATCTAGGAGCATCTTGCTGTAGACTTCATACGCATGACCTTTGAGGTATTGTGATAATTTTAGACACCACAAACTCTCATCCAACCCGTATGCCTTTGCCATTCTTTGAAATTTCTCCAGGAACACGTCAATCTTCTCATTCCCATTAGGGAACGAGTCAAATGGGAAGCTCATGGCTGCCATCTGGGGTCCTCCGTTTCCTGAGGTGTCTGTCGCTCCTGCTCCGGGTGAATCTCCATTAGCCGAACTGCCTCCCGAAGCTCGGTACTGCAGTTCCAGAGAACGCAGGGCAAGTTCATGCTGTCTCTCCGCTGCCTTCTCCCTCTCCTGTGCTTCCAATTTCCGAAGTTCCATCTCGGCCTGCCTCTCTGCTGCTTTTGCGGTGGCTATCCTTTCCTCTTTTGCTGCTTCTGCGGCGGCTATCCTTTCCTCTTTTGCTGCTTCTGCGGCGGCTGCCCTTTGCCTTTCCTCAATTTCTGCGGCGGCTGCCCTTTGCCTTTCCTCAATTTCTGCAGCGGCTGCCCGGTCCTCCTTCTCTTTCTCTCGCTGAATATGCCTATCAGTTTCCCTTATCAGGTAGGCCTTAGTCTCCTCCTTATCCATTCCCATATCCTGAGCAGATTCACGCCAGGCAGCTCGTAACTTGGCCATATCCGCCATCTTACCTGTAAACTGCTGTAAGTTCACAACTGACAGAAAATGACAGAAAGGAGAACAAAAGGAAGGAACTACCTGTTATGTAATAGGAAGTGTTCCTCCTATAACCGATGTCCCAAAAACCCGAACTCAGACTAGCGTCAAGTCTGAACAATAACCTGAAAAAATTTAGTTAAGAAGCTACCAAAAACTAAATTACCTTCCTGTTAAAGAAAAATATCTCGGTATGCCATCAATTACCTCTTAGTCATATAAGTCAAAAATACCACAAAAATCTACTAGACTGCACCCTGTGGAAAAACCTATACTGGATCAGTTCTAATAGCTCAAGTCTAGGGGATAGTTAAAGAAAATCTATTCTCAGAAAACTTTCTAGAGACAATCTATGAATATAGATCACAGAATTGATCTCAACAGAATGATCCCGGACGATTGCCGCCCACTTGTCACGAAGTGGTTTTATGTTTATAGAGTGTGCCTGAATGAAAGCAAGACCCTAGTATGAGAAAGTCTGAGAAGATAGAATTTAGATGGAAAATGACATGCCTGTGGACAGGTGAGACTATTGGCTCAAGAGATAGACCCAGGATTTGAATCTCCCCCTGCCGCTTCGTGACTAAAAAAAATGGCTATAGTCTCCCCACCTCTGACTGCCTTGAAACACAAGGAGATAAGGTGTATAATTACGACCACAAACACCACTATACAGACAACATAGAGTAAGTATAGTAAAGAATAGAAGCTGATCCAGTAAATAATATATGTATATATTTATTTACATACAAGAAAACATAAAATGGCATCATACGTCATCAAGTCAGTCAATAGCGTGCACTGTTGCACGGCCTGGAAAAACCAAGGTAACAATTAAATTGAGAGACACTCAACAAAAAAACCCCAAATCACATTCACTCTTCCTGTCACCCTGCTGAGGAACAATAAAAATGGTTAGTGATTTAAACCAAATCTAATTTGGTGGGGCTGTCAACTTTTAGCCTCCACTCTCTAACACTAATAAATTTTATACTGTCTCAGTCCTGGTGACTCTTCCTCAATGAACGGCTACACAGCTTTCTACTAGTTAGGCGATAGGCGCCGATAACTACACCACGAGAAATGCTAAAAATAATAGACTTGGTTTTTCGAACGCAGACTCAGTGTCTATCCGTCCAATGGATACTGAACAGACCCTACTGGTCCTGTCTATTTTCTCCCTCCTTCTCTATCTTTCTCTCTTGATCTCAGTGTCTCTCTAACACTCGAGGGCTGATGATGCGGCATCTCCGTTACGCTCTTCTCTTGATTTCTATCAGGACCTAGGTATGGTAACCCTGTCACCTGTTCCTGATTTTGGTGATGACGATGTTCGGATATCAAGCATGAGGGACTTGATTAACTGTAGACAAAACTTTTCTGCTGCTGAATAGCTTCCCTCTTTTAACCCGCCCCGGAGTTAGAGGAAAAAACCACAGCCTTGATTTCAGGCTGTACAAAATGAAACTAGTCTCCCGGCCACCTGCCGTTGCTAGAGACTATAATAGCGATGCTCTCGGCTGTATGATAAATAAACCTCGGTCCAGCTGAAGCATAGGGACTTCACTGCCAGAGACCATAGGGTAATTTTCTTTTGCTCCTGACGATACTCGAGTACTCTGACCCTGAGATATGTCTTTTGCCGTGGATAATTTTATTTGACAAAATTATGCTCCCCACTGTTTCCGCCGTGACTCGCTGAAATTAAAAGAAACAGCGACTCATGTACACCCACTCTAAAATCGCTTATCTCTAACATATACGATACATAAAATAATTCTATACACGTGTCTCTTCATTCTCACTACTTCTCCCCTTTCTCTCGTTCTTCACAACAATACATAATACTATCCCACGTGGCACTAAAATCACACTCCTTCTCTCGTTCTTCTCACAATACATAAAATACCACTATCCCACGTGGCCTCTTCATCCCCCCTCCTTCTACTAAAATCTGCCAGGTAAAACAAACAATAGCCCAGACCCGTCTGACATGTTACATGGCCGTTACGCATGGCCGATCACGTGTTCAAACTTGACAAAATTAGGGAAATCCTTTTACCCATTAACACAGGAGTTTCCCCGGCTTACTCTTATTAAATTAAATCTCGCTATAGGAATAGTTTCCTCCCCTAAGCAGTATAATTCATTTACAACGTAAATCTGAACCCTCTGACAATATTTCTCACATTTTTAAGGCTCAGAAAAATTAAGGAACACACCAGGGATTTCCCCATAAAATTTACATTAGAAAATATACAGGAATAAATGGGGGTTTCCCAATATTCTACAAATAGGGGCACACGTGTTTTCTCACAACTTCACACTCTCCGATCTACTGCCAAAAACATAGAAAGAATAAGCACACTGTTGCATTTACGTCGTTCTTCAAAAATAATAATTAATGGCGCTATCGTTTATTTTAAAACTGAAAAGTTAATCTTTACCTAAGGGCGAATTTCTGAAAAACCCACTAATAAGTAAAACGAAATTTCTGAAAAACCCACTAATAAGTAAAACGATAATACGATAAAATCTTACATACCAATTCATCGCTGGTTTTTCCCACAGTGGAGAACGATAAATTACGTAGTCTGACGGCTGGCACTTATTTTTTCATAGAGACCGAATCCCCGTTTTCTGTCTCAATATATACAAGAGAAACCGCCCACGCGGATTTCCCTTCCTACGCAAATCGCGGACCAATGGCAGCGCTAGGAAAATTAATACTATCAACCCACGCAAACCCCGCATGCTTCCGGCCGCGTGTTTCCGGCCTCGTCATATCGCGTGCCGGAAATGGCGATTATTTCCGTAAACAACGAACTTTACGGGAATCGCGAAAAATCAGAAGAAAGTAAAACTGATGCTAGAATAAAATAAACCTACCATCATAAACGAACCCATTTAATTTATCTACTCAAAAAAAATACCAACCACGATATATATTCAAATGAGAAGAAATAAAATGGTGAAAAAGCGTGCCCGAAAATAGCGATTTCCGTAAACAACGGAAAATCGCGTGATCAGAAGAAAATAAAACTGGTGAAAATTCAAAATAGAACCACAGAATCGGGCCTGTTAAAAGTCAGAATTACAGTGTAGCGTCACATCTCCCATCGTTCAAAATACACCAGCTTCTTAGTTGGTTTTGACGATGACATTCTGCATTACACAACAGCTACATACGAAACTGGAATAATACCAAATACTCTTTGGTACCAGTTTCCAACGTAATATAATAGAGTAGGACATTTTAATCTGCAACCGACACTATAATTATATGTTCAAATCGTCTGTGAAAATTGGAAGACTTGTAAAATAAAGTTATTGTTGGAACTTCTATCATGGATTAGTTCTGCATTCAGTTTGGATGATCTCTGATGAAAGAGTACTACATTATATGTCAGACAAAGTCCAAGGAAACCGAATCAAATAAAAACCTGGGTCCCGTAAAATATCGAAGAGAATTTCTACCTCTGGTGAACCAAACCAGTACTCTCGTTTTATGACTCTTCAGAAATACTTATTAAAAGGAAAAAGATAAAAATATAAAATAAACTTTACCCAGTATGTAAAACGGGTACATACTTAGAGGGCAAACCTCGTTCTCCCGTCACATGAGAGAGGGCAAGATTGGGGCGCCCTGTCACACTATTTTGGCTAACTTTGGTTTGTTTTTAATGCAATTAGGGCAGCTAGGATGAATTTGGTCTACTTTCTGAACGATATTGGCAACATTATAAAACTGAACTAATCCAGTTTCTGAAACAAAGCTGTCCCCGAGGGTTTCGGATAAAGGGTTACAGACCTGTATTACTGAGACCTGTATTACTGAGACCTGTATTACTGAGACCTGTATTACTGAGACCTGTATTACTGAGACCTTTATTACTGAGACCTGTATTACTGAGACCTGTATTACTGGGACCTGTATTACTGGGACCTGCATTACTGGGACCTGCATTACTGGGACCTGTATTACTGGGACCTGTGTTACTGAGACCTGTATTACTGGGACCTGTGTTACTGAGACCTGTGTTACTGAGACCTGTGTTACTGAGACCTGTATTACTGAGATGAATAAAATAATGCTGCCACATAATGGGATAGAAATCAGAAATCAACTCTAGTTTCAAGATAGTACTGTGTCTGACTCTGAAACATGGAGAACAAGAAGATATTTTTCAGAGATTTGATATAGAATTGAACAATCACCACCCTCTAGCTCCCAAAGGAGCATAGGCCTTCAACAAACACATGCCAAGTCTTCCTGTCCTGTGCCATCCGCTCAAGTTCTTTCCATGTTTTCCTCATCATTTTCACCTCTGTTTCCAGTTCTCTTCTTGTGTTTTTTTGTCTACCTCTGCCTCTCTTACCCTGTGGATTCCAGAACAAGGACTGCCTTGTAATGCTATCCACAGGTTTCCTCAATGTGTCCTATCCATCGCCAGCATCTTCTCAACTCTTGTTCCACTGGCACTTGTCTGGTTCTTATCATCAGTTCCATATTGATGACCTTGTTGTACCATTCAGTCCTTCTATTCTACGCAAGCACCCATTTATGAAAGTCTGTAGCGTTATGGTTTTGTTTTTACTGCTCTCCATGTTTTACAGCCATACAATAGGACTGACTTCACATTTGAGTTGAAGATTCTTATTTTCGTGTTGGACTTGATTTCTCTTGATCTCCATATGTTTCCCCATGCAATGAAAGCTCCTGTTGCTTTTTGTATTCTTATTTTGGTATCATTGTCTGTCCCTCCAACTTTGTCTATGTTGCTGGCAAGATATGAGTACGATTCTACATCTTGTATTGGTGCTTCTTCAAGTTCAACCTTATTATCATTACCTGCATTTATTCTCATTATCTTTGTCTTTTCCCTGTGTATTTTTTATACAGAATAGAACAAACATATATGGTAGCATTAATCACTGACATACAAACATAATATGGTGGCATTAATCACTGACATACAAACATAATATGCTGGCATTAATCACTAACATACAAACATAATATGTTGGCATTAATCACTGACATAAACATAATATGCTGGCATTAATCACAAAGATACAAACATAATATGATGGATTAATCACCTGCATACAAACATAATATGTTGGCATTAATCACTGACATAAACATAATATGGTGGCATTAATCACTAACATACAAACAAATTATGGTGGCATTAATCACCGACATACAAAGTATGGTGGCATTAATCACTGACATATAAACATAATATGTTGGCATTAATTGATGACACATAAACATATACTGGCATTAATCACTAACATAAATATAATATGTTGGCATTAACCACTAACATAAACATCATATGTTGGCATTAACCACTAACATATAAACACAGTTTGCTGGCATTAGTCTAGATATAAAGAATACACTGGCATTAACCATTAACATATAATGGCAATGTGGTGGCATTAATCGCTAACATAAACATAATATTCTGGTATTAATGACTAACACATAAACATAATATTCTGGCATTAATGACTAACACATAAACACAATATAGTGGCATTAATTCCTAACATATGAACGTAATATGCTAGTATTAATCACTGAAATATAAACATAATAGCTAGATTTATAACTGGCATGTAAACATAATTTGCTGGCATTAATCACTGACTTACAAACATAATATGCTGGCATTAATCACTGACATACAAACATAATATGCTGGCATTAACCTCTGACATACAAACATAATTTGCTGGCATTAACCACTGACATACAAACATAATGTGGTGGAATTAACCACTGACATACAAACATAATATGCTGGCATTAACCTCTGACATACAAACATAATATGCTGGCATTAACCACTGACATATAAACATAATATGCTGGCATTAATCTCTGACATACAAACAAAATATGTTGCCATTAATCACTGACATACAAACATAATACATTGGCATTAATCACTGACACAAACAAAATATGTTGGCATTAATTACTGACATACAAACATAATAGGTTGGCATTAATCACTGATTTATACATTTATCTCTTAGTATACGAGCTGCCTTTCATGACTACCATTACAGATTTTGCAATAAATAATTTATTTATAAAGATAACATAAGTGTTATATATCAAAATGTGAAGAAATGAAACCCCTACATCATGCACGTAACTAAATTGATCAGTGGTTTGAAACATGCATTCAGCTATAAATTTTTGCTATTGACGGGGATCGATCATCGGCCTCTCTAGGAGGCCGCTCGTATACTAAGAGTTAATTTGCCATGACATTATTAACATGACATTTTTTTTTTAATCAGGAAAAATAATTCTTGGTAGCAATGTGACTTACTAGATTTTTTTTTTTAATGGCAAGATGGTATTGCTGGTTAGAGCTGCAGGTTCAAATCTCTGAAATGTGCTTGTCCTGTGTCTCTGTATCTTTCCTTTATGTGTTATTTTATCTCTATGTGAATTTGTTTGTGTTATTTTATGTATATGTGAATTTTTGTGTGTTATTTTATCTCTGTATGAATTGTTGTGTGTTATTTTATCTCAATGTGAATTTTTGTGTGTTATTTTATCTCTGTATGAATTGTTGTGTGTTATTTTATGTCAGTGTGAATTTTTGTGTGGTCTTTTATCTCTAAGTGAATTTTTGTGTGTTATTTTATCTCAATGTGAATTTTTGTGTGTTATTTTATCTTTGTAATTTTTTTTTTTTCATTTTATTTGTGTGTTATATTTTATCTTCATCATTTTATTTTCCCTTTGTGTTATTTGATTGCTAATATTATATTTTTCTGCTCAGTTGTTGGTTACTTTTTTTTAAAATATTTTTGTTAAGGTAGAAGGGCCGTAAGCACTTGTGGTTGTTAAGTGTAGGTTATTTTATATTAGTTGCTTAATTACTGAAGGGCAGTCTATGTTGTTGCTTTTTATGTATAGTTTTGATGAACTAAATTTGTGCTGACAGCTGTTAGGAATTCTCCTAACGACACTTTATTTGTATTTTATTTGTAAATGGATACTTCCCTTGCAAGTAATCCAGATTGTTTTGTCAGCTGGTTTTTTTTTTTTTTTTTTTTTTTTTTTTTTTTTTTATAAATGAAAACCAATTTTGTCTGTATTTATTTTTATCCTCAGATTTTTTTCTCTCATTATTTCTGTCATTTGGCCAAAATACCATCACCAACCAAGATCTGCTTACTCAGAGCAAGCAAGAGGACATGCACACCATCTTAGCTGGCAGACGCTGGAGCTAGGTTGGCCATGTCCTCAGAAGAGACCCCGATGCCATCACAAGAACAGCTATGCTATGGACCCCTGAAGGAAAACGAAAGAGAGGCTGACCAAAAACAACTTGGCAGAGGACTGTGGAGGCTGAGATGCAAAGAATGAACCAGAGTTGGGGCACTGTACGAAGGATGGCCATCGACCGAGCAAAGTGGAATAAATTTGTTGTTGCCCTACAAGACGCCACTAGGCGTGATGGCCACTGACTGCTTTGATGGTCGGCGGCTAATGATCAAAGAAAGAAAAAGAATTCTGTCAACTTCTTTCTGTGGGCATTCATCTTCTCCATGACCATACCTGTGTGATAAGTTCATGGGAGACGAGGCAGATGGTAATAAAAGCAGAAGAACAAGACGTACTTTCGTTACTAAAGCACAAAAGAGACTTATGTTATCATCATCATGTAGCATGTCCTTTGCAGAACGTCGCTCTCATCACAGCCCACCTGAAAGACTCTCGATCTCTAGCCAGCCCTCCTGCCTCCTCCATTGTCATGTTCAAGGTGTCTTCAATGTCCTGTGTCCACCGTCGTCTTGGTCGGCCCCTGCCTCGCCTTCCAGTTACCATACCCTCCATCACTGTTCTCTCCAGGCCACTATGACGTTTAATGTGGCCAAAGTATTTCAGTTTCCGGGACATGATATTGTTTATGAACCAGTTTTCGTCGATGTTCAGGTCGTGTAGGATGTCTATATTTTTCTTCTTCTTGGTCCAAGATATTCTGAGAATTTTTCTGTAACACTTTGCTTCAAAAGATTCTATTTTTTTCTTTAATGTTTGAGTAATGGTCCATGACTCACATCCATACGTTGCTACCAGAAAGATGCACGTTCTCAGAAGTTTTACTTTTATTAATTTGCTGGTGTTATGCCATAGGTTCTTCATTTTATTTATCCTCTGCATTGCTATGGCCAGTCTCCTTCTGACCTCTTTTGAGCAGTCTCCATTGTTGTTAATTATGGAGCCAAGATATTCAAAATTTGTGACATGTTCAATTTCCTCATCACTGATGGTAATTTTTAGTTGGCATCTTGTTTTGTCTGTGGACATTATCTTTGTTTTTTTTTTTGTGTTCAGAAAAAGGTTCTGATCCTCACTGTGTCTTTTGACAGACAGGATTAACTGTTCTAGTCCCTTGGCACTGTTTGAAAGAATAACTGTGTCATCTGCGTACCTGAGTTCTGGGATCGCATTTCCACCAATTGTGAACTTATGTTATATTGAGTAAAAAGATAGCTATGTAAGTACAAAATTGTGTTATGTTATGTAGATCGAAAATAGCTTTACTTTGACAGTTCTTACTTTGACAGTTCTTACTTTCACCTTTCTTACTTTCACAGTTCTTACTTTCACAGTTCTTAATTTCACAGTTCTTTACTTTCACAGTTACTTTCACATTTCTTACTTTCACAATTACACATAGCCTTATTTTCACAAATACAGATAGCTTTACTATCACAATTCTTTACTTTCACATCTACAGAAAGCTTTATTTTCACAGTTCTTACTTTCCCAGCTACACATAGCTCTATTTTCACAAAAAAGATGGCCTTATTTTCATAGTTCTTTACTTTAACATCAGTGGATAGCTTTACTTTCACAACTGTGGATAGCTTAACTTTCACATCTGTGGATAGCTTAACTTTCACATCTGTGGATAGCTTTACTTTCATACTTCTATGACCATCTCAAATTGGAAAAGTGATAAAACCAGGAATAAATAGCTAATTTGAAAATTACATCTAAGACTGAGCGGGTTTGTCCTTTGTGACACTTATATCACTTTGTTCTCACTTTCTTTCTGTTTTATTCGCGTTCCTTTGCCCTAGACGAAGGAAGGCCTTGTGGCCATAACGTAGAGTAGTTTTTTTTTCCTTTATCATAGTAAAGACGCGCTACTTAATTTGATTTACTTGGCAGTTATTAAGTTCAAGACATTTTCTGTTATGTATGAGACAACTTTATGTTATGCCGTTTGATCCTCTTGGATTTTTTGTTTTAAACAAGATGGCTTCATGTTATGAGGGTAAACAATTTTGTTTTCATGTTTTTAAATTAAAAGCTTCAAGTGATGATAGTGAAGGACAGCTTTTTGTGATGGAAGTGCAAGACAGCTTCATGTGATGAAGGTGCAAGACAACTTTCAGTTATGAAAGTATAAGACAGCTTGATGCTATGGAAGAATAAGACATCTTCATGTTATGACAATATAAGACATCTTCATGTTATGACAGTATAAGACAGCTTCATGTTATGACAGTATAAAACAGCTTCATGTTATCACAGTATAAGACATCTTCATGGTATGACAATATAAAACATCTTCATGTTATGACAGTATAAAACAGCTTCATGTTATGACAATTTAAGACATCTTCATGTTATGACAATATAAAACATCCTCATGTTATGACAGTATAAGACATCTTCATGTTAGGACAATATAAGACATCTTCATGTTATGACAGTATAAGACATCTTCATGTTATGACAATATAAGACATCTTCATGTTGTGACAGTATAAGACAGCTTCATGTTATGACAGTATAAGACAGCTTCATGTTATGACAGTATAAGACAGCTTCATGTTATGATAGTATAAGACATCTTCATGTTGTGACAGTATAAGACAGCTTCATGTTATGAATGTATAATACGAGGTGCGTTCAGAAAGTAATGCACCACATCGCTTTTCTCAGCTAATAATGAAGATAGAAGCATGAAATTTTGCACACTTCAAATATGGCATGTGCCAATTGTGTGCACTAAATTGCACCGCAACCGGCCAAATAATACGGCTGCCCTAAACCATTGAAATAGAGCGTGTTAGCAACTTGCGTTATAAGCAGCGAATTGTGATAGAATGTCTCGTTGCAGAGAAGGAAACTGTTGTGAACATTCACAAGCGTCAATGTGATGTGTATGGAAGTTTTGCAGTCGACAGGAGAACAGTCACTCGCTGGGTTCAGAGAATCAAAGAATCAGGAAGTGGAGATACGGAGCTGCTTGATCGGCCACGCTGTGGACGTCCTGCCACAGCCACCAATGCAGAAATGTTGAAATGCGCTGAGGGCATTATTCTTACTGATAGGCGAATCACTACTCAACAATTGGCCTTACAGCTGTCAGTCAGCATTGGTAGTGCAAATGCAGTTATAAAAACTCGGATTTTCTAAGGTTTGCGCAAGATGGGTTCCTCGAAGTCTCACAAATGACCACCGATTGCAAAGGAAAGCAATTTCTTCTGAATTGTTGGAGCGTTTCAATGCTGATGGAGAGAACTTTTTGGCTAAGATCGTTACAGGTGACGAAACCTGGGCACATCATTTTGAACCTGAGACAAAAAGACAGTCAATGGAGTGGCATCATCCGCAGTCACCACGAAGAAAGAAATTCAAGACAATTCCTTCAGCTGGAAAGGTCTTGATCACTGTCTTTTGGGACATTGAAGGTGTGATTCTTGTTGACGTTATGCCAAGAGGAGAGACAATCAATTCGCAAGCTTACATTAAGACATTGAAAAAACTCAATCAACGTTTTCGCAGAGTTCGGCCGCACAAGAATCCAGCAGACCTGCTTCTCTTTCACGACAATGTGCGACCTCACACAAGTCTGGCAACACGGGAAGCAATCAGCAAATTGGGTTGGACTGTACTACCCCATCCACTCTATAGTCCCGATTTGGCACCCTCTGATTTTCATCTATTTGGTCCACTTAAAGATGCACTCCGTGGGACAAGGTTTGAAGATGATGAAGGAGTGATTCATGCAGCGAAGAAATGGCTACATGATCAAGACAAAATCTGGTGCGGGCTAGGAATACATGCACTTGTTTCGCGCTGGCATAAAGCCGTACAAGTTGATGGGGATTATGTTGAATAATACCGATGTTTACATGACATTTCCATGTATATTGTTTATAAATTTCATGCTTTTTGAATAAACAGCTCCTGAGAAAAACGATGTGGTGCATTACTTTCTGAACGCCCCTGGTACATCCTCATGTTTTCAAAGTATATGACAGCATTATGTTATGAAAGTATAAGACAGCTTCATGCTATGATAGTATATGAGTGCATTATGTTATGAAAGTATAATATATCTTCGTGGTATAAAAGTGTAAGATATCCGCATGTTATCAAAGTATATGACAGCTTTTTGCTATGAAATTGTACGATAGCGTCAAATTGTTATAGTAAAAGACAGATCCTTTTATTATATAAAAGTATAATATAGTTTCATGTTGTTAAAGTATTAGACAGCTTCATGTTATGAAATATAACGTTTGTTGATATGAAAGTAAAATACAACTTTCTCCAGTATAAGTGGACTAATACATATACACGCAGACTAATACATATGTACTTAGGCTTATACATATGTATTTGGAATAATACAAAATTGATTCTAATCAAGAGATATTTTTGTGTTGTACTTTCCTTCATGATGGCTGCATTTGCTTCAACACGCTTTTGATTTATTTTTAAACTGTTAATTATACCCCCCCAACGGTACCTTTTTTTTTTCTTTTTTTTGGTATGGAGAATTTAATTTCCCTATCTGGTATCACCCATTTGTTTGAATTGGTCATGAAAATGTGTTGTCCTTTGTTTCAGTTTACCGAAGGTTATAGAAACCAACAGGCAAGTAACCCACCAAAACATGATGGGAAATAATTATCTTCTGCTCTCTCTACTGCATGTCCTGGTGACGGCACTAATTCTCCCGCGGGTCATTTCATTTCTTTCTATTCCATTTGAACTTATTGGATCTTTGTAGTCAAACTTATCATGACTTATGGTCAGTGGTCAGTGCGCTGTTAAAAAAAATTTGAAAGGCGTGAGTGTTCTTTTAATGGGTGTTCAGTCAAGCTCTCAGACGTCAATTTAAATATCTTCAAAGAAAGCAGGGGTCAGCTTGAGGCTGTTTCTGTCTCCATAGAGCTTTTTCCAGAAATGGTGCTAGTGATGGCTACATGTGTGCTTTCTCTGTTCCTCATATGTTGGGCATCTTTGAAACACATGTTCAGCAGTCATTATATCGGTGCCAATTAAAACTGAGAATCATAAAGTGTTATATATATTCTGCATTTCTGTATGGTGCAGAAACATGGACGATGAATAAGCATTTGGAAGAAAGAATTGAGGCTCTTGAAATGTGGATATATAGAAGAATGGGGTGTATCTCATGGAAAGAGATGAAAACAAATTAGGAGGTCCTAGAAAATCTAGGTATGAAAAGAGAACTAATGAGGGAGGTCAAAGTTCGGCAGTTAAAATACTTTGGCCACATAAAAAGGCATAACACCTTGCAGAAGACCATAACAGAAGGGGGAGTTGAAGGCAAACGTGCAAGGGGAAGACAACATCAAGAGATGAACAGGAAAGAGTCTATCAGAGTGCACCACCAAGACAAGAGACAGAAGACGTTGGAGATCCATTACAGCCAACCTTCGTTGTGGAGATGGCAACTGATGATGATGATATCGGTGCCATAGTTATGCTTATCAATAGTTCTTATCTTTAATTTGTTGAATAGATGGTATCCCAATATGTTGGGACCTGTGCATAGTCTGAAGATTACCACTTGTTCACTTACGCTGAGATGGTGATATGCATCATATCTGGTGGCCTGAATGCTTTGCTTCCCATTTGCTTCTATATCTGCACTTCATAAAACTCTTGGCCTCTTCATAATTTATGCTTTTGTCAATTTGAAGTAGCTTTTTTCCTTCCTTTACAAATCTGTCAACCTCTTCGTCTTCGGGAATGTTGTAGTGAGATGAGATCCACTGTATCACTACTCTTTTGAATTGCTGACATAATTTTTGAAGTGATGAACACTTTTTCTTTATTTTTCCTAAAAGCTCGTGGGACTGTTCAATTGTTGGTTGCGGACTTTTCACTAAGACAATGAATGAACAAACGAACTTTATTTTTAAAGGGTTAAGAATTGGGCACGCAAGTCCGTCTGACATTCTGCCCTCTCCCCCCCTCTCTCTCTCTCTCTCTCTCTCTCTCTCTCTCTCTCACATCATGCATACTGTACCCTTTCATCCTCACATGAGCATTATTTAAGCAGGTATCATTTTAAAATTAATATAACATCATACATTTGCAGTATCCATCATAATCAAAGTATGTTTTTAAAATAAATTTTAAAAAATAATAAAGTAACGACAAAAAAGATTCAAATAAAAAATAAACCAAAAAAAAAACAAAGCAGAGAAACTAAAATCGAACTCTTCATACAGTAAATTAGACAATGATTTTGAGATATAATTAGATTACGATGACATGTTATAAAAACTCGGGAATACATAGGGGATCAGTGCATATGTACAATAAGATTAAATGATTCAACACGATCATGACAGTGCAACTGTTGAAACAGACTAATGTACCAGAGAAAACTATACTGGCGCTAGATATTTTTTTTTCTTATAAAACTTTTGCCTCGTTTTGGCAAGGCGCGTTCCGTTCAACCTAGTTGGTTATATTAGGGCGCATGTCCAAATACAAAAGACCCTTAGGTCTGAGATTAATAGATAGAGATGAGGCAGTAATAAGGAAACCTGCAAATATCATTGACGTGACTTTGATCCACTGTTACTGAGCGTCAGCTCTTGGTGACCTTGACGCCATTATGCGGTACAGCACAGTTCGTATAAGCTGTTTTGTGCTGCCATAAAGTGCATTGTCTATGGATGGGTTGTGTGGTAGGAGTTGTCTCATTCCCTGGAATGCGGGGCACAGTAGTAGATGGTGTTCTACTGTCTCCAACGGGTTT
Organism: Oreohelix idahoensis; assembly: GCA_024509875.1. NCBI lineage: Eukaryota > Metazoa > Mollusca > Gastropoda > Stylommatophora > Oreohelicidae > Oreohelix > Oreohelix idahoensis. The sequence goes on along the minus strand of JAMPIV010013927.1, from coordinate 338,799 downwards.
GGGCAGTGTCTGCATTAATTATATTTTGTGAACACTTTCTGTTTCTGTGGCCATTTAGTGTAGAGTGACCTGTTCTCAATCTGAAGATTTTGGTTTAATATTTCCGTTCAATATGGTTAATTTTTCCTTATTTGGGGCTGTTAAGTGAATGTAGAGGCTTCTTCCTGTTTTAGCTTGTGACCACATGTTCAGCCGATCTTCTTTACAGTTGTTCTTGATTATTGGTTTTATTGTTAACATACTCAATGATTGGTCAGTTTGTGGCATGTTTGCTCCGTTCTTTGCTAGTTTATCAGCTGCATCATTCAGTGTGGTGTTTATATGGCCAGGTATCCATTGCCTGTAGATTTCTGTTCCATACAACTTCATAATTTTGTGGCAAATTTCGTTAACTTTCTGGATAGTACTGATCGAGTTAAGTTTTCCAGTTTTCAATTGCCAAAGGGGCAGCCTGCGAGTCTGAGAAGACTACAACAACATTTGGTTCTATTTCATTTGATTCAGATAGTTCAAAGATTCTAGTTAAAGTTTTCTGAATGGCGACCACTTCTGCTTCGTATTTTGTGCACCAGGTACCAGACGGGCCTGCAATTTTGATGGGTTCTTCTGTATTGGGTGAGATGATTATGGTCTCATATCCAGCATTTAAGGCTGCTTTAAAAGCTGCTTACGTCTGTGTAAGCATGGATAATATCTTCTTCATATTGGCAGATTGTTTCCATGGCAAGTGTTTTCAGCAGTGTATGAGGCTTTTATTTGCGCGTTGCAGAAAGTTTGTACGTACTATTGGTCTTTTTAGTTCTATGTGGGATGGTAAGTCAGGTACAGCTTGAGTAGACAGTCTACTCTCAGGTATATGGTTCTTCCCTGAAAGCTCTTGGTACCTTCTAGCGAAAGAGTTTTTTTTTTTTTTAAATATTCTGTACTTGGAATTGTGGTTGCTGATAATATTTTTGCAGGGGTCATCCTTGTCAGCTCACAAGAACCTTTCTGCCTTTAGGATAACTGATTTCTCATAAGTCTAGGGGTTCCACAGTGGCGGAAATCTCACATGCGCTGGTCGGGGTAGTTTGCAAGCCCCCGGAGATGAATCTGAGTACCTGGTTTTGTATGCGATCTAGCTTCAGTCATAGCATTAAACGGTAGTCCTTGTTCTACAGTAATCACGGTAAAAGAAGCAGAGAGAGAACCAAAAAAGACAAGGAGTCAGGCAAAAAAATGATGAAGAAGTCACGAAAAGAACCAGATGACACTGAAAGTGAAAGGTAAAGACATAGTACAGGTAGCCCTCCATCTGCGACGGTCCCACTTGCGCCGATGCAGAATAACGCGAATGCTGAAACCCAAAGGTACAAATATATATATATATACACACACATATATATATATATATGATTAAATTAATATAAATAACCACTGGAGAACATCGTAGAAGGCTGACACAAGAGATTCGATTGAACGAAGATAAATATGATGTAACAGGGCTGTTGGAAAGCCATGGAGAGACTCTTTCCAGTAAAGACGTGGAATTGGCTACATAACTACGGCAACAGAAAAGGGAGGACAGAATAATGAGCTATCTGTAAGAGAAAGGAAGACAAGTGATCTACAGCGCATCACTTCAGACTTGGAGAAACTGACTGATGAGCTCTGTGAGAATGACCACGACTGGTAGCGGACTGCTACAGCAAATATTAGCCTTATGGCGTTCATGAGCCCTTATTATGAGATTTAAAGGAAAGGACGGGGCAAGGGTTGTCAAGATAGGTCTTTCCTAAAGAGAAGGTGACGCCTGCGCGAATACATAGCATCTGTCAACCACGTAAACCTGTTGGTGATGCTCCCTGCTTTTGCAAACACGACTCTGGCGAATAACTGGCGCCCAGAAAACTGGTCCACCGAGTCTACGGTGCAAAACAATAGATTGGGGGGGGGGGGAGATCAATGCAGGAGGAGCATGATAGTCTTGCTTGGACATCCACATAAGAGAAGGAAAGACTCGTTAGTCTGGAAAGACAACTTTTCCTAGGAGAGACAACTCTGATGACAAACAACTGCTGCCTCGCAGGGAGGTCAAAGACGGCTAGGGAAGCAGTCACTAATAAATGCATCCCCTTCCCACACAATCTGCCTAAGGAAAATTCCCCGAATCTTTTGGCCGAATACCATCACCAACCAAGAACTGCTTACTCGAGTAACCAAGAGGGCATGCGCAACATCATAACTGGCAGATGCTGGAGTTGGGTTGACCACGTCCTCAGGGGAGACCCCGATGCCATCACAAGAACAGCTATGCTATGGACCCTTGAAGTGAAGCGAAAGAGAAGCCGATCAAAACCTACTTGGCGCAGAACTGTGGAGGCCGAGATGCAAAGGATGAACCAGAACTGGGGCACTGCACGAAGTATGGCCGCCGACCGAGCAAAGTGGAAGCAGTTTGTTGCTGTCCTACAAGACGCCACCAGGCGTGATGGCCCTGACTGCTTCGACAGTCGGCGGCTAAGGATCAAAGAAGAAGAAGAAGACGGATGCACTGGGCAGCAAAGCACACAACATAGTGCAACGCAAACCGCTTTGAAAGGCGAACGAGGAAGAAGAAGGAAATGAAATCACGACAGTCAACACTGCATGCTTTCTTTTAAAAATGTGATAATCCTCAACAAGGGACTTCGTCAGGAAACTAAAGCCGCTGCATGACTCCATTGTTGATTGTAATTGTACAAAATGTTTTTAATTAAAATGTATATCATTTGCTTTATTTAATTGTATTTACTTAATTTAATTTATTTCAGAGCTTTAAGTATAATAATATTGGATTACTCGTCAGTTTTTGAGTGCTTGAAAAGTAAGTCAATGACTCCCCATTGAGTTCCATTATAAAATGGTTTCAATTTACGCATATTCCAATTGCTCCAGTTCATCCAGGAACTTATCACTGGCGTAAATGGAGGGCTACCTGTATTGTCTTTAGTTTATATCACAACAAACACTCACAACAAGGCAATGAAAGTCACTTTCCAAAACAATAAATTAACAATTTATTTAATAAAGTCCTCAGTGTCAATGCAAGTAAACAGAGAAGAATTTATGATCTTACGAAGGAAATAACATCAATTATGAAGAATACAATTATAAAAGAACGACAAATTATGAATTGTCTTAGCGAAATTTCCTGTAACCAACAAGGAAGAAAATCCCGTCAGCTTACTTACTTACTCAGTCGTTCCTCGTCTTCTGTGAGGTGCAGTGGTTTGCCAGAGAGAGTGCTATACTATGCTTCCTCTTGGTCTGGTTCCAATCTAGTCCGCTGTCCTTCAGAGACTATTTAATGTTGTCCTCTCAGGAACTCTGGAGGTCTGGCTCTTGAATTCCCATATTTGTCTTGGTAAACAATCTTCTCTCATTCTGCAGATATGGCCAAACCATCGTAATTGGAACTGTTCCACTCAGGTCTGCAAGATATTTAGGTGTATCGTCTAGTTACGGGTCATGTCTCTTCTTGTTACTTCAGCCACCTTCTTCGGACATCTCATTTCTGAGGGTTGGAGCTGACTGTAGTCATTGCCCATGTCTCGCATCCATAAATCAAGACTGGGACACAGGTTTAGCATTATACAGCCATCTTCATCTTCTTGCCAATTTCTCTTTTGCTGAGGAATCCTCGATGTATAGCCTGAGAAAGTCTCCAATCTGCTGCTCTTCGGGTAGTTTAAGCTAACTACTGCCTTCTTTGAAAACATTCAAAAAGACGTCTGAGAGTTAACGAAGCAGAAGAAGAAGAAATGTACCACGATAGAGGGTCGTGTGCTAAATGGCAGCTTCTTATGTCATCTGAAACCTAGTGAACAAATGGCTCAAAGATTTGAAACATCCAAACAAATCAATCAGTCAATACTCTTTAGCTCCCAAAGGAGCATAGGCCTTCAACAAACACATGCCAAGTCTTCCTGTCCTGTGCCATCCGCTCAAGTTCTTTCCATGTTTTCCTCATCATTTTCACCTCTGTTACCAGTTCTCTTCTCCGTGTGTTTTTTGGTCTACCTCTGCCTCTCTTTCCTTGTGGATTCCAGAACAAGGACTGCCGTGTAATGCTATCAACAGGTTTCCTCAATGTGTGTCCTATCCATCGCCAGCGTCTTCTTCTCAACTCTTGTTCCACTGGCACTTTGTTGCACCCCCGTAAAATTAATGTTTATTTTTCAAGAGGTCATTACTGTTGTACCTCCGTCAAGCACGTGAAAGTCAATCATGGCTGTCACTGAAACTGATACAAAGGGTTGGTGTATGGTGTCTTATTGAATTATCTGCTAACGTTACTGTTGTGTTGTGGATCTGGTAATGTCTACAGTTGATACCTACATATACGCCACACAGGCAAACACTGTAGAAGTCTACTGGTAAGCGATGATCAGGTTCTCGATACAGATAGACCACGCCCACTCCGGGGCTATTTCTAAATACGTGTTAAGTTCCCTGTCACACTTGTAATACTAAGTGCGTGTGTTGGTTTAGTCGTTTACACCACAGGTGCGTACACAAGAGTCATGGATGGTTGTAAACGACTGGTGACATTTCATATGGGTTTATTCACGTCACAACACATTGATGAAATACACATAGAATACCGTTCACAGCACAACACAAGATATAAATTACCACATAAGAACTGCGCACTCGGCAGCTACAATGATATCATAATACATGGCCTAGAGTACTCATATTAAACTCAGCGTTCTAAAGAATCCTCAATAACAATCCTCTCACAGGAGCTATCATGATTCATGGCCTAAAGTACTCTTATTAAACTCAGCGCTATAAAGAATCCTCAATAACAATCCTCTCACAGGAGCTATCATGATTCATGGCCTAAAGTACTCTACACTGCAGTTATAAACACTTCCACAATAATTAAAACTGCAGTTTCATACTACGCTGTACCCACAGCGAAAAATCCGTCGACATTTTAAATTCAGCACTGTACAGGCATTTCACACTTCCCAAAAACACTGTCTTCCTACCCGGTCAAAACGCCCGGAACACTCTCTCCAGATAACACACTCGTCCCTGTTAAGGTATTTTATTGGCATGGTCTGCTAGAGGTTAACAGCATAAGATTAATAGGTGACTACGTTTAATATAATGTAAATAATTGTTAGTTAGTGTACGCGATACACACGATTGATTATGACGTGTATGCGTTGGTATGTCACGCACCGTGACTAGGTTACCACACCCTTTTCTTAGATGACCGTCAAACGGATAAGACGTGTCCTATAATCCTTCCAGTGGTAGGCATGATATTGCCGCACATATGTTATTGCAGTACGGACATGGGTCAGTCCGATATTCTTATGAAGAGAGGAATGTATCGAGGTTAGTAATTTTAACTAAAGTCAAGGAAGGATGAAATTATGGTCCACATTCGTTTTATATCGCCAGACGTCTAATCTCATTGTCGGCCGTTGGATGTCCCAACCGCGCGTACATATAGTTACGACGTTCTGACTATAGTGTTGCATATTATTGGACCAGGACTATAATGCATGGATAGCATTTATGATGTATGATTCAATTCTAATATATAATGTTTTCATAATCAACCTCCATGGACTGTCTACTGTTTGAAATGTATATTAAAAATTGTGTGGACTCGAGAAGAGACTTATCACGTTCATTGAAGTTACAAATTCAACAATTATGATACTGAGTTCAAACCTTGTGACAGACAGAAAGTATTAACTCACATTCGCGTAACTATTCCAACAATAGCACGATCAAGAATTAATGAATCAAATGACCAGAACTAAGAAGCTTATTGAATCAATGAGAACGGTGGCTTTCCACAACGACCACTGAAATAGAAGACGGGGCCGCAACAACAATAAAAGAAGTGAATCGTATAAAGCCCCGCAACAAAGTGGTTGCCATTGCTGGGGAACGAAGGAAGAAAGAAATTGTTCTTGTTTACATACTTTCACGGACTGTTTACGATTACAAGAAAACGTTCAAGTCACATGATTCCGAACATGACGTGGCTTGTGTAACTATGCAAAAATCAGTGACGTCACAATATTCCGTGTACAAGCCAACGATCGAAGGACGATGCCAGCTCACCTAATGTTTCATTCAAGAATACAACTTCTCAGTAGATCATAGGATTGAAAAGACATTATTTACCAACAAGGAGCAAACAGTCCTATCCTCTAGTCTAGGCCGTTGGTGAAGATCGCATCGGACGACGGGTTAAAAGATAAGTCTCAGTTCGTGACTGTTGTCATTCATAAGAAACATCACTGAGTCTAATTCACATTTTGCAGGCATGTCCGTTCTATATATTTTATATGCACGTTATATTTGTTTTCATTGTTTGTGCTGTGCCTAATTTGTGGGAGGTTGGAGTGGAGATTCAGAATGAATAAATTATGGCTCTACGGATTGCCGATATTCATTCTGAACGGTCTTTAGGGTAGTGAATTAAATCGCATTTCGCGGAGAACGCGTCGATGACATTTCCGGGGCTTGTTTCGTTCGGGACTGCATTTAATTCACAGTATATGTTAGATGTCTAGTTTGGTGAAATAATCGGTGTATTTTATCGTATTCAGTTTAAATTCTATTTAGTTTGGTAACAATGTTAGTAATCTATCTTGTTCTTTCTGATCTTGCTATTATTCAGTTCATTTTTTTTTGTATAACCGTCAATGAGTCCATGTTTGCGTCATTAATTTTTGTGTACGCAGATTTAACTCTATATTCAGTTAACCTTCACCCTACTCTATATTTCCGGTTTGCAGATTTGGTTTCATAATATCAATTTTTATTGTAGAAACGTCTTGTTTCGTGATAATATGGTTTGTTTATCCTTGGTTTACCCATCGTATCGTATGTCCTCATTTCATCTGTTCATGATTTAACACTAATAATATAATTTCTTGCTTAATAAGAGTGTATATGAATATAATTAAAATTTAATGACTTTTAAGGAGAATTAGGGACTTTGCACCAATTTGCAGTGGTAGTCCAAGAAATGGGCGATGCACTTTATAGCTCATGATTAAGGCATAATATAATAATAATATATATTTATAAAATAATTTGACTTTTTAGTCTGTCCTGCATATAAAGGACATAGTGTATATTATTTGGTACATTTTTTCCATTACTAAATGATTTACTTAGCACATATCACTGACTAAATGATATAATACTTGAGGAATAATACTATTTATTATTAGGTGCATGATAGTAATTCAGCACCCGAAATAGATAAATATCATAACCATTTATGATATATTAACGAGTATATATGTAATATTTTCCCAACATAGTATGTCTATGTATGGAATCTACAAATAATAGTTAGATAATATTACAATTAATTAAATTGAACATTCCCAGATTAAGTTCAATAATATTATGATTGTTTATATCGACTATTCATAAATTGAATAAGTATAATAATTACTTAAAATTTATTGGTGATTATTACATAACCATTACGTACAATATTAACGTCAAGATGCTTAACTTAGACTATTTTATTAAAAATGGTAAAGATTTTGGGAAAAAAGGAGAACTTCTCGAGGCTTATGCATTGGCTGAATTTGCAAAATATAAAGCAGAGATGGAAGAACTTGAAAGAAAACAGGCGGAAAAGAAGGCAGAATTAAGACAAGAAGAAGAAAGAAAGATAGCAAGAGATGAAATCCTACGGATTGAAGAAGAGAATAAATTGAAACGACAAGAAATCATACTGCAGCAAGAAATGGAATTGCAACGACTTAAATTAGAAACAGCAAAACTTAATTCACAGGGCGCTGCAGCAACCCAAAATGATACTGCTCAATCTGGATCTTCATCCACACGACTTAAAGGTAATTATTACTTTAAGCTGCCTCCATTCAAGTTACACGTAGATGACCTTTCATCGTGGCTCGCGCGCTTTGAGGACATATGTAAGGTTAATAACCTTGACAAAGCGGCATGGGCACTGAAACTTAAGGAATTTCTAGATGGCGAACCTGCAAGTGCAGCACAAAATATAGATCCAACACTATCAACAGACTATGAGGCCATTAAGACGTTGTTACTACGTCGTTTCCACTTGAACGAAGAGGCATGTAGATTGCGTTTTAAAAGTTTGTTGCCAGATAACAATAGAGATTTCACAGGTTTTATTGCTAACATACGCAATACTTTTAACAGATGGGTTGAACTGGCAGGTGTCAACAAATCCTACGACAAGTTAGTCGATTTGTTATTGAGGGATAAAGTATTATCGTCTGTCAGCCCACCATTCTTTGCTTATCTGCAAGAAAGAAAACCAGAATCTATTGATGAGTTAGAAAAAATTTCCTTAAATTACTGCACAGCTCATCCGAATGCTAATATTTCTGGCACATTGATAAGAGAACCACTTCCTGTAGCCTCCAATATGGCATATCATAATCATAACAAACCTAAAACACACAGTGTAGACAGGGGTAGGTTCAAAGGAAACTATGACATTAATTTTCATAAGGGACAGAATAACTTTAACAATAACTTTAATAGAGGACGACAACAAACCAGAAACTATTCACCTCAGTCAAGAAATAACAGTAATCCACGTAACTCAAGTTATAATCGATCATATAACTATAATAATGATTACAAGTGGAACAATAGCAATAATTATAACTCGAGACATCGAGATAACAGTTACAATAGAGGACAACGGGATAATTCATCTAATTATTCTCGTCATCGTTCTCATTCTCGTAGATCGACAACTTATAACCATAATACAGGGGCAGCTGTTACTACTGCTACAACCCCTAGGGTTCAGAGTTCAACTACTGATAACAAAATACAGTCATCGTCTACTTGTTTTGCAATGAATTATAACGTGGCAAATAGTTGCCCAACATGTAATCTTATATTTCAGAAAGCAAAAGAGACAGTTCTGAACTGCGGTCATATTCTACCAGAAGTCAGTCTAGCAGTCAATGACGGAACAGGATCACTGATCTTCAACAGAGGAAAAGTTAATGGATCCATCGTCTCAGTCTTAAGAGATTCGGGATCGACCACGATCGGAATCCGTCAGACACTTGTTCATCCAAATTGTGCAACTGGAGAACATGTCAGGTGCATGACTTTTGGGGGAACCATAGAATATTATCCAACAGCTATTATTTACATTGACACACCTTTCTTCACAGGCAATGTTAAAGCATGCATGTTAAGAAACCCAATTGCCGACCTTATGGTGGGATGCATACACGGGAGTAAAGATTGCACACCAGATGAGATTATTCAATGGGAAAAAAATAATCTATACATCGGAAATGCAGCAATAACCAGAGCACATACAAAACAATTAGAGACTATAGACACGGAAAACAAGGAAACAAATGATCATGAAAATATCGAGATTCATTCTGCTATTGACCGAGTATCATTTGCTGCAAAACAGAGGGAAGACAGGTCACTAACAAAATTTTTTACGCTGGTCAACAAAGATGACAATCTTTCTAGGAACATAAATTATAGTCAGTGGTTTAGTATTAAAAATGACATTTTATTAAGATGTTTTATGGATAAAACTCAGATAAGACAACAAGTCATGGTACCTTTTGCTTTTAGGCGGTACATACTTCAACATGCACATGATTCTAAGTGTGCAGGTCACATGGGTTATACTCGTACACGTTCACGAGTATTATCTTCTTTTTTTTGGCCGGGAGTATCACGAGATATTTCACAGTACGTACGCTCCTGTACGATATGCCAAGAAGTGAAAGCACGGGGAGCCTTTCACACGGCGCCTATTCAGGCTTGTGATATATCGGTGAGACCTTTCGACAAAATGGCCATTGATATCATTGGCCCACTTTTACCATCAGCCAGAGGACATAGGTTTATTCTCACTTGCATCGATTTATGCACACGATGGCCAGAAGCCATCCCATTAAAAACAACCACCACCACAGATGTAGCTGATGCACTACACTTGATCTTTTCTAGAGTAGGTTTTCCTAGAAAACTTTTGTCAGATCATGGTTCTCAATTTATATCTGAGACTATGACGGAGGTAATGAAGACTTGGCAAATAGATAGAAACCTCAGCAGCATTTATCACCCAATGAGTAATGGTGCTGTAGAAAGACTTAACCGTACACTCAAACAAATGCTACATAAAGTTACAGTTAACCATCCACAGGACTGGGACAGAGTGCTACCAGCGGTGTTATTCGCTTATCGAGAGGTGCCAAATGAACAAACTGGCTTCTCTCCGTTTCATTTAGTCTTTGGCGCTCCTCCAAGAGGTCCTATGGGACTGATAAAAGATTTATTAATCGATTCTGAGATGACTCAGGACACTCAGTCATCCTATGAATATGTAATTAATCTCCGGAATAACATTATTGATGCCTGTCAAATGGCAACAGCTTCATCTGAGGCTGCGAAAGAGAAAGCTAGAACTTTCCAAAACAGTAATAGACGATTACGTCAATTATTTCCAGGAGATCAAGCTTATGTGTTATTGCCACATAACAATAATAGACTACTAATCTCGTGGAATGGTCCTTACCAGGTTATCAATAAGATTTCTGATGTTGATTATGTCCTGGACATTAAGGGACATCACAAAATATTTCACATAAATATGCTCAAGCAATTTCATACTCGACCTGAACATCTACAAGCTATTTTTCATGAATTAGATGACACTTTCAGACCTACATGTCACTATTCTAATTTATCCGTTATCCAGGAAGAAGAATCTTCTTTTCCTGAGGTACAGTTAGCTTTACCTGTACCTGTAGTACAATCTAGCGAATCTTGGCGGGACGTAACCATCTCTTCGTCGGTTACACCGCAACAGCATCAAAAGATTGCTGATCTGCTACAATCTTATCCAGATGTGTTGACCGATGTTCCAGGTCGCACATCAGTCATTAATCATGACATCACTCTTAACGAGGATACTCCAATTCGGGTACATCCTTATTCTGTTCCTATACACTTTCTTACTAAAACTACTAAGGAACTTGAACAGATGTTATCTTTAGGAATTATCGAAACTAGTAATTCCCCATTTTCTTCTCCATTAGTTATTGTCCGAAAGAAGGACAATAACATTAGACTATGCGTCGACTATAGAAAATTAAATGCACAAACGATAGTTGATAGCGAACCACATCCACTTCTCGATGACTTACTGCCACGTCTATCGACAGCAACTATATTTACTAAGATAGACTTAACTAAAGGTTATTGGCAGATACCACTAACCGAAAAAGCAAAATACTACACAGCGTTTTCAACTCCGCTAGGTCTATACCAGTGGAACGTGATGCCTTTTGGGCTGGTTAACGCTCCAGCTACCTTTGTTCGCATGATGCGACACATTTTTTCAGGTAGACCAGACATTATTACATATATAGATGACATATGCTTGTTTAGTTCATCTTTTGAGGAACATTTTTTGGGTCTTGGATACGTTTTTGATACCTTGAGAAGGTACAAGTTAACTGCTAAACCTACAAAATTACAGGTAGCATTTCATGAGATCACTTTTTTGGGTCACATTATTGGAGCTGGATATATCCGAACATTACCCAGTACAGTTTCAAAAATTTTAAACATTTCCGTTCCTCAAACGAAGAAACAAGTGAGAAGCTTGTTAGGTCTAGTCCAATATTACAGTAGATTCGTACCTAACTTGTCATCCATCACTGCTGTATTGTCCTCATTACTAAAGAAGAACATGCCAGTGAAAGTGACATGGACTGACGAATGTGACAGAATTTTTCGGCAAATAATTTCTATATTTTCAAATCCACCTATTTTGAGATTAATTGATGCTTCTAAAAAGTTCATTCTTCGTACAGATGCGAGTAACTACGGAATTGGCGCATGTTTGCTCCAATACCATGACGACATCCTCCATCCAAACTTGTACGTGTCACGAAAACTGAAACCACCAGAAGTGAAGTACTCTACGGTTGATCGCGAACTCTTAGCCGTCGTGTGGGCGATAACCAAACTAGAAAAATTCCTACTGGGAGCCCCTTTTGTAGTACAAACCGATCAAAGGGCCGTAGCATCACTACAACGAGCAAATCACAAGAGTCCAAAATTGACCAGATTTGCTATACTCCTCCAACCCTTCGAGTTTTCAATCGAGTACATCACAGGATCCGACAACATCTTGGCAGATACATTATCTCGAAATCCTAATGATGTCGATTCCTAATTTACGTTGTTTGTCGCAAAGACAATACTATGTACAGAGAAACTTAATCAAAGAACATAGCACCATCGTTGCTTTTTGACACATGAATGAACCATTTACTCAGCTGCTTTCTATAGGCAAATTATACGCAAAGTGACTGCAATCAATTGACACTATATTCGTCTTTACACCGGGACTTTCCTGGTTTACATTTGTCACAACATTGTTTCAAAACACTTCGGAGAAAATAAATGACATTCCAGTCGAACTAATTCGTTATATAACGTGATTCAGAATACTTGAACATTTTGTCTAATGGAAATTCAAGGATCAAGACTACGAATGGATCTTCATATCCAATGTTAATTACTTTAATTTATTCTTTAAAACTAATCCACATTAAAATGACAAGTGAGTTGAATTTTAAAAAAATGAATGAAACTTAAAAAAATGAAAGAAAGAAAAGAAAACTCACATAATTCTTTGATTATATTCTTAGAATTACATGATTATATTGCATACTATTGTTTAAATTAGTTAGAAAGGTATTAATAACTTAATACTACACTTACTTGATGTTCAACACACATAACTTAGTTAAATTTATACATCATTTTTTTCTTTCTCTAATTTATTCTTTATTCGTTATTATGTCTTTCTTTAACAGATCCTCTCATTTTTCTTACATTAGATTTTCAACAACTTATTCTTATTCCATACCTAGTATAGTTATTTAGTTTAATTTTAACACTTTAAATTAGTCTGACATGACATTTTATCACGACATATTTTAAGTTAATTAATTATTTAATTAGAGATCGACATTACCATTCTCTTTTAGTTCTTATTACCATTTATATTTATTTATGATATAAATAATGAATATATTACATGACTATTGGTTAGTCGACATGACCACGACATTGGTTCTAGACAGAACGTCGTAGGCCATATGCCGCAATCTCGTTAAATTTTTTTTTTGATATTGTTAACATATTGGTATTTTTTCAGATGGGTTTTTGTTAAAAAAAATCTATCTAATAGATTTTTTTTCCCCCAGTGGACAGGGAATTGTTAAGGTATTTTATTGGCATGGTCTGCTAGAGGTTAACAGCATAAGATTAATAGGTGACTACGTTTAATATAATGTAAATAATTGTTAGTTAGTGTACGCGATACACACGATTGATTATGACGTGTATGCGTTGGTATGTCACGCACCGTGACTAGGTTACCACACCCTTTTCTTAGATGACCGTCAAACGGATAAGACGTGTCCTATAATCCTTCCAGTGGTAGGCATGATATTGCCGCACATATGTTATTGCAGTACGGACATGGGTCAGTCCGATATTCTTATGAAGAGAGGAATGTATCGAGGTTAGTAATTTTAACTAAAGTCAAGGAAGGATGAAATTATGGTCCACATTCGTTTTATATCGCCAGACGTCTAATCTCATTGTCGGCCGTTGGATGTCCCAACCGCGCGTACATATAGTTACGACGTTCTGACTATAGTGTTGCATATTATTGGACCAGGACTATAATGCATGGATAGCATTTATGATGTATGATTCAATTCTAATATATAATGTTTTCATAATCAACCTCCATGGACTGTCTACTGTTTGAAATGTATATTAAAAATTGTGTGGACTCGAGAAGAGACTTATCACGTTCATTGAAGTTACAAATTCAACAATTATGATACTGAGTTCAAACCTTGTGACAGACAGAAAGTATTAACTCACATTCGCGTAACTATTCCAACAATAGCACGATCAAGAATTAATGAATCAAATGACCAGAACTAAGAAGCTTATTGAATCAATGAGAACGGTGGCTTTCCACAACGACCACTGAAATAGAAGACGGGGCCGCAACAACAATAAAAGAAGTGAATCGTATAAAGCCCCGCAACATAGTGAGTGCAGTACTTCTCTGTTGGTCTTTTTTTCTGTCCAGGGTATTCTCAACATCCTTCTGTAGCATTTCATTTCGAATGATGTAATCTTTTTTGCAACTGTTGTTCAAAACATTACAGAATAAATATATCAGCGCTTTTCACGCTGTCTGTAATCTGTCTCTCGAAACTATCACGAGATACTCTCTAAATAATTCGATAGCTAACAAGCAACTAAGTGCTATAACTCAAAATCTATTTCAACTACTAACATACTCCAGTTTACTTCCCCTTACACTAAAACTGTTCGTTACACACTTGTCTGGTTCTTGTCATCAATTCCACATTTGTGACTTTGTCATACCATTTCAGTCCTTCTATTCTACGCAAGCACCCGTTAATAAAAGTTTGTAGCTTTTTGGTTGTTGTTTTTGTTGTTCTCCATGTCTCAGAGCCATAACAATAGGACTGACTTCACATTTGAGTTGAAGAAAATCCAAACAAAGGTCACACCAAATTAAATAAAGGTATTTTAAAAAGACACTTTTTACAAATGATTGATTCAATGTGTATAATTCTTTTTTTCTGTGGGACAGCTTTGTCGCCCCTGAGTCTTGGCACCCCGAGCCCGTGATCTCTTTGGCTCGTCTCTGAAACAGAATGTTCTACGATGATTGCTGCTGATACTAGCGGAATGTTCTACGATGATTGCTGCTGATACTAGCGGAATGTTCTACGATGATTGCTACTGATACTAGTGGAATATTCTACGATGATTGCTGCTGATACTAGCGGAATATTCTACGATGATTGCTGCTGGTACTAGCGGAATGTTCTGCGATGATTGCTGCTGATACTAGCGGGCTGTTCTACGATGATTGCTGCTGATACTAGCGGAATGTTCTACGATGATTGCTGCTGATACTAGAGGAATATTCTACGATGATTGCTGCTGGTACTAGCGGAATGTTCTACGATGATTGCTGCTGATACTAGCGGAATGTTCTACGGTGATTGCTGCTGATACTAGCGGAATGTTCTGCGGTGATTGCTGCTGATACTAGCGGAATGTTCTACGATGATTGCTGCTGATACTAGCGGGCTGTTCTACGATGATTGCTGCTGATACTAGCGGAATGTTCTACGATGATTGCTGCTGATACTAGCTGAATCATCTACCCGCCAAATCCCGAAATTGGACTTTGATTGAAAAAGTACGTGCAATATCCAATACGTGCCGTTCAGTTCAAAGACAAAAAAGGCCGCCTGAACACCTCAACCGACTACCAGACATCTGGCATTTCTTTCCTAGGTCTGCGGTAATGAAAATTTTTTTGCTTGATCAGGTTTTTCATTAAACTTATTCCGGGAAAAGATTAAAAAAAGAAAAGGGGGTGAGGGGCAGCCGGAAGGAGGATGATCGTGAATAATGACACGTTTTGTTGACAGGAGTTCTGGTAGTCTCGTGCTGAAGCAGACGTGGAGAAGTTGTTTTTGACGTTAAGTGTGGGAGAGAAAAGGGTTCGTATTGGAAGGGACGTGTATAAATGTGTATGTGTGTGTGTTAAAAAGAAAGATTGGACTGGAGAGAAAGGTTATGCTGATTTTCAATTTGATCTAATATTAGCGTTTGGTTCCCTTCTTCTGTCCCATTTCTGTTATAGTGAGGGGAACGATAGGGATTTTTTTTTTCAATTTAGAATGGGTTGGTGCAGTGGCGTCACAACAGTGTAAGGGGCCCCCAGGCACAAATGAAGTGAGGCACTCCTTGTATAACAGGATCGATAACTATACTTAATATACGGCAAATCAATGTCAAAAATTTAACTCTTTACTTCATCACCATCATTAGCCTTCAGCTCTCGAAGGACCATGTCTTCAACAGTGTTGCTATAAGTCCTCTTGTCATATCCCCACAGCTTTTTATTCTTCTTTATACCTTTCGTTTCTGATTCCGGAAACTGGAATATTCCATGACTTTTAAACACAGGAACAAAGGAAGTAAAAAGGATATATAAAAAGGCGAGGGTTCCTTCCGACTCTGTGACAATATTGCCTCCCAGGCTTTGCAGTAGTGGTCCAACAGTGGCCAAAACTCAAGAGTATCTATTACAGGCTTCAATGGAGTCTATCTTTACACAAGATTACTCTTGGCAGAAATGTAGATAGAAGAGTAGTAAAGCTTCTATCACATGGGAGTCTTCACAAGATATTCAGATTAGCGAAAACAACGCTGGCTGTTTCTGAGCACGTTAATTCTGTAATCTGCCGACACCTTTTGTGAAGAATTTAAGCAATGGTTTATTCTAGCTCGTTAAGGCCCCACCGCTGAGTTAATCAGTGGAATTATTATTATAATATAGCTCTGTTTAGAGTGTGTGTTTAGTAACTTTGACTGGGACAAACATGTAGTACATTTAAAGTGATTAAATCGACGTTAAATTTGTAACATTACAAATAACAAAATTTAATAATCACTTTAGGTTGTAACAGTTGGAAAATAATTTGAATATTTATGGAAAGGTTTTCATCACTTGAATGGTTTTTTATAAGAAGTTCAAGTGGCAGCATATAGGTTAACTTAGCTGCCAATGATGATTCCAATCCTCCTCCTGATGGGTAGGTTTTCTGTACACTGTTGTCACTTGTCTCTGGTCAAAGTTCAGGCGCCGCACGTTCCCAGAACACCAAGGAGTAACGGCCAAGCTGGTTCTGCGTATGTCTATAAGACCCTCTTATGATGGCGTCTCG
This sequence comes from Oreohelix idahoensis, assembly GCA_024509875.1. Lineage (NCBI taxonomy): Eukaryota > Metazoa > Mollusca > Gastropoda > Stylommatophora > Oreohelicidae > Oreohelix > Oreohelix idahoensis. Next base: position 321,922 of record JAMPIV010013927.1, on the reverse strand, counting down.
CACAACGTCAGTCCACTTCTACCTTCACTTGGTTCCAGAGATAGTACTTTCTGCTGGTACCACCAATAACTGGTAATAGAAATAGAAACGAAACGCTCAATTGAAGCGATTGCAAAATTTGGCTGGACATTATTACCACATCCCCCTTACAGTCCCGATCTTGCACCTTCTGACTTCCATCTGTTTGGACCACTGAAAGAAGATCTTCGCGGACATCACTTTGAGGACACCGAGACCCTTAAACGCGCCGTACGCCAGTGGTTTAGGAAAAAGGACACAAATTTTTACCGTGCGGGGATACATGCCCTTGTGAGAAGATGGACAAAAACTGTAACAAATAACGGAGACTAATTGAGAAATAAATTTTTGAAGTTCAGACTTGGGGCTACATTTCAATGTGAATTTTATCTGTTTTCTTGCCTATTGAATGAAATTAAAAATTACGAGGCATTACTTATTTTTTACCGTCCCTCGTATATATATATATATATATATATATATATATATATATATATATATATATATATATATATATATATATATATATATATATATATATATATATATATATATATATATATATATATATATATATATATATATATATATATATATATATATATATATATATATATATATATATATATATATATATATATATATATATATATATATATATATATATATATATACGAGGGGCGTTCAGAAAGTAATGCACCACATCGTTTTTCTCAGGAGCTGTTTATTCAAAAAGCATGAAATTTATGCACAATATACATGGATATGTCATGTAAACATCGGTATTATTCAACATAATCCCCATGAACTTGTACGGCTTTATGCCAGCGCGAAACAAGTGCATGTATTCCTAGCCCGTACCAGATTTTGTCTTGATCATGTAGCCATTTCTTCGCTGCATGAATCACCCCTTCATAATCTTCAAACCTTGTCCCACGGAGTGCATCTTTAAGTGGACCAAATAGATGAAAATCAGAGGGTGTCAAATCGGGACTATAGGGTGGATGGGGTAGTACAGTCCAACCCAATTTGGTGATTGCTTCCCGTGTTGCCAGACTTGTGTGAGGGCACGCATTGTCGTGAAGGAGAAGCAGGTCTGCTGGATTCTTGTGCAGCCGATTTCTGCGAAAACGTTGATTGAGTTTTTTCAATGTCTTAATGTAAGCTTGCGAATTGATTGTCTCTCCTCTTGGCATAACGTCCACAAGAATCACACCTTCAATGTCCCAAAAGATAGTGATCATGACCTTTTCAGCTGAAGGAATTGTCTTGAATTTCTTTCTTCTTGGTGATTGCGGATGATGCCACTCCATTGACTGTCTTTTTGTCTCAGGTTCAAAATGATTTTCCCAGGTTTCGTCACCTGTAACGATCTTAGCCAAAAAGTTCTCTCCATCAGCATTGAAACGCTCCAACAATTCAGAAGAAATTGCTTTCCTTTGCAATCGGTGGTCATTTGTGAGACTTCGAGGAACCCATCTTGCGCAAACCTTAGAAAATCCGAAAGTTTTTATAACTGCATTTGCACTACCAATGTTGACTGACAGCTGTAAGGCCAATTGTTGAGTAGTGATTCGCCTATCAGTAAGAATAATGCCCTCAGCGCATTTCAACATTTCTGCATTGGTGGCTGTGCCAGGACGTTCCACAGCGCGGCCGATCAAGCAGCTCCGTATCTCCACTTCCTGATTCTTTGATTCTCTGAACCCAGCGACTGACTGTACTCCTGTTGACTGCAAAACTTCCATACACATCACATAGACGCTTGTGAATATTCACAACAGTTTCCTTCTCTGCAACGAGAAATTCTATCACAATTCGCTGTTTATAACGCAAGTTGCTAACACGCTCCATTTCAACGGTTTAGGGTAGTCGTATTATTTGGCCGGTTGCGGTGCAATTTGGTGCACACAATTGGCACATGCCATATTTGAAGTGTGCAAAATTTCATGCTTCTATCTTTATTATTAGCTGAGAAAAACGATGTGGTGCATTACTTTCTGAACGCCCCTTGTATATATATATATATATATATATATATATATATATATATATATATATATATATATATATATATATATATATATATATATATACACACACACACACACACACATCTATAGAGCCAAATAATAATAAGAGGGATTTCGCTGGATTACACCAGCTAGTTGGGCTTGAACGGGCTAAAAAATACATTGCATAAATCTTCATAAAAGGCGGCGGACCAGATACTAAGTTAACATTGTTCTGCCACATGCAGCATTGTTCTTGAGTTCTTTAATATCTTATAAACTCTCCCTTGAGATAGAAGCATCATTATCCTTCTATCTACAACTCTACCAAGAGTAATCTTGTGCGAAGATAGACACCTTGGAAGACCCAAATTAGTTACTCGAGTTGTGGTCACTGTTGGATCACTAATGCAGAGCTAAGGGGAGGCAATCCGTGACAATTAAAACAAGCAAGCAAAACAAAACAAAAACCGCATTTAATTTAAATTCTTATGCATTATTTCGATAATTCGGTCTAGTGTTTAGTGCTACATTAGTTCTAGAATCTATTATAGATTTTATTGTGTATCAGAAAGTTCAGTTGTATAGACTGATAAATGAGTATTGTGTAGTATCAATCGTCAGTTCTAGTATATTGTGTTGTAAAACAAATAATTCTTGGCCCATGACATCTTCAACCCAGCACTGGCTAAAACCACTCATTTAATTGAAACCAATATTTTTTTTAAAAATGTTGGTTAGCGGGGTTGTGTAATCCTAAAGCCATTCTGGGGCAATATACTGAGTTCTAATCATAAGCCAGTTGTCAGTGTGTGTGTGACAATCAACAGGGCTCAGGGCAAGAAAGGTCAAGTTCGCTCGCTGACTTCATCCCTCTTAAGATGATCGACAAGATATTTTCTGTTTAGTTTTAGAATTTTTTTTTCTTCAAAAACATGCCCTTGCTGAGAACAACTGGAAACAGCGCTTCGGGTATATAACACCAGCTGAACCACGATACAATAGGAGAAAAACTTTGATAAACGGACAGGGTTCCTTTTCTACGTCGGAGTGGGCATAGAATGAAACTCCTTTTATCTGTGATCGAATCTGTTCAAGCATTCAGACGTTATACCACCCCAGTGTAAAAATCCCCCTAAAAAAAAATGTCCATAAATGACACTCCCTCAACTGGGAATCGAACCCGGTACGTACCTCTAGAATTCGAGGCGGACGCTATACCTCTTAGCAACTCTGACTATCTCTCCTCCTCCCCCCCCCCCCCCCCCCCCCCCCCCCCCAAAAAAAAAACGATAAAGATTTAGCTTCAACAACATATTGAAAGAATTTGCGGAACAGACAGTAGGAAATGAATCTTTGTTAAGTAGGCCTATGGTTTTGTTTTAATACGCTTTGTGACATAATATAGGTTGTAAATCTCAGATCTAAGGGTCTTTTATGTTTGGACATGCGCCCTAATATAACCGACGAGGCAAAAAAAAAAAGCTAGTAAATATGTATATAAATTTAATATTTTATTTGTTTACCAAAAATTCCTGATACCTGATCTGAAATAATCAAGTGACCAAAAGGTGTTCAAATCGGTCACCGCAGAAGCTAAGGCTTGCCCTGCATAAATATATATATATATATATATATATATATATATATATATATATATATATATATATATATATATATATATATATATATATATATATATATATATATATATATATATATATATATATATATATATAAGGGCTTGATCGATTAATTGGTTATTTTTTTAATCGGTTAATTGATAAAAAAAATTTAATCGATTATTCCCTTTTTAGCATTGTTTATATTTTCTGCTTACATGCGAGAGCATTAGCTATGTTAGAGGTTTGTGATTAAGAATTTGGCAAGTATCGTCAATAGTAATAAATTGTTTGGTTATATCTTTTCGGTATTTTCATTACATTTTCAGGACGATGTTACCTCATAAAAAGTAAAATAAATAAATTCCTTAATGATTTTTAAAAAAAAGGTTAGTAATGAATTTAGAAAACTTTTTTCAAAGTGCTCGAAACTGATCGAATTATCTTCGATTAAATACATTAGATTGATCGATTAAAATTTTTAAAAATAAATCCCAGCTATATTAAATATATATACTATGTTGTTGTTGTTTTGAAGAGGTGATTGGTGGAAAGCGGGCGCTTAACAGCTGAACGTTATTGCCTCTTCTCGTTCCATCTTGGTCTACGCTTTTCAACCTGAAAATTGGTTATAATTGGGGTATTTAGTGTCATTTTATTTACTAATTTTGTATTCATTTTAAATAACTATTGTCTTTTGCAGTTGCTGATTTTAATTTATATTAGAATTTGTCCATTTTATTTTCTCTTTTGTATTGTTTATAGATAACTATTGTCTTTTACACTTGGTTTTAATTTGTATTAGTATTTGTTCTTTTTGAGTTGTTTTCTTTTTCTTAAACCTCGTTGTCTTTCCTTGTCCTATGAGTAATTAGTAAGTTTTTTTTTTTCTGTTGTTGTTTTTTTTTTTTTTAAAGATTTGTTAGTTCTTGTTGCTTAATTTCTATTTGTTTGAATGTTTTTTCTGAAGTACTAACCTTATACGTTTTCCTTTGTTTTATGTATATATCTTTTAAGTATTGATTAGGCATCTCCTGGGGCATCTATACTTAAAACCTTATCACCTGTCAAGTCTATATTGTGATTTCTAAAGTAAGTTTTTAATTCTTCTTCTTCTTCTTCGTCCTGAAAAGGACGTTGGTTGCGTTGTGTCCGTTTACAGCGAAGCTGCGATATTTGCGCCTTTCGGCCGACACATCCGACTTCAGCACAGCATTTTTGGGACCGGGTTAGCCTTCCCTCTTCGATCCCTACTCACTCAGCCAGACTGCAGTGATGCAGCCTGTTTCCAGGACCACCACTTGGAGGTGGAGTAGGGTCTTGGTCAGCTCTGGTTCACTGACCCTGACGCAAGCAGTCTAGCTATGGGTCGCTAACTGCATTTCTCACTGTTGACGCGTCTTAGGTCCCTGTTTTTAATTCAAACCTTTGTTGTTCGTACTTATTACACTGGATCAGGTAGTGGTCCATGTCATTCTCTTCCTGACATTCTTGGCAGTGTGGTTCCTCTATCATAAAGCATGCTGCACCGAGACGGAGACGCCACAGTTTTTTGTTCGATGGTATCTTTAGTTCTTCTCTGACCTGGCACGCCCTTGTTGGTTCTTTCAGCAGTTTGAACGCGTTTCTGCCTTTTATACTTTTCTTCCATGTTGTCTTCCATTCCTCGATTATAGTTAGCTTCACTTGGCTCTTGATCTCCGACCTTCCCAGTCCTGCTCTTATATTGTTTTTACTTATTCTTCCATTCTTGGTGTTCTGGTCTGCCAACTCGTTACCAGCTATACCTATGTGTGCTGGAACCCACACTAGCCTCACACTATATCCTCTGTTCCCTAGTGATGAATTAATTGCTAGAATTTCTTCCTTTATGTTTGGCCGGCTACATTTACCTGGGTGTTCTAAAGCTTGTAGTGATGATAGTGAGTCTGTAAATATCGTAACAGCTTCTGGTGGGTTATCTTCGATGATTTCTAAACATTTTAGAATTGCTACCATCTCTGCGGTAAAAATCGAAGCCCCTTCAGTTACACTGTAGCTCTTTTTAATTCTTCACTGTGGTATTACTACTCCTGCACCTAGTTGCCCACTATCACCCTTGGATCCATCAGTGTAGACGGCCAGACTTTGTTTTGTTAGTTGATCTATGAACTTTCTACTTATCATTTTGGTTTCCTTATCTTCTATGTTTTGTTTGATCTTTTCAGTAAGTGAGTAGTCTATGATTTGTGTTTTTAGTTCCCAGGGTGGTATTTTGCTTCTATATTTATTACTATTTTAAATTGCGTTTGGCAGTTATTTGAACTGTGTTAGATTTTCTATAGTTCTCCACCCTGTTGGATATCTATCTTTATTTAAGTGGACTTGGTTGGTTTTTGACAAATGCTTTATGTGCTGGGTGGGTCACTTCTTGTGCTACTGTACTCCAAAAATTTAATCTTAGTTCTTTACGTCTTAGACCTAGGGGCGGTATGCCAAGGGCTACTTCTAGTGCTTCTACTGGTGTTGATATAAATGCACATGTAATGGTTCTCATGGCTGCATTTTGAATTATGTCTAGTTTTGCTTTGTTAGAAGCTGCAGCTGAGTCATAGACTATTGTGACCGCTTGGCATAGAATGAGAGTTAAAGTTAGTTGCTTATCCTTTACAGGACGTGGCAATCAACCCCAGCTTTTATTGGCTGTTTGTGATTTTTCTAGGCAATTGTTTTCATTCAGTAGTTTGCCATTGCTTTCATAGAATGAGAATAACACGTTAAAAGCAGTTAAGGCATTTTTGCACAAAACACAGTATTATGAAAAGTTCACGGCTTTGAGAGAGGCACTGTAAAGCTGTCCCAGAAGCAAAAAAATAGTAAATGCATGTTTTTGAATGGAAAATTTTGTGAAAGTGAGAGTTGCTATTTTGAGTTTTTTCCTTTGTTAGAGAGAGAGACGTGTGGGAAAAGTCGAAAAGCTGAGGAAACGTGTGCACATGTAGATATTTGTACCGTGTGAAAAAGAAAGCATCGTGTGAAAATTGGCGGGAAAACAGAGTGGGCTGTATAAATAGGAGAGAAGTGCGAGAAAGGGCAATGATTCCAGGATTTATAATTCCAATAATTCCATGATATTAGACTAGAGGATTTTACAGATAGTGATAGGTGAACTGCGTCTTCGAGATTATCAAGACCAGTTTATATTTTCTTCTGTTGGATACATTTTCATGTTGGATATATATTTTCATTTTGGATACTCGCTATTTTGTGTAAACGTAAGAAACACGTACTCCACCATTGTGTCAATAACATTGCTGTTCTAATCACGTTAATAAACTATATTTTATTTTTCTACATTGCCGAGTTATCTTTGGAACATTACAGTTGGATTTATTAGACAACCCATTATACGACGTATTGCTTTTCACTAAACCTAAAAGTGTACGAACGAACTCTGGGAAGAAAAAAATAAACTAAGGTCAAGAATGTCCATCTCAGGCGACAGGCCTATAACCACTTGAACCAGAACGTACAAAGAGTTAGCTCACGTCAAAATATTTACCTGCGCACAACACCATTGACGGGCCAACCGACGGACACACACATTCTCACATTGATGTTGTAATCAACTCAGCCCGGTCACACTATGCTGGCACAATCCAGTTTCCCCTGATGAAAGACTTGTAGAATATAAGCATTATTTTATTGCTGGCCCCCCCATCCATTACCTTTTACTATCCTTAGTATATTTAGGGGTCCCCTACAGCTTTCTACTAAACTGTCTATATGTTTATTCCAATTTAGTTGTTTATCTAAAGTTATGCCCAGAAATCTTGTTGTTGAGGAGGTACATATTTTCTGTCCTTTAATGGTTATACTGATTTTTTCCTTACCTCTGCGACCCCTACTCGCTCAGCCAGACTGCAGTGATGCAGCCTGTTTCCAGGACCACCACGTGGAGGTGGAGTAGGGTCTTGGTCAGCTCTGGTTCGCTGACCCTGATGCAAGCAGTCAAGCTATGGGTCGCTGACTGCATTCTCTATTGCTGCATCTTTGGGTCCCTAACCCGGTCCCCAAAAATGCCATGCTGAAGTCGGATGTGTCGACCGAAAGGTGCAGATACCACAGCTCCGGCGTAAACAGACACAACGCAACCAACGTCCTTTTTAGGACGAACGAGGAAGAAGAAGAAGATTCTGATTTATTTTTTTTTAAATTTCCTTTGCTGAATATCATATCTACTGTTTTGTTTACATTAATTTGGAAGCCCTAACTTTTCATCCACTCTGAAACTTTGTCTATTTGTTTTTCAAGTTTTTGGTAAACATGGTCCAAGTTTTTTCCAGATCGCCAAATGGCACAGTCATCTGCAAATTGTGATATTGCATTCTAATATATACTGCTCAAAAAAAGTTAAAGGCCACTTTCAATTTTTAGGTCATTTCAACTAAGCTGTTTTTTTTAAAACCTGAACACTCAGTCAAAAAAGTTTTGCTGCATTTTGTTGCATGCTTAAACAATATTTGTTAATCTGACAATAAATCAAATCTGTGTTACGTGTGTGTACCTCCAAGGTCAATCAAATGCACGTGGTAGAAAGGGAAATAATGCATGTTTGAAAATGCTTCCTATGGCAAAACCTGGTGATAATATTGCTTAAATTTGCTTTTCACGTGCAAGTCGTGACTATAGTGAACACATTTCACCCACTTTTCGGAAGGAACGGGCAATGGGTATGTTTGTAACATTTACCATTTTAGCCATGGGTCAGCTCATTGCCGTCTTGTGGTAGACCTTGGATGTCCTGACCTGCGTTGTTCTGCGACACTGCCGGTTGCATTATAACGATCACGCAGAGTTTGTATGACAGAGTGGGCAACTCCTAATCTCCTAGCAACTTCTCGCAGCCCTACATCATCCTGCAGCCATGCCATCGCTCTCCATCTGTCAACATTGGTCAAGCGTCTTAGCGGAGCCATGGCTAAAATGGTAAATGTTACAAACATACCCATTGCCCATTCCTTCCAAAAAGTGGGTGAAATGTGTTCACTATAGTCACGACTTGCACGTGGAAAGCAAATTTCAGCAATGTTATCACCAGGCTTTGCCATAGGAAGCATTTTCAAACATGCATTATTTCCCTTTCCACCACGTACATTTGATTAACCTTGGAGGTACACACACGTAACACAGATTTGATTTATTGTCAGATTAACAAACATTGTTTAAGCATGCAAAAAAATGCAGTAAAACTTTTTTGACTGAGTGTTCAGGTTTTTTTAAAAACAGCATAGTTGAAATGACCTAAAAATTGAAAGTGGCCTTTAACTTTTTTTGAGCAGTATATATATATATATATATATATATATATATATATATATATATATATATATATATATATATATATATATATATATATATATATATATATATATATATATATATATATATATATATATATATATCATCATCTCATCTCAGCCCGTAACCCGTCATGGGTCGTAGGGGTGCCATGGTGGAAGCATCAGCAGACAGGGTCCTCCACTGCTCTCTATCCTCAGCAATGCGTACAAGTGTGGAAAAACCGTGTCCTGCCCATTCTTTGATGTTATCAGCCCAGGATTTTCTCTGCCTTCCTCTTCTCCGTTTACCTTCGACTGTTCCCTGAAGGATCGTTTTCGAAAGGGAGTCATGACGAGTTATATGCCCAAACCAGGCAAACTTTCGACGTTTCACTATTGACAAAAGTGGTTCTTGGTGGCCTGCATAGGTGTTTATCTTCTCTCTAACATAGACATTTGTTTTGTGCTCTTTATAGCAAAATGCGCAAAATTCTTCTATAACATTTATGCTCGAAAGCCTGAATCCTTCGCTCCGTATCTGCAGTGAGTGTCCAGCCCTCACACCCATACAAGAGAATAGATAATACAAGTGATTTGTATAATTTGATCTTCACAGGAAAACTGATGTTACTTTTCCAGATCACATTCAACCTTGTCATGGCAGATGAAACCATCTCAAGTCTTGTCTTGATTTCTTTAATTGATCTTCCATCACTACATATAGTGGACCCGAGATATTTAAAGGTGTTAACTTCTTCTAACGTTTGCCCATTTAACGTAATGTTGGTCGGAACATGTTTCTTATGGCTATTCACCAATATCTTGCTTTTTTCTATATTAATTTCCATCCCATACGTTCTTGTTACTTTCTCCAGTCTAGAGGTAAGGTCTTGAAGTTCTGATTCTGATCCAGCTATCAGATCAATATCATCAGCAAAACGTAGGTTGCACAGAGGTTGGCCTCCAATCGATATGGTTGATTTATAATCGTAGAGAGCCTCCTGCATAATATGTTCTAGATATATATTAAAGAGCACTGGTGACAGGATACATCCTTGGCGAACTCCTACAGTTGTTTTGAAAAATTCTCCAATGTCGTTGCTTATAAAAACAGCACTGCTTGCGTCCTTGTATAGTGCTTCAATGATATCTATGATGTTGGTATCAAAATTGAATTTTCTCATTACTTGCCATAAGCCTTCATGCCAGACTCGATCGAAGGCTTTTGTGAAATCGATGAAGTTATGGTATAAATCGTGTTGATGTTGGAGATGTTTTTCGATAAGTAATCTAATATTGAAGATTTGTTCTGAGGTACTTCTTTTTGGTCTAAAGCCAGCCTGTTCCTCTGACAAGATTTCTTCTGATTTCTGTTTTATTCTGTTCAAAAGTATCCTTAACATTACTGTTGCGTGATAAATTCTCGCAACATCGTTTTATTACAATATCTATTTTATAACGCAAGGGCAACAACTGCTTGAAATTTATAGTCACTTTTCTCGGTAAGCATTTGTCTTCCCGCGTTGGTATTGAATGCAGTTAAGTTTTGAGCTGTGGTCTTTTTGCGCTGGACTGCGCATGACTGTCTTGTTTTTTGGTCGATCGGTTTCCGCCCACCACTAGTGGAGTGAGCGATTTGAATGGCGAAAGAGATGCCTCGTTGAAGAGGGGATCTCCGCTATTTTTTGTTCTGTCAGGGATGTGTAGTCCTCTTAATGGATATTTCGTTTATTCGAGATAATACCTCTAGTGTTTCCCACATGTCGGGAGGCGTGATATTTCTGTGTATTTCCTGAAGGCAAGGTAAATTGACTTTTCATTAACTCTATCGATTTTGGGTCGTGAGCGATTTCGATTCATAGCCTGTCTTCGAAAGTCGTCGTCACGAGATGTTTTCCCAGCTCACATGTCGCTGTATTGTACTGCATCGGTTGATGCATGTCCCAAGGACCATTACTTGCTACTTTGTTAAATGAACTAGGTTTGGAAAACCTTTATTATCTAGAGGATATTTTTGAGGACATTATTTATACTTCGGCAGACGTGTCTGTCTTGCTGAAGTCAGACTAAGGAGAGTGAACTGATCTCATACATCTGGTTATCTCCTGGCTGTTATAGAAAAGGATGGAGTTTTTCACCTGACTACATTTACAGCACTATGAAATATAACATGCATCTGACTCATCATTGTAATGCTGTCTACCGTCTATTGCTGTATTGAATGTTGCTGTGATAATGACTGTTTGATGTGCCTACATATTCGCGTAACCATTTTGTCACTGTGGCGTCCACAATAAATAATGAAGAAAAACGTCAACGGCTGTTACAAGAATCATTGACTTTATACGTCGTGAGTTTACTGACGTCCTATGTGGATTGCCCTGTTATTTTTGTATGAACATTGTTTTGACTGAACACATCTGCACACTACACAAAACCAGACATGCGGATACCATCCATCATCATATGGCATCACGCATCATTTGGTGGCCATAAGCTGGTTTGATTCTGGTACCAGCAAACACGGGGTCCCTTACCCACTTCATTTTCAACAAGAATTCATCAGCATCCTTCAAGAAATTAACATTCTTCAATACAGTCAACATCTTCAAAATTTTCAAAGTACTCGGCGTTGCCCGGTAAAAGTCAAAATTTCAACTTTTTGACGGAAACAAGAATTTGACAGTACCCGGCGTTGTTACATGTTGCCGGATAACTCGGACTGCTGTTATCTTTTACGCAAGTCAAGCAAGTTGCTGCTGTCAAGGTTCCAGTGCTGTCGTTTTTGTGAAGGTCAAGTGCCGGTTGAAACGGGTTGTTTTCTGAAGAAGGCCAAGTACCGATTTCCATCAACTTACTTTTGGATTAGAAGGTCAAGTGCCGAAACAACTCAACACACAGTATTTCAGAAGCTCTTGTACCATCGTGTTAGCAGTGGAAGCAGTTCAGATGTGCCATCATCGTTGGAGCTTCGCTCTTTAGGACGTTGATTGACATCCGTTTTTTCTGCTGTTCTACGATTGGAAGCCTATAAGTTAAGTGGCCTGTTTGTATGTAAACTGTGCCCTTATACTTCTGCTGAGTCTTCTGTGTATCATCTCATTCTATATGTTATATGTCTATATGTTATTTGTATATTTATATGTTTATATTTCAGCGGGTTCTCGGTTGGGTGGTGTCTCCGTTAGATTATGCCACGTCATAGAGGTCGTCTATTGTGAGCGTTTTCTGTAGGGTTTGCAAATTTCCGATACTGGAATTTGCTAAGCGACTTCTGTTGCTATTTATGTTAGCTGTGATGACATGTTTTAATATTGTTTTCGTTATTATTTCGCATTCTTTAGTTTTGTTTTGATTTGTTTGTATTTGTTAGCCTACTCTTGTCTATAATTTAGTTTCATACAACATTTTTGTTTATACACTGTGGTGTCATGTATTTTGTTTAATTATATCGCAGATATCGTCACATTTTTTGTGATATTTCATTAATTTCTGCTTTATTTTTAGTTGATTTCTGCGAACGTTTTTGTATTGTTGCTGATCTTTGTTATTGTTTACATTGTTATTGTTTACATTGTTTGCATTGTTTACATTTTCAATGTTTACATTCTGCATGTGTTTACATAGTCATTGTTTACAGTTATAGTAATTAGTTAATGGGCTATGCTAATGCACTGTTACTACTACACTGATGATAAATGAATGATGAATAGTGTCGTGCACTATTGAATGAGAAGTGCACTTATGATCAAGAATTGATTGTTGATATTTCATATACAAGTTCTTTGATTGGAGACTTGTTTCCCACAGAGACTGGGATAATATAAGGTGATGTGAATATACAAGTGCTTAATTAAGACTTGTTACACTTAGGTTTGAAATAAATTAGTTAATTATTTCAGGTTTTGGACTCATATGTTAGACAACATGTCTACATTTGAGCACTTTATTGAGCAGGGTAAATTGCTTGGGAAGACTGGTGATAAGTTAGAAGAATTTGCAACTGCTCGATATGATAAAGCAATGGAAGCTGAACAAAAGAAACTGCATCTGGAAGCTGAACAAAAGAAACTGCAGATGCAGGTGGATGAAAAAAGATTCCAAATGGAAATGGAAAAACAAAAAAGGGAATCAGAAGCTGAGGAAAGAAAACTCCAGCTACAGCTAGAAGCTGAAAGACTTCAAAAAGAGGCTGAGAATAAAAGACTTGAAAAAGAGGCTGAAAATAAAAGACTTGAAAAAGAGGCTGAAAATAAAAGACTTGAAAAAGAAGCTGAAAATGAAAGACTTCAAAAAGAGGCTCAGGCTGAGGAAAGAAGATTACAGAGAGAGTCTGATGAGAGGAAAGAGAAAGCAAAAATGGAACATGAAGAAAAGGTCTTAGCTTTAGAGTTGGAAAAATTGAAATTGACGAGCATGAGTAATGGTAATGATTCAAACAAGGGTTCATCTTCTGGTAAGGCTAATAATGATACTTTTAAGATTAAGTTACCAACATTTAGTCCTTCCAGTGATGACATAATGTTCTATCTGGACAGATTTGAACAAGCATGTACAGCTCATAACATAGACAAAGCAAAATATGTTTATCAGTTATCAGGGATACTGACAGGTAAAGCTCTAAGTATATTAAATATGGTGGATGAACCTGACAAGAACAATTATGAGGTTGTCAGGGCCGCTTTGTTAAAGAAATATCAGCTTAACGAAGACGGCTATCGTCTACAATTTAAAAACATGTTACCTGAAAATGGAGTTGAATTCTCCGAGTTTATTGCAAGAATACGCATTACTTTCTCACGATGGGTTGAACTATCTAAGACGGAAAAAACTTATGAAGGACTTATGGACTTAATACTTAGAGACAAAGTCATGTCGTCTGTCAATGAGTCTTTCCTTGCTTTCCTTCATGAACGTAAACCTAAAACAATAAAAGAAATGGAAGATTTCTGTTGCCAATACGTAACTGCGCACCCACACATAACCATGGGTAACTCTAAGGTGAAAGAAGGTTTACCAGTTGCTTCGGCAGCTCCGTATGGCCAAAACTTTGCTCGTAGATTCCAACAAAATTTTGATAGAAAGAGTAGCGGTAATTTCTGTCAAAATCATGGAAATCAATTTCATGGTGATTCTTCTTCGAAGAATTGGAGACAACCTGATAGTACTCGTTACTATCACCCTAATAATTATAAGCATTTCAAAAGAGGATATGGTAATAGAGGTTATTCCTGCCGAAGACCTCAGAACCAAACAAATAGATGTTCGCATCAATGTGAACATGATAGTAATCGTGGAAACTGGAATTCGAACCAGGATAACAATTACAATAGAGACAATAATAACTGCAGAGATAATAATAACTCTGATAACTTCAGAGGTAATAATAGTCGGGGTAGATCTCAACACAAAAAAAAGAGATATCAGCAGGCTAATGCTGTACAACAGGAAACTGAGGGAGCCTGTAATCATGTTGTTGATAGTAAAAACTTTGACGCTGTCACTGGTTCTGCTTTTGACTTTGAGAGAGCAAACAAATGCCCCCAATGCAGTACTTTATTCGAACCGGGTACCATAACTACTTTGAGTTGTGGTCACCCACTTCCCGCTCTTCCTGCTGCTGTTGCGCATGACGGGAGGGGTTCTTTAATTCTACATAAGGGTCTTGTTAATGATACTCCGGTCTCACTACTTTTCGATTCCGGATGCACCACTATTGGTGTTAGACAATCGCTTGTAGATCCATCTTGTGCTACAGGAAGGGTTATTAAATGTGTCACATTTGGCGGCACTCTAGAAAAATATCCTACTGCTGTAATTCGCATTGCCACTCCTTTCTTTACTGGAGATGTGCATGCTTGTCTCTTACCTAATCCTATTGCGGACCTTATTATTGGTCGTATTCACGGAGTTAGGGAGTGTACCCCACAGCAGATTGCTGCTTGGGAAGATAATAACATGCAAGCTACAAATGCAGTAGTTACAAGAGCACAAGCTCTACAAACACCCGAAACTTCACTGAATAGTGATAATGAAGTTGATAGCCAAGATAGTCACTTAGTAATCACTCGTGACTCTTTCATAAAATTGCAAGAAGAAGATCCTTCTTTAAAAAAATTCTTCGTTCTTGCGAAGAAAGGTGATCCGAATCAGGATACAAATAGAAAATCTTGGATTGCAATGAGAAACGGCGTACTTGTACGTATGGTACAAGATTCGACTACGTCGGCACATTCGCAAATTCTTGTTCCCAAGAGCATGAGAGTGCAAATATTACAACATGCTCATGACTCGCAATGTGCTGGACATATGGGTTTTGCCCGTACGAAGTCGAGAGTCCTTGCGGCTTTCTTTTGGCCTTTTGTCAATAAGGACATTCGTATTTACTGCCGATCATGCAAGGTATGTCAGGAGGTCAAATCTAGAGGACCACGACATGCTGCGCCTATCCAGGCTGCTGACATTCCTATTCGGCCGTTTCAGAAAATGGCCATAGATATTATTGGCCCTTTTAAGGTCAAGTCGGCCAGAGGACATCAGTTTATCCTTACATGTGTCGATATGTGCACACGTTGGCCAGAGGCTATTCCTCTTAAGAGCATATCTACTACAGATATCGCAGATGCTCTTTGGTTGATATTTTCTCGCTTGGGGTTCCCCAGAGAAATATTGTCAGACCATGGCACTCAACTCATATCTGACACTATGTCACAGGTAATGTCTACCTTACATATTGAACGATCTCTCAGTAGTATCTACCATCCTATGTCTAATGGGTTAGTTGAGCGTCTGAATAGAACGCTCAAGACTTTGCTTGGTAAGATAACTGAAGATCATCCTCAAGATTGGGACAGGGTTTTACCCGCGGCTCTCTTTGCCTATAGAGAAGTCCCTAATGAACACACAGGATTTTCTCCCTTCGAACTTGTCTTTGGCGCGCGTCCACGCGGCCCTATGTCTTTATTACACGATCTCATCACTGCCGATGATATTAGCGATGAAACTCAATCCTCATATGAGTATGTCATTGCTCTTAGACAAAAGATCATTGAGGCATGTAAGCTAGCAACTGCTTCATCAGAAATTGCTAAAGAGAAGGCAAGACAGTTTGCTAACAAGAATAGATGTCTACGACAACTTTGTCCAGGTGACAAAGCATTCGTCCTACTCCCCAGTAGGGAAAATAGACTTCTTATTGCATGGAAAGGTCCGTATGCAATAGTCTCTCGGATTTCCGATGTTGACTATGTGGTCGATATTGATGGAAAGCATAAAACTTTCCACATAAACATGCTTTCGGAATTTCACGAACGTCCGGACTATTTGCTGCCTATTTTCCAGGCAACGGATGATGCTCCTGCACCTCACGGTCATTATTCATCCCTGTCTGTCATACAGGATGAGGAATCTACCTTCTCTGATGTCAACCTTCCCCTTCCAGTGGTTCCATTACATTCTACGGAATCTTGGAAAAACGTTTCTGTTTCTCCTAATCTTTCTGGTGACGAACATCGACAAGTCTCGTCGATGTTACAAACATTTCAGGATGTTCTCACTGACATTCCTGGACACACAGATGTCATAGAACATGACATAATTCTTACCGACAATAATCCAATTAGGGTTAGGCCGTATCCTATTCCTATACACTTTCAGTCGCAAGTGGAAAAGGAATTGGATGAAATGATTCAATTAAATATAATTGAACCATCGACTTCACCATATTCTTCTTCCATGGTTATTGTCCGGAAGAAGGATAAGAACATACGAATTTGTGTTGATTATCGCAAATTGAATCAGGTCACAAAGTTCGACGCTGAACCGATGCCTTTGTTAGAAGATCTACTGATTAGACTTTCTAATTCTAGATTCTTCACTAAACTTGACTTGTCTAAAGGTTATTGGCAAGTGCCTTTAGCAGAGCATGCCAAACCTCTTACTGCTTTTTCTACACCTAGGGGTCTATTTCAATGGAATGTTATGCCTTTTGGTCTCATGAACGCCCCTGCCACTTTCGTTCGCATGATGCGTCGAATTCTGTCACATCGTTCGGATGTCATCGCATACTTAGATGACATCTGTCTCTTCAGTGATACCTGGGAAGATCACTATTTAGGGTTATATGACTTACTGTCCACTCTACGTGAGAATAATTTGACAGCAAAACCTTCTAAAGCTTTTGTTGGTTTTGGTGAAATCTCTTTCCTGGGTCATCGTGTTGGTCATGGTCTCTTGAAGACAGAAGACCACAATACTTCCAAAATACTGAACATCTCTGTTCCTAAAACGAAGAAACAAGTTAGGAGTCTCTTAGGTTTAATTCAATTTTATGGGAGATTTATTCCAAATTTATCTTCGATCATGGCACCTCTCTCAACATTGTTGAAGAAAGGTTCGCCTAATCTGGTCCGTTGGTCTGAAGAATGCCAATCTTCACTAGACCAAATCAAGAATATATTTTCTTCTCCTCCCATCTTAAGATTACCTACTCTTGATAGGACTTTTGTTCTTCGGAGTGATGCTTCATCCACTGGGATTGGAGCAGCACTGATGCAAGAATATGCAAATACTCTGCATCCTGTTATGTACATTTCTAGAAAACTAAATGCGGCAGAGAGGAACTACTCGGTTTTAGACCGTGAGTTGTTAGCGATGGTTTGGTCAATTCTAAAGCTACAAAGATTCCTCCTGGGCGCACATTTCATTCTAGAGACTGATCAGAAAGCTCTTACAGCTATTCAGACTAAGAATTTGAAGAGTTCGAGATCCACTCGATATGCTATAGCTCTTCAACCTTTTCACTTCACGGTACGAGCTATCCGTGGTGCGGATAATGTGATGGCTGACATTTTGTCTAGATGCCCACATGACTCCAACTAATACTTCTGTCCTATATTTCCATATATTACAGAGTCATAACACACCTATATTTCTACAATAGATTAGCACATCTGTACTTACTTTATATGTACACACTATCGTGCTTTGTTGTCATCTTCTTCTGTTCGTTTTTTAAGATGATAGAGGAGGACTGAGTAGTTAATATAAGGGCCGTTAGTTTACTAAACAGCCACAATTATTAATAATGTATTGTACCTTATGAAGCATATTAGTTATTAATTAGCATTATATTGCTTGTACTTTCTCAGAATGTCATTGTTGAGCTGAGGACTTACCTTACTAGTATCAAGCATGACGAGTTCTAGATTGTGTACTTACCCTCGGAATACCAGAGCATATGTCCTGGATCGTCATGTAGTTTAACTTTACTATGTACTTATGTCATTACATGTCAAAGAATGTACTATTTAAATTTTCCTATCAGATTTGTACATCCATTTTTAAAGACAATATTAGAGTATGCTGTTTAATGATGATTATGGTAACTTGCATACGTATATTGTGTTTACATGCTAACGTGATGTGTGTTGGTGACACCTCCCCGATGTGAATATTTTTTGAGACATATTTATTTTTCTGTTGAGGTATATCCTCACCAGACACTCTATATTAGCCTCATGTTAGGCAATTTAATTAATTATCAGCGCATAATTCGTGCGTTTTGAGCCGCTTATCGCATGCTCTTTGATATTTAAAAAAAAAATATGTTCCACATTTTTTTTTATCGGGAGGAGGTGGTGATATGTTGCGTGATAAATTCTCGCAACATCGTTTTATTTCAATATCTATTTTATAACGCAAGGGCAACAACTGCTTGAAATTTATAGTCACTTTTCTCGGTAAGCATTTGTCTTCTCGCGTTGGTATCGAATGCAGTTAAGTTTGAGCTGTGGTCATTTTGCGCTGGACTGCGCATGACTTGTCTTGTTTTTTGGTCGATCGGTTTCCGCCCACCACTAGTGGAGTGAGCGATTTGGAATGGCGAAAGAGATGCCTCGTTGAAGAGGGGATCTCCGCTATTTTTTGTTCTGTCAGGGATGTGTAGTCCTCTTAATGGATATTTCGTTTATTCGAGATAATACCTCTAGTGTTTCCCACATGTCGGGAGGCGTGATATTTCTGTGTATTTCCTGAAAGCAAGGTAAATTGACTTTTCATTAACTCTATCGATTTTGGGTCGTGAGCGATTTCGATTCATAGCCTGTCTTCGAAAGTCGTCGTCACGAGATGTTTTCCCAGCTCACATGTCGCTGTATTGTACTGCATCGGTTGATGCATGTCCCAAGGACCATTACTTGCTACTTTGTTAAATGAACTAGGTTTGGAAAACCTTTATTATCTAGAGGATATTTTTGAGGACATTATTTATACTTCGGCAGACGTGTCTGTCTTGCTGAAGTCAGACTAAGGAGAGTGAACTGATCTCATACATCTGGTTATCTCCTGGCTGTTATAGAAAAGGATGGAGTTTTTCACCTGACTACATTTACAGCACTATGAAATATAACATGCATCTGACTCATCATTGTAATGCTGTCTACCGTCTATTGCTGTATTGAATGTTGCTGTGATAATGACTGTTTGATGTGCCTACATATTCGCGTAACCATTTTGTCACTGTGGCGTCCACAATAAATAATGAAGAAAAACGTCAACGGCTGTTACAAGAATCATTGACTTTATACGTCGTGAGTTTACTGACGTCTTATGTGGATTGCCCTGTTATTTTTGTATGAGCATTGTTTGACTGAACACATCTGCACCCTACACAAAACCAGACATGCGGATACCATCCATCATCATATGGCACCACGCATCAATTACCTTACTTGGATGACTAATAAGGCTAATGATTCTGTAGTTCTTGCACATTTTTAGATTTCCTTTCTTTGGAAGCGGTATTACTAATGACTGCGTCCATTCTTTTGGCCATTTTTTGTACTCCATATCTTCTGGCAAATTGTTGTCATGATTTTTACTATATCTGGTCCTCCATATTTCAAGAGCTCTGCTGGTATATTATCCACACCCGGTGACTTCCCTCCTTTCATCGAACATATAGCCTCTTCCACTTCTTCCCGTAATATTGCTGCATTTCCGAGTTCCCTGTTTTCGCACTTAATGTTGTTTAATATGCCTAAGTCAGTGTCAAGTTTACAGTTATATAATTTTTTACAATATTCTGTCCACCTTCTCGTTACAGCTGTTTTTTCATTGAGCAGAGCCCCATTGCTATCCTCTATGACAGTTACCCTGGGCTGTTGAGGTTTTGATAGTTTTCTTAATGTGTCAAAAGCTGCCTTGCTGTTACCTTTTATTAGCCCCGTATTAATGGACTCACATTGATCAGCTACCCATTTTTCTTTGGCCTGTTTCATTTTCTTCCTAATATTTTTGTTCACCATACTGTATTGCCATGCTGCTTCAGGAACCTCTTTCTTAACCTTTTTCATTTCCCGCCGTGTATCACATAACTTTAGAATGTCATCTGTAACCCATGGTTTGTTTATTTTCTTTCTTTTACCAAGTATTTCTGTTGCTGATTCAATGAGCACGTCTTTCATGTTCTCTGTGATTGAGTTGATATCATCCTCCAAAAAGTTGAGAGCTGCGAATTTTCCTCCAACAGTTGCCTCAAAGATTCCCGCGATTTCTAGATCTTTCAGTTTGTCTAAATTGAATCTTAACTGAGAACATCTGTTTTGATTATAGTTCTTTTTAAGTTTAAGCTTGAGCGTCATCAATACCATGTCGTGATCACTACCAATGTCGGCGCCAGGAAAAGTCCTAGTCTTGGCTTTATTAATACTGGACTTGAATCTTTTGGATACAAGAATAAAATCAATTTGGCCATGTATCTCAGTTTTTGGGGCATGCCATGTTGTTCTTCTTGATAACTTATGAGGAAATAGTGTATTTGCAAGGGTTAGTTTATAGTTGCTGGCAAATTCTAGTAGCCTTAGTCCTCGATCGTTGGTTTCTCCTGTCCCAAATTTCCCTACTGTACCAGCCCAGTGACCGTATGCATCTGGCCCTATTTTAGCATTCCAATCACCTAACACGATGAGAAGATCTTTCTTTGGAATTTTCTTAATTGCTTCATCCAGATTGTCATAAAATGTATCAATTGCCTCATCCTCATAGTCAGTAGTGGGGGCATATACCTGTATGATGGAGATGTTCTTTGGATGTGCTGCAAT
Organism: Oreohelix idahoensis; assembly: GCA_024509875.1. NCBI lineage: Eukaryota > Metazoa > Mollusca > Gastropoda > Stylommatophora > Oreohelicidae > Oreohelix > Oreohelix idahoensis. The sequence continues at coordinate 300,848 of JAMPIV010013927.1, read as the reverse complement.
ACGAATGGTGATAAGCCTGCTATTTATTGGGGTGCAGCTGATGACAGAGTTCAATCTATCTTTATGTACGATAAAACCTACTCCATGCTGATGTTTAGACTCATCTCCACTAAACCAAATTTTGTGACCATCATCCGTTATTGATTCACCTAATCCTGTCCATCTGACTTCTGCTAGGCCCAGGATGTCCCACGAGTATCTAACAAGTTCATGCGTTAGTCCTTTGACTTTTCCACACGCATATAGCGTGCGTACATTCCAAGTTCCAACAACAAAGCTTTCTCTTGGAAGTTTCAAAACAGGTGTTTGTACCCCATTCGCTGACTTATCACTCTCAAGGGGCAATGAGAGCGCGGTCGTTGTTAATCCGGGCATCGGCCGATCCGGCAAATTATTACTGAGTTGACTTTCCATCATAGCATTTCAGTGGGCAAGAGGTTTGCTTGGCGGTGCCCATCTCCTCTCCAAGTATCCTTGCAGGTACATACAAAAATGTACCTGGAGCAGTAACAATAGCCCTCAATAAATCTGTAATGTTTTGAAACACTGTCCGATCGACACATCACAAAACCGCCATCTTGGCTGCTTGTATCAACACAAACAGCGAACTCACATGATAGGCAAACTTGATGTTTTCATCTTTAAAATACTTAGCAACATAATCCAGAAAAAGCCAAACACACTACAAACTCATACAGCCTTAATAAGGGCTGTTACCACTGATGCAGCCTCCAAAACGACGACATGAAATGCACAACACAAAAGTGCGGCCTACCACGCCGCCATCTTGGCCTACAACCTATATATATATATATATATATATATATATATATATATATATATATATGTATATATATATATATATATATATATATATATATATATATATATATATATATATATATATATATATATATATATATATATATATATATATATATATATATATATATATATATATATATACAGTAGAACTCCATTTATCCGAACCCCAATTATCCGAACATCCAATTATCCGAACACTTTTTCGAGAAAAAAAAAAATCAGGCGCCACCAGTCATGTTAGACTTTATTTTTGAATCTTTTGATGCTGCAAGCTTCAAATGTGTGCGAACAATTTGTAGAGGATGGAATGGGCTAATGGTCAGTCGCTTACGTACAGGAAGTCAGTCAGATCATAAAGTCAGTTAATATCTGGTTTACCAATCTAGTGTACGTATGCGTTCTAGGCAGAACACTGGCTAAACAGACAGTTCAACTTAAAATAATTGTGTCTGCTACTACAGCAGAATAATTTTGGTGTGCAAGTATTTCTCTGTGCGATATGGAATCTTCCAGAAGGCCTAAAGCATATAAAAGGAACCGCAATGTTTTGTCAATTGAAACGAAAACAGAAATTATCAAGAGACTAGGAAAAGGTGAAACTGTGTCTTCACTTGCGAGGATTTCCAATGTTGGGAAAGCTACCGTCTCTGACATCAAAAGTAACAAGGATAAAATTATGAGTTTTGCACCGAAATTGGATAGTGAAAATGGGTCGAAGAAACGTAAACCATGAGACATGCGAAAGATTTGAAATTGGAAGAGGCTTTGTATATATGGTTTGTGCAAAGAAGAAGCAAAGGGGAAACTATCTCTGGTTCTCTATTGTGTGAAAAGGCACTTCAGTTCAACAATCAACTTGACTGTCCTCCTGACTTTAAGGCTAGCCAGGGATGGTTAAGAAACTTTAAATCTCGTCATGGCATACGAGAATTGGAGATGCAACTGCCGCTGAAAATTTTAAAGAAACATTCTTGGCTTTTTTTGGAAGAAGAAGATTATTCACTCGATGTGTATAATGCCGATGAGACTGGCTTATGCTGGAAATCATTGCCTCAAAAATCACTTGCATCTCAGCGCGAAGCAGCTTCCCCTGTGTTTAAAAAGTGCAAAGAGAGAGTAACAATTTTGGTAGCCGCGAATGCCAGTGGAAGTCATCGTTTACCGGTGCTAATGATCGGTAAAGCCAAAAAACCACGTTGTTTAAAGAATGTGACATGTCTCCCATTGTGCTACAAAGCACAGAAGAGTGCTTGGATGAATAGTGAAATATTTCTTGATTGGTATACAAATCAGTTCATCCCAAATGTGAAGAGGTTGAGAGAACAAGAAAAGAAAACTGGAAAAGTAATTCTTCTACTGGACAATGCACCATCTCATCCAGAGACGGATACATTGAATGCAGTTGATGCAAATTTTAAAGTAATTTTTCTGCCTCCCAATGTAACAGCACTGATTCAACCAATGGATCAGGGTGTTATAGCAAAGCTTAAAACGATGTACAAGAAGGAAGTCATGCGTCGTTTATTGTTGGCTGAAGATGAAGAAAGTGTGGTGGCGTTTTCCAAAAAGCTTAATCTCAAAGACTGCTGATATATGTTAGCTGATGCTTGGACCACCCTGTCACAAGATAATCTCAACAAGGCTTGGAATAGATTGCTTGGGAAAAAAGGAGGAAATGAAACTACTGTAGTGGACACAAATGATGATTGTATAAATGAAGTTGTGGAACTGTTTCAAGCAATGCCCGGATTTTCGGCCTGTGACAAAGATGATGCACACATGTGGCTAGAAGATGATAATGATTCTGGTTTTCAGTTTTTGAATGACGAAGAAATTTTGTCTTTTGTGCAAGAAGAAAACCAAATACATGTAGTGACCGATGATGAAGACTCCTCAGAAGTACATGATGTACTTGTAGATTATGAAGAAAACCCAAAACGTCGACCAAGTCCTGAAGAGGCCTTTATAGCACTAGAAACAGCGATGGCTTGGTACGAGCAAGAAGATGACAGCTGTCCTATACAGCTTCTGCTGTTGAAGAGAATGCGGGACTTAGCAGCCAAAAGGAGACTATCCAGTTTGGTGCAAAAGAGGATTCCTCATTAATTTAAATAGTGGGTTACATCTGTGCAAGTACATGTATACGTAAGTTGCGCCTGGTTTTGAATCGTTTGTAATGTTATTTTGAAAACATTTCTCTTTCTTAAAAAAAAATAATTAATACAAGTAGTACATGCACTGCAAAATGTAATGAAAGATTTTGGTGATACAGTGATCTAATACAGTGTGGGTATTATTATTACAGTACAAGTAAATATGTTTTATAGTGTATTTTCCTTGTGATTGTTAATTATTTTTAGAAATATGTGTACATGTACTCGATACATCATGTAATCCAATTATCCGAACATTTGATTATCCGAACGATGCTCGGTCCCATGGGGTTCGGATAAATGGAGTTCTACTGTATATATATATATATATATATATATATATATATATATATATATATATATATATATATATATATATATATGTGTGTGTGTGTGTGTGTGTGTGTGAAAGATTCCGTTATAGGCCCATTGAGGCATATTAGGAATACAGTGTTAGGCCCATATTTTTTTACCATACGGCACACTAGGGATGATGTGGCCAGCATCACGCCGGCCGCCTTTCTAACCCAAGTGTCACGCATGTCCTCCCCTTAGCTCTGCGGTAGTGGTCCAACAATGGCCAAAACTCATGAGTAACTAATGTAGGTCTTCAAATGTTCTACCTTCGCACAAGATTACTCTTGGCAGAGTTGTAGATAGAAGAATAATGATGCTTCTACTTCAAGGGAGTATTCACAAGATATTCAGAAAGCGAGAAAAATGCTGCATGAAGCTGAACAAATGTTAACTCTAGTATCTGCCGTCAACTTTTGTGAAGGATAGGGTTATATTATAATTCGTTGGCTCGTTCAAGCCCCTAACCGCGTTAATTCAGCTAATTCCTCTAATTACTATTGTATAGCTCTGTTTAAGTGGAGTTAAGAAATTGTCTGAGACTTACGGATGTAGTACATTCAAAATGATTAAATCAACTTTAAATTTGTCTTTATACAAATAACAAATTTAATAATCAATTATGTTTTAACGGTTATAAAAATGAATAATTCCTTACAGAAAAAGTTATCATCACTGGGTGATGTTATGGCGTTAAAATTTGGATAGTTCACTTGGCAGCTCTTATGTTTCTACTTAGCTGCCAATGAGTTTGTCTGTTCGGTTCTAGTTGATGTTTGGTTCTTTGTAGATGGAGGACTGATTCACACTCGTCACTGGCCAAGTTTGAAAGTTGTAGCACGTTCCAAGAAGTATCAGGGGGGTAGCTGGTCCCACGTCTCAAAGACCAGCCTGATGATGGTATCTAGCCGCAGCTTCAGACCACTTATACCCTCACTTGTTCCACAGATAGGACCCTCAACTGGTACCACCAACTAGTATCACAAAAGAAGGGAACAAATACCCTCTTGAGTATTGAGTTTCCCGACACATACTTATGTGTCACCCTCTTTCTATTCCACCATCCCATCTACCTCAGAACTTTTACCCTAGCTGAGAATTAATATTAATCCCATTGAGCGAAAATAATATTCATTACATTTAGGTTGAAAAGATTTATATTTACCTTTACATTGTTTGAAAAGGTTAATGATATAAATGGAATATGTTTCCCTTTACATCTACCGTGTTTGAAAATGCTAACAATATACATTAAATATGTTTACATTTACATCTACTTACTTACTTACTTAGTCGTTCCCCTTCTACCGTGAGGTGTAGAGGTTTGGAAGAGAGAGCGCCAGACTATCCTATCGGCTGTCTTCCTCCTGGCCTGGTTCCATTCTAGTCCTCGGTCCTTCAAAGATTGTCTAATGTTGTCCTCCCAGCGGACTCTGGGTCATCCTGGAGGTCTGGATCCTTGGCTCTTTGTTTCCCATGCTTGTCGTGGTATCCGATCTTCTCCCATTCTGCAGACATGGCCAAACCATCTTTATTGGGACTGTTCTACTTGGGTCTGCAGGGGGTAGGATTTAGGCCTTGACGTATCGTCTGGTTGCGTACCATGTCTCTTCTTGTTACTTCAACCACCTTCCTCAGATACCTCATTTCTGAGGTTTGGATCTGGCTTTTATGGGTTGTAGTCATTGCCCATGACTCGCATCCGTATGTCAAGACTGGGACATAGGTGGAGCGGTATACAGCCATCTTCGTTTTCTTACCAACCTCTCTCTTGCTGAGGAATCCTCGATTTATGGCCTGAAAAAGTCTCCCAGCTGCTGCTTTTCGAGTGCATTTACATCTACACTGGTTGAAAATGTTAATAATATAGATTATGTACATCATTTCTGTCATCATTCACTCCCTGCTGCACATGGAACTTGGGACTACCTCTGTTTTTTGGTTCTCTGTAAGAAATAAAGCTGTCACCTGCCCTGGCAGTGGTGGTTCATGAAATCATCATTCTATATGCTGAGGTTGTCAGCCTCAAATGACTTGGACATCCACTAGCAATTTTTAAATATTAATATTCACATGTCAATATAAACATATTAGTTCACATGTTAATAGTGCAAAGTATAGAATTTAAAATGTACAACTTACGCCAATCTTTAAGCTCACAGTCTGCTGACTCAGAGAAATAGTTTAAGGCAGTTCGACGATGCCTCTTACACGTGGCCTTGGGTGTTGTTACTTTAGCAATAAGTTCCCACTTTGAGTTTGTGTTACAGGTTCCTCAGATTCCGGTTTCCGTGTTAAAATGGTATAGTTTTCCTCGGATCTAAGTCCTCAAGCTGCTCAAACAAGGTCCGATCTGGTAAATGAAATCTGCTGCTATTCTTAACTATGGCAAGGTCTGGTTGTTTTCTTGGCGCGAGGTGAATTTTCACAATGTTCTCAACTGACTGTGTCAGGTTTTATTACACTTCGCTCCCACAGCAGTACTTTGTTACGATTTAGGTAGGGTTCAATCAGGAATTTTGTTCTTCCTATGTTTTGAATGCCCTCCAATCGTAATAAAACCTGTGTTTTTTGGTGGGGTAATTCAAAATATTTCCACAAGGAAATTTATGTGCGTTAATGCAAAGGTCATGTCTTCTACATATGGAAGTTAGATTTCCGTACTATTTACAAATACAACTCCTTATTTTTATCTAAAGTAATATGTTCGTAATGAGTCGTACAGTAAGCGATTATGTCATGTCGAGTCTACCGAATGCTTGCCAGCAGGTCGATAATTTATCACCTGGCACTCCCAGGTAAACACAATTCGTCGTATTACCATCTGAACGAAAAAGTCACACTCGCCTTATTAGCGATTAAACAAATTCGATGGGCGATTTTTCATGTGAAACAGGCGGTCTGGTATACGTGAATATTTACCACAGGATTGTCGATTAATGTTGCATCATCTGCCTACTCTTAACAAGGTGAAGCGGGCAAACAAACATGACGACTATTACTGTACGATGATTTGAAAATGCAAAATATCTGTTTGACAGCAGAGAAAGAAAAAGTGCCGACAATTGAAAATTTCACGTAATCAGTACTCACAAATGTAACTGTCTACTGCCGGGAAGGAGAAGAGATCGACACAATGATTCCATCACACCAGGCAGTTTTGCAGTTTTCCCCAGGCCAAAAAATAGAGGCTTTTTTCCCACAAGTAATGTTTTAAAAACAGGCAGTAGACATTTTATATTAATTCGGCAGATATTGATTAATCATCAAACTGTGGGAAACTGGCCGAAGAATGTTGTGAAAGAACGTTGAGTTCTTATGTAATTGTTTGTTATGTTGTGCGAAGTAATGACACCATAAAAAAATAAAAAAATGATGAAATTGTGCACTTACAAGTACATATTTCAACTCTACTTTACTCGACGGTAAAAAACTAAGAGTCGGTAAGGATATCCAGCTGAAAATTAAGCCGAGACGTTTTGTCACAAACAAAAAAAAAATGAAAATTCTAATTTTTATGATATTTTTTTTTTTTTTTGGGTGTGTCACAGAGAGTTTATTGATCATAAATTGCCTATGTTGAAGGACTTTCGTGTGTGGTTACTGGTTGTGTTGCTTGAATTCTGATCGTGCTAATTAATATTCGTACGCGAATGGGGTGAACCTCACCTTTGTCAAGTGGGACCTGAGCTATAGGGGTAGTATTATTTGTAACTGCCGCCCCTGTATTATGGTTGTAATGAGATGATCCCCGAGAATGAGATCGATTCCGAGTATAATTGTTAGAATTATCTCGTCGTCCTCTATAGTAACTATTATCTCGATGTCTCGAGCCATGATTATTACCATTCCAGTTATTGTTATTATTGGGAGTATGTGATCGATTATAATTAGTGTTATGTAGACCATTGTGGTAGTTTGTTTGAGGTGAATAATTTCTATCTCGTGATCTACCTCTGTTGAACTCATTTTTATTGTTGAAATCATTATTATGTCCCTTCTGAAAGTTAACATTGTGATTTCTTTGGAACCTACTTCTGTCTACACTGTGATGTCTTTGTTTGTTATTATGATTGTAGGCCATATTAGACGCCACAGGTAGAGGTTCTCTTAATGAGGAGTTAGAAATGGTTGCATTCGGATGTGCCGAACAGTAGTTTAAAGAAATTTTTTCTAACTCATCGATAGTACCTGGTTTACGCTCCTGCAAATATGCAAAAAATGGCTGGCTAACCGAAGATAATACCTTATCCCGTAGTAGTAAATCAACTAATTTGTCGTATGATTTGTTGACTTCTGCCAGTTCAACCCATCTATTAAATGTATTGCGTATGTTCGCAATGAATCCTGCAAAATCTTTTGGAGATTCAGGTAAAATTCCCTTAAATTTCAACCTACAGTGTTCCTCGTCCAGGTGAAACCTTCGTAAAAGCAAGGACTTAATAGCACCGTAGTTATTTGCTATTGATGGGTCAGCATTTTGAGAAGCCGTCAATGGTTCTCCAACCAAGAATTCATTTAACTTGAGTACCCATGACTCTTCAGGCAAATGATTTGTTTTGCAAGTCTGTTCAAAACGTGACAGGAACGATGAAAGGTCGTCCACGTTTAAGTTGAAAGTGGGTAATTTAAAGTTGTAGAAATGTTTAGTTTGGCTGGATGACGATCCATTTTGTGCGTTATTATTCTGGTTTGCATCAGCACTTTGTGCTTGTAATCTTGCTGTCTCCAATTTAATACGCGCCAATTCCATTTCTTGTTGTAAAATAATTTCCTCTCGTTTCAATTTATTCTCTTCTTCCTGTCTGGCGATTGCTCTTTGCTCTTCTCTTTCACGTTGAGCAATCTCTCTCAATCTATTTTCCTTGGCAATTTGCTTCATCTCACGTTCTGCTTCCTTTCTTTCACGTTCCTCCTCCTCTTTCTTTAATGCTGCCTTTTGTTCCTCTTCCTCTTTCTTTAATGCAGCCTTTTGTTCCTCCATTTCTGCTTTATGTTTTTCCAGTTCTGCCTCAGCAAACTGACGAAGTTCTTGAGATTTATAACCATATTCTTTACCAATTTTAACGAAATGGTCTATAGTAAGCATTTTGACTTTTATCTGGTAAGTAATTATTGATAATTACTGATTAAAATAGTCAATAGTAGCTTCAGAGTAATTATTATACTTACTCAACTTAGGAATATTCAATATAAATAATCACAATAGTACTGAACTCGTATGTCTAAGTTCAACTAATAGACAATATTTTGTAACAATATTGTATCTAAATAATAACTATATCATAAATAGTTATGATATCTGTTAACTATAATGTAATTACATCACACAATTAATCTTAATATCCAATAATGTTGGGTATGATTCCTAGTAATTATATTGTTCAATGTACTAAGTCACTCTCTTAGTACCAGAAAAGTATATTAAATAATATACAATGGGTCTATTACCTCAAAGGTAGACTATAAGATTATTTTATTTGGTCAATATATATATTATATTATTATGCCCTAGGCATCTCTTATAAATTGTAGTGCTAATTTCTTGGACTATCACTGCATAATTATGCAATGTCCCATATTAACCTTAAATGTCAGAAAAAATTAATTTAATTAAATTACAAGTGTATTATTGAATATAATGTTATAGTATTAATGTAGTATTTAATATATATCATGAGTACAAACAAAACAATGATGCAACTAAAGGGTACAAACAATGTCAAGACGCAAACAAGACATTTTCACAATTAAAAATGAATTTATGAACTAAATAAAACAAGCGGAAGTGTCACACGGAAAACGAAGGGTCAAAGATTGACCCGAGGTCAACTGAATATGCAAAGTACACAAAAAAAAAATGACTGCAAAAAATGATGACATCACAGGACTCATAACGGACGAACATTTAACAATCATAAAATAAATTGATAGTAAGAGTAGACTGGACGAAATAGTTAACGAACATGATACAAAACTGAATAAAAATGTGAACTTAGTACAAATAAAATACACCAGTTATCTACGGAACGGTACAGCTAACACAAATCGTCAAACGACAGCAGATTTGGACAGGCAGTCCAATGGCAAACCTCAATGGGGCTTCCAAAAGTGCAATCGTTTAACTGCCCTAAGAAACGACCGAAATCAATTCAGGCATCGTGAGAGCCACAGAATCTAATTTCGGTTCATCCTCCTCTTTACCGCCCACTAATTAACAACACATTAAGACAACAAAAAGTACATTAAACATAGGTAAAAACATGCCGATGTAGGCAGAGGGCATGGACTCAGTTAGCACTGTCACGTTAACGACAATAGTTATTGAGCTAAACTTATCTTTATTTGCTGCTTCACTTGATGCTCGTTGTCGTCGACGGCTAGGCCTGTGCCTTTGACTGTCTGCTCCTGTAGTCCATATCGTGTGTTTGCTTCAATGGCTCATGTTTCCCCTGGTTAGACTTAGAAACGGCTTTGGTTTCTCCGACAGTTCACCTACACGACTTTCGGTGACGTCACGTTGTTAGGCATTATAATGAGTACTGCGTCATCTTCGACTGGATCATGTGATCGAAAATTGATCGTAAATATTTGTGGTTAACATGTGCGTAAGGAACAGAAGTTTGTTTCTTTTTTCTGTCGTTCCCCACACTGGCCACCACTTTTGTTGAAGGACTTTCGTGTGTGGTTACTGGTTGTGTTGCTTGAATGAATTCTGATCGTGCTAATATTCGTACGCGAATGGGGTGAACCTCACCTTTGGTTTGTCGTAATGCCTGAACTTGGCATCAAGATGTAAACAACTGTTCATCTTATCAACTCAGCAACTTGATATAAAATACATAATTCAGAAGGTTGAATGGTGTAACGTGATTCAACGAATAATGCCTCCGGTTCGAGTCCTTCACAATTTAATATGGATTACACACATACATAAACAGTTCAATTCACACATGAGGTACATGCATCAATCAATCAATAGCGTAGACTGCTGTTTTACGTGTCAATGTCCGTTTAAGGATACAATGCAGTAATTGTCGTCAGAACATCACAGCTATATGCACGCCCAGATAGAATGGCTACCTGCCGACAGTGAGACTGTGAGTCTAATTACTTCGTATAAAGTAGACGATTATCTTTCTCCTTCCAAGGATTTAGTTAATCACTAACCTCCATAAGTTTCCTCTCATGTAGAGTTCTAGGACTGACCCTGGTCCATCATAAATGCACATATAAATGGCTATATCATGCCATTGAATTGGAAGGTTAACAAAACGCAGCTATTCAGCTTGGCGGTCAAGTAACAAAGGGTAGCGTTTCCTAGTTACCGACTGTGACCCAAACAACGCTAGACACGTCATAATCGATCGTGTATGGAGCGTTCAATAATTGAAACATCTATCGCAATATATTAAATGTCTTAACCTTTACATTTGCACGTCCGCTAACCTTTAGCAGACGGCGTTAATATCATATACCGTAACAGCCTATATCCTCTTCTTTTTCTTTCACCCGTGTCCTCTATTCTATTATCACTCTTTACCTTTTTCCTGCATTTTTCGCATCCATTCGTTTGCGAAAAATATTTTCTTCCCCATTCTCAACTTTACCGTTTTCTTTCTCATACTGGTAAACGCATTTATGACATAACATGTCAGAGAGAGAGCGTTAAAATGCATTCTATTGCATTAGGTGTCAGTGGACGAAACTGTGAATATATTCGTCTGGCCAGACATAGGAGCAGACATATGTCTACAGCATTCCCTGCACCAGACGAAATACACTGTGAATATTCGCTTTCGCCAGACCTATAGGCCACAAATTTGTCTGCATTTTCACCTGCCACAACGAGTTGCATCGGCTGAGCGCTCAGGTGAGGCGCGATAGCCGACATCTCCTCGGCGCAGTTTGAGACATTTGTCTGGAAATCTCAGCTGACAAGGCACTCACTGTTGGCCTGGTCAGCGTGAGGTGTGAAAACGCACGAGTGTCAGTTCATGGTAGTCTTCTAGTTGATGTAAGGTGTTTTAGACGGAAAGGGGAGATTATTTCGTTTGGCGAAATAAAGTTGGGACCCTTTATCTGGTAATAGATATAACCAGAATGTTAAACTTTATTTTCATTCAGTCCTCAAAATTCGCAGTAGACAGGTTGTTCGTGAATAGAATAAGCTGTATAGCGAAGCCCTAGTTTGTTCGGAAATTTACCGAGCTCTAGACTTCCAATAAATATATCAGCGTATAATTCTAAAGTGTGCGATTTCCTGTAGTTCTGTGTGTTGAGGTATATATTATAATAATTATCTAATATTCTGTGAAATGTTTAAAGTGATAATCGCTTATTTCATATTTCACTAGTTAGATTTGGTGCAGAGTGCTTAATTTATATAGTCTGTATTATTTTCTAGTGACGTGTTTCAGTGGAAAGCAGAATAAATTAAATTTCTAGCTTAAACAAAAATGAAGCTATAATAAATTTAATTTAACTGCTAAATAATCAGACGAGAATAATTTTTCTAACTAACTTATAAATGCTAGATGCCTCATGAGTGTTGACGGAATACGTAGGTATTCCTAATTCATGTTGATTGATTTTATATATATATAACTTATTGCACGGGAAGTTTTAAATGATAAGTCAACTGTGCGCTGCAGCTTAAACGTAAGTTATATTGAGTACATAATATGTAACATATTTCATATGTGTTTTTTTCTTTATTCAGTGAATACTGGGGTAACCCAAACTTTGCCGGCGTTTTGTACAGAGACATACCTAATAAATGCTTATACTGGGCCTTTGAACCAGTGCATATTTCTACACTAACTCTAATGTACATGCTGCCTTGTGGCGAGAAAAATTACAGAAATCTAAATCATTAACTTTCCGACATTGTTGACAAAGTGTGTGGTGAACCAAGATTATTTGTTGAGAGAAGTTGTCTCCCGGTCATCTTCCTAATTAAGGGAAACCTCGTGTTCTGACATTGTGTGCTCGTTTAAGCCTAATTCTTACCTCGTGAGTCAAGTGACACTAACTTTAGTCTGAAATAACTATCGCATGAAGCAGACGCTCCCCGGATCCATTTTGATGAAACCAACAAATAAATCTGCAGAGCTGGGATCCGCTTCATTTAATGACAGTAACAGATAAAAAGTGTGTGAGTGTCCCAAAGTTTGCGCCAGACGGCGAACCACAGCACGATTGTAAGTATATCAGGGCCCTGATGAAAGAACCGAGTGAAAGTAGACTGAAGGATGTTCTTTGTTTGAGTCACCCACGTTGTAACTTCCTTTATGTAAGTTATTGCTAACAATATTTACCCTTAGAATAAAGCAGAGTATCAAGTCTGTCCATACCTTAAAAAGGGGGAAACCATAGACTCAATCATATGTATCTGTAACTCTTTGGGGTTATCACTATCTTCTAACGGGACTGTGAGCTATATATCTAGGGGAGGACCATACAAACGGATCTATCACTATTGTAGCATTCCTTGATTTTTATGACTACGTGTATGCTTTTGATGTATTTTATATGTTGTGATGTAAGTTTACTATGATAATTAAACTATACCTACATTTATTTCAGTGTGGTGGTCAGTTCGTTCCCATAATATATATATATATATATATATATATATATATATATATATATATATATATATATATATATAATCCTTGTTATAGTTTCCCACGTCTGTGTGTCTAACTGTCGTCACTTGTATGGGCGTGCACGTGAGTGGATAGAGATATATTAATATATATATTTTTTATAGACTGTCTGACTCCTCTGGATCTGTTGTAGAAGATAGGCGGAAAGAGAGAGAGAGAGATTCTCGATTTCCGGGACAGCCTCTATAAATTTCTACCATCTCACTCGTGGAAATCTATTTCTATTTACTACCTCTCACTGTGACTATCACTTATTCTAATCTATTCAGAAGGGACCAACCCAAGTCTTAATTTCCCTATCAAAAATCTACGACAGAATGGGGTCTCGTCTATCGGGTTTTTGAACTTAAGATTCTGTATTCTGATATAGAGTAAGAGTGTGATGTCTCGTGGTTTTGTGTATTTTTAAAAATAACACTGACAAACAACATTTTTCTTTCTTATATAAGAATAAGTGTTCTTAGGTCAGTTTCTTGCGCTGATTTCAAATCTGAAATCCGTTTATCTCTATCACGTCGGGTTCTTAAGATATTTGGGAATAAATATATTTTTGGGAAACCGTTATTTGCTCCGTTTCATTTTTACTATATAACTTATTAAAAATTAATAAAATGCAAAATAATTCTACTTTTTATACTGCTAAAAGATGCATGACATATGTTACGCTATTTTTCAAATAGTTACTGTATTTTGAAATAATTCTGAGCGAAATATGGCTTCTAGAAGTTGTAGAATCGGTATCGAAACCAGTGCCTCATGATCCAATCACGTGTCCGATCCCAGTTCCACCATAACAATATCCGTTGGCTTGAATGAACCATCAGAAAGTGATAGTTTACCTGCTTTAGAAACTAATTCTGACTCGGATTATATACCGGTGAATGATGGTGTTCACTTAATTAACCATTCAGAACTTTCAGATCTAATACGTGATCTCGCTCTTACCAAAGGACAAGCGGAATTACTCGGTTCGCGACTCAAAGAATGGAATCTTTTAGCGCCCAATACTCCGATATCTAAATTTCGTCATAGACACAGAGAACTTGTTCAATACTTTGAGATGGATGATGGCATTTGCTATTGCAAAGATGTAAACGGTCTAATGGTGCACCTCGGTCGTGAGCACATAGTCAACGAATGGCGACTTTTCATCGATTCTTCCAAGACTAGTCTAAAAGCCGTGTTATTGCATAACAGAAATTTATTTTCATCAATTCCAGTCGCCTACTCTGTTCATATGAAAGAAACTTATGACAATATGGCTATACTTTTGGCAAAAATAAAGTACAATGACTACCAATGGCGGATTTGTGGAGACCTAAAGGTCATTGCAATTCTCACGGGCATGCAGACTGGGTATACTAAATTGTGTTGCTTCCTATGTGAATGGGACAGCCGCAACAGACAGGAACATTATGCAAGAAAGGTGTGGCCTATCAGGGATCGTATGCAGCTCTGGCATAAAAATGTAATACATGAGCCATTAGTTAACAAAGACGGCATCATTTTACCACCGTTACATATAAAGTTGGGGCTCATGAAGAATTTCGTAAAAGCGTTAGATAAAACGAGAAAAGCTTTCACTTATCTTCGAGAAAAGTTTCCGCAAGTTAGCGATGCAAAGATAAAGGAAGGTATCTTTGTAGGACCTCAGATTAGGAAAGTTATTGCAGACAAACAATTCGAGAACTTGTTACATGGTAGTGAGCTTCACGCATGGATGGCATTCAAATCGATCGTCGATAACTTTCTGTGAAATCACAAATCTGTCGACTATGTGCATATTGTTAAGCAGTGCATAGATGCATACAGAATTATGGGCTGTAACATGTCCCTCAAAATCCATTTGCTTGATTCGCATCTTGACTTTTTCCCTGACAAACTTGGCGAAGTCAGCGATGAACATGGAGAACGATTCCATCAAGATATCGCCGTAATGGAATCACGCTATCAAGGACGGTGGAGTGTGGCCATGCTTGCCGATTATTGTTGGATGCTTCATCGCGATGTACCACATGACATTCACCGACGAAAGTCGACTGCAAAGAAATTCAAGCCTACATAACTGTTACACTTCTTGTATGAATGATGTTATAATACTTTATGCCTTGTTAAAAAACTTCAATTGCGTATTTCTAGAGATCCCGACCTGATAGAGAAAAACGGTTTGCAGATTTAAAAACAGCGCATTAAAATTGACCAGAAAAACATAGAAATGTTAGAGAAAGAAAAAAAAAGTTTTTTTTTGTTAGTCAGTGTAATTTATCCCCTAGACATAACGATCTGTTTATGGGCGTGCTGACCACACAATTAATAATTGGGTTTTCCACAGCATTTTTGAGCATATATACATTTGAGTTACAGGTTGATTTTGTCGGAATATATGGTAATTACTGATTTTGTAATACTAAACGCTGGTAAAGTTTGTGAGTGTATAACATTCACAGGGGTTTTGAAGAAGTAGGTGTTTGAGCAAAGCTAAGGAGTGCGTTCAGACAATTACGTCCTGTAAATTGCCTCCCTTACCCTAACTGTCTTCAGGGGTGAACTTGATAGTGGATTTAAAATTTTGGGGATTTTTTTTTTCTCCTTAAATTTTTTTGCAATAATTATTTTGTTTCCACTGTAGCAACTTATTTTTCAGTGAGTAATCTTAACTACCATTTATTTGGCATACTCGTCTGCATTAGGTGCTTTATTGCCGATTAATAGCAGCGATAGTTAGATACTATATATTTTTGGAGGAGGTATCCCAGGTTAAAGAATATCATCTTTTTGGATTTTTTTGTAATTTCTCGCAAGTGGTAGGAATCAGTGTATCCTTTTTCTTATCTCTTTCTCGTCTAAGTCTCAGTCACTGAGTTATTATGGCAGAGAGGGCGAAGCTTAGACGGCTTCTCAGGGACGAGGCGAGAGAAGAAGGTTTGGACGGAGAGGAAGCGAAAGCTTTTGTTACGGACGAACTGGACAGATATGATGCGGAGAGGAAAGCAGCGGAAGCTAAAGAGGAAAAAGAAGAAGCTAGGAGGAAAGAAGCGGAAGACCGCCTATTACAGCAGAAGAAGATGGATGAGGAAATGGAAATTCGCAGGATGCAGCATGAGGAAAGAGAGAAGGAGAGACAGCTTGAGGAAAGAGAGAAGGAGAGACAGCATGAGGAAAGAGAGAAGGAGAGACAGCATGAGCTGGCGCTTAAAGGTCTAGAAGTTCAAAGTCGTGGTGCTGCCTCTACCTCCAGCAATGGAGAGTCTTCTCCTCCTTCTTCCTTAACTGATCCTTCTAGCACTCAATCTACTCACCTCACTGCTATGTCTTTTGCGCTAGAATCTTTCCCTTGTCCAAATGAGAAGATTGACACGTATCTAGAAAAAATTAGAGAAAATTGCAACTCTGTACGGTTTAGAGAGGTCGCGTTGGAATATGAAGCTTTATCAGGCGTTGAAAAGCAGTGTGTATGATGTTTACGCCAAACTGGAAAGCAGCCAACAAGACAACTATGATGTGTTGAAGAAAGCGTTACTGGAGCGCTTCGAAATGAATGCTCGCAAATTTTTGCAACTGTTTAGCAACAGCAGGAAGGAGAGCTCTGAAACTTTCCAGCAGTTTTCATCTCGTTTGAAAGGATATTTGACAAAGTGCCTTGAGCTCTCGCAGCTCCCCTCTACCTATGAAGGTCTGGAGGAATTTGTTTTAACAGAACAAATAAAGAACACTTTGTCTGCTGATACCCGGAGATTTTTAGCTGAGCAGGGTGCAGAAAAGCTTGAAGACATCTTGGAAAAGTCTGAGCGTTATCAAAATGCGCTGGCTGAATTACCGGCCTCAAAACGTAAACCGACAGAAGAGCATTTTCGAAAAAATAATCTAGACCAATCTTCTCATGCTTCTCATACTTCTAATCAGAATAACCACAGAGAAACTGGACCTCAAAACCCCCCTCCTGAATAATCCAAGTTCTACAAAAACAAGTACCCCAACCACAGTAAACAGTCTGATCAACCCGACCGCCCTACATGGCAGCGCAGCCAGAAAGGACAAGGTGGCAAAGGGAGAACCACTGAGCACTGGACTAATGATCAGAGCGAGCACACCGAACCAAAACGCATCTGATGCTTGCTAACAGTCTCGCAAGGCGGAATTATTGACAGTGATTCCCAACCTGTTGGGGATACACCCTCAACGCGAGGTACTGTTACATTGAACGGTTCTCAAACTTTTTGTTTATTTGACACGGGGCTTTCTTATGATTGCATTGTTGCCAGACACCTGGTTAAACCCGGTCAAGAGACAGGAGAGACCGTCGAACTTTGTGGAGTCTCTAAGAGTGATGCACCTACAGCGCTTCCCATCGCACTGGTGGAGATCCACTCTGATTTTGTCAGAAACGAGATCAAAGCGGCTGTTATGGATGACCCCATCTACCCAGTCATACTTGGCGGGAGATACGTGTTTATTGGGAAACCGGAAGAGCCGATTGTGGCAGCAGTAACTACTAGAGGGCAAACCAAGAAGGAACGGGAGCCTGCGCCTAATTTGTTACCTATGGAACTTAAAGAAGCGCAACAAAAGGACCCTACTTTGGCACCCTGCTTTAGGAAACTGCCCATGGCTTAGGAACCCAGACAGCACGGGGACATTTTTTCTAAGGATGGCGTACTTTGTCGCAGAACGGGCAAGTCTGACTAGGTTACAACCAGTTCCTAGTACCGAAACAGTACAGAAGCCAAATCCTAGAAATGGGGCACTCTGTTCCCTTTAGCGAACATATAGGACAGAACGCCACAAACCAACGGATAACCACTCATTATTGGTGGCCAGGAGTAAATACGGATATTATCAGATATGTCAAATCCTGTGCCCAGTGCCAACGTGTGCCACCCAAGCAACGGGCACCCCCAGTCTCTTTGGGTGAAATGCCAATAGTGGGAACACCATTCGAACGGGTTGTGATCGACATTTTAGGACCCTTACAAAGGACTAAAAGAAGGAACAGGTTTATCCTGACCTTAGTCGATACATGCACTTTATGGGCAGAAGCTATCCCGCTAACATGCGCAGATGCCAAGCATGTCGCAGAAGCCCTCGTGCAGATTTTCACTCGGTTGGGATTTCCTCACCAAGTGTTGACGGATAACGGATCCCCATACCGAAACCTGTTGATGGATGAGATCGTGAAGATCTTGAGGACCAAACACATGTACAAAAAGCCTTATACTCCGGCCGGAAATGTGCTCGTGGAACGTGTTAATGGAAACCTCAACATGATGTTAAGTAAACTGGCACAAGTGAAACCTGAAGATTGGGATCTTTGTATTCCTGCAGCTTTATTTGGCTACAGAGAATCTCCTCATACTTCCACATGATTTCCGCCAGCTACGCTTTTATTCGGCAGACCTATTAAGGGCCCGCTTGAAGCCTTACTTTGGTCGCTGACAGACCAGAAGGCTGATGAGACAATCTTTTCAGCAAGTAAATACGTATCGGATTTAAAGGAAAGGTTGAAACTAGGATGGGACCTAGCAACGACTAACTTTAAGCGAGCACACACAAAGCACGCTAACCGATACAGGAAAGTCGCGAAAGAGAGAGAACTGGAAGCAGTCGAGAAAGTTTTGGTGTTACTCCCTACCGGAAACAACCAACTGAAGATCGGATGGCAAGGGCCGTTTACCGTCCTGAAAAAGATTTCTAAGGCTAACCACCAATCTCTATTCAAGGAAAGGAGAAAGTTTTCCATTTAAATCTGTTAAAGAGATACTTGGAAAGACCGGTGCCAACCTCCGACCATCTCCTGACGATCGCCAAAACTGACGAAGATGACGATAGTGGCAGGGATATTCCACTGCAATCACACGAAATCTTTCAAAAATGTCAGAAGCGGCGACGCTCTTTCAGGCGCGCATGGGAGACATTCCAGAGGAAGGAAACTTTGGGGAGTAGACTTGAGTAGGAATTGGAGAGAGATGGAGGGGGAAGATGAGAGGGAAGAAGACAGACACCCTGAAGCTACGGATATAGGAAATTTATTTCCATAACGTAGACATGGAGTGATTCCATATCTTAAAGGGGGGACGTTCTGTCACAGAGAGTTTATTGATCATAAATTGCCTATATCCTCTTCTTTTTCTTTCACCCGTGTCCTCTATTCTATTATCACTGTTTACCTTTTTCCTGCATTTTTCGCATCCATTCGTTTGCGAAAAATATTTTCTTCCCCATTCTCAACTTTACCGTTTTCTTTCTCATACTGGTAAACGCATTTATGACATAACATGTCAGAGAGACAGAGCTGCTGGACCAGTTGCAGTCAAACAGAAAAGATACAACGTCACGAAACTTAAAGACCCCCTCACCAGAAAAGCGTTTGTGGTCGACGTAAAGAGACGATATCTGATTACCAAAAGCCAGGAAAGAACAGAGACCGACGATGTGGACCAGAAATTCAACACCATCTCAACAATATATAAAGAAAGCAGCAAGTCATGCTTGGGATTCCAGGAAAGAAAGAGCCAAGACTGGATAACACCAGAAACGCTAAACACCATAGCGAAGAGAAAGGAAATGAAAAGGAAGAAAACAGAAGCTAAGTCTCCCAGGTTAAAGGCAATATACAGTGAACAGTACAGTCAGCTGGACAAGGAAGTAAAACGTCAAACCCGTGCTAACAAAAGGACATTTCTGGATGACCTTGCAAGACAGGCAGAAGAGGCAGCACTGAGAAATGAACAAAGCACAGTTTATAAAATAACTAAAGCTATCAGTGGAAAACGGGGTGCAAACAACATAACGTTAGTAAGAGACAAGCAAGGAAATCTCATCACCACAGCACAGGGGCAGGAAACAAGGTGGGCAGAGCACTTCAGAGAAACACTGAATAAGGAACCACCAGAGACTCAGCTGAATGTTCCTGAGGCTGAAAGTGACTTAGACGTAAATACAGACATTCCACGAAAAGAAGAAATTATCACAGCTATCAAAGGGCTAAAAAATGGAAAAGCGCCTGGTCACGACAATCTGAATGCTGAGCTATTCAAGACAGACCCTGAACTAGCAGCAGAACTATTAGAACCACTATTTGCACAAGTCTGGGAAACTGAGACAACACCAACAGAGTGGAGTAAAGGAACAATTGTCAAATTGCCCAAGAAGGGCGACCTTGCAGACTGCAACAACTGGAGAGGAATTACCCTCCTCTCAGTTCCCAGCAAAATACTAGGCAGGATAATCATCCAGAGAATTTCAAAAGCAGTTGACCATAAACTGAGGAAAGAACAAGCGGGCTTCAGAAAGAACAGAAGATGTGCAGATCATATATTTGCCCTCAGGAACATTATAGAGCAGTGCTCAGAATGGCAGAGACAGCTGTACATTAACTTTGTTGATTTTGAAAAGGCTTTCGACAGCATACACAGGGACAGCCTATGGAAAATTCTGAGGGCTTATGGAATTCCCAGCCGCATTGTTTCCATTATAAAAAGCCTCTATTCTAACTTTACGTGCAGTGTTGGATCGAGTAATGTAACTTTCGAAGTGAAAACGGGAGTACGACAGGGATGCCCCTTATCAACAACATTATTTCTGACAGTCATAGATTGGGTGATGCGCCAGACAACAGAGGGCAGTCCAAGGGGAATTAGATGGACAACGTTTTCTACACTGGAAGATTTGGAATATGCAGATGACATTGCACTGCTCGCGCATTCACACCAACACATTCAAGACAAAACTGATAGACTGAATAAGTATGGCCAGCAGGTTGGCCTGAACATCAATCTGAAGAAGACAGAGGTCATGACACTAAATGTGGGCAATCCTGAGCCAATAACAGTAAGGAACCAGAAGTTAGAACAGACAGACACATTTACTTACCTAGGAAGCATAGTAACACCTGACGGCGGAACAAGCAAGGACATTAACAACAGAATGAATAAAGCGAGAACAGCCTTTGCTATTCTCAACAACATTTGGAAGTCTTCCCAGTACAGCACAAACACCAAATTAAGACTGTATGAGAGCTGCGTACTTTCTGTGCTTCTCTATGGTGCGGAATGTTGGAGAGTAACAGAGAAGGAAATGTCGAAACTGTCCTCCTTCCACACAATCTGCCTAAGGAAAATTCTCCGAATCTTTTGGCCAAACACCATCAGCAACCAAGAACTACTTATTCGGAGTAACCAGGAGGACATGCACACCATCATAGCTGGCAGACGCTGGAGTTGGGTTGGCCATGTCCTCAGAAGGGACCCTGATACCATCGCAAGAACAGCTATGCTATGGACCCCCGAGGGAAAGCGAAAGAGAGGCCGACCAAAAACAACTTGGCGGAGAACTGTGGAAGCTGAGATGCAAAGAATGAACCACAGTTGGGGCACTGTACGAAGGATGGCCGCCGACCGAGCAAAGTGGAATCAATTTGTTGCTGCCCTACAAGACGCCACCAGGCGTGATGGCCGCTGACTGCTTTGACGGTTGGCGGTTATAGATCAAAGAAGAAGAATGTCAGAGAGAGAGCGTTAAAATGCATTCTATTGCATTAGGTGTCAGTGGACGAAACTGTGAATATATTCGTCTGGCCAGACATAGGAGCAGACATATGTCTACAGCATTCCCTGCACCAGACGAAATACACTGTGAATATTCGCTTTCGCCAGACCTATAGGCCACAAATTTGTCTGCATTTTCACCTGCCACAACGAGTTGCATCGGCTGAGCGCTCAGGTGAGGCGCGATAGCCGACATCTCCTCGGCGCAGTTTGAGACATTTGTCTGGAAATCTCAGCTGACAAGGCACTCACTGTTGGCATGGTCAGCGTGAGGTGTGAAAACGCACGAGTGTCAGTTCATGGCAGTCTTCTAGTTGATGTAAGGTGTTTTAGACGGAAAGGGGAGATTATTTCGTTTGGCGAAATAAAGTTGGGACCCTTTGTCTGGTAATAGATATAATGAGAATGTTAAACTTTATTTTCATTCAGTCCTCAAAATTCGCAGTAGACAGGTTGTTCGTGAATAGGATAAGCTGTATAGCGAAGCCCTAGTTTGTTCGGAAATTTACCGAGCTCTAGACTTCCAATAAATATATCAGCGTATAATTCTAAAGTGTGCGATTTCCTGTAGTTCTGTGTGTTGAGGTATATATTATAATAATTATCTAATATTTTGTGAAATGTTTAAAGTGATAATCGCTTATTTCATATTTCACTAGTTAGATTTGGTGCAGAGAGCTTAATTTATATAGTCTGTATTATTTTCTAGTGACGTGTTTCAGTGGAAAGCAGAATAAATTAAATTTCTAGCTTAAATAAAAATGTAGCTATAATGAATTTAATTTAACTGCTAAATAATCAGACGAGAATAATTTTTCTAACTAACTTATAAATGCTAGATGCCTCATGAGTGTTGACGGAATACGTAGGTATTCCTAATTCATGTTGATTGATTATATATATATATATATATATAACTTATTGCACGGGAAGTTTTAAATGATAAGTCAACTGTGCGCTGCAGCTTAAACGTAAGTTATATTGAGTACATAATATGTAACATATTTCATATGTGTTTTTTTCTTTATTCAGTGAATACTGGGGTAACCCAAACTTTGCCGGCGTTTTGTACAGAGACATACCTAATAAATGCTTATACTGGGTCTTTGAGCCAGTGCATATTTCTACACTAACTCTAATGTACATGCTGCCTTGTGGCGAGAAAAATTACAGAAATCTAAATCATTAACTTTCCGACATTGTTGACAAAGTGTGTGGTGAACCAAGATTATTTGTTGAGAGAAGTTGTCTCCCGGTCATCTTCCTAATTAAGGGAAACCTCGTGTTCTGACATTGTGTGCTCGTTTAAGCCTAATTCTTACCTCGTGAGTCAAGTGACACTAACTTTAGTCTGAAATAACTATCGCATGAAGCAGACGCTCCCCGGATCCATTTTGATGAAACCAACAAACAAATCTGCAGAGCTGGGATCCGCTTCATTTAATGACAGTAACAGATAAAAAGTGTGTGAGTGTCCCAAAGTTTGCGCCAGACGGCGAACCACAGCACGATTGTAAGTATATCATGGCCCTGATGAAAGAACCGAGTGAAAGTAGACTGAAGGATGTTCTTTGTTTGAGTCATCCACGTTGTAACTTCCTTTATGTAAGTTATTGCTAACAATATTTACCCTTAGAATAAAGCAGAGTATCAAGTCTGTCATACCTTAAAAAGGGGGAAACCATAGACTCAATCATATGTATCTGTAACTCTTTGGGGTTATCACTATCTTCTAACGGGACTGTGAGCTATATATCCAGGGGAGGACCATACAAACGGATCTATCACTATTGTAGCATTCCTTGATTTTTATGACTACGTGTATGCTTTTGATGTATTTTATATGTTGTGATGTAAGTTTACTATGATAATTAAACTATATCTACATTTATTTCAGTGTGGTGGTCAGTTCGTTCCCATAATATATATATAATCCTTGTTATAGTTTTCCCACGTCTGTGTGTCTAACTGTCGTCACTTGTATGGGCGTGCACGTGAGTGGATAGAGATATATTAATATATATATTTTTTATAGACTGTCTGACTCTTCTGGATCTGTTGTAGAAGATAGGCGGAAAGAGAGAGAGATTCTCGATTTCCGACTCAGCCTCTATAAATTTCTACCATCTCACTCGTGGAAATCTATTTCTATTTACTACCTCTCACTGTAACTATCACTTATTCTAATATATTCAGAAGGGACCAACCCAAGTCTTAATTTCCCTATCAAAAATCTACGACAGGGTGACATATTGCTGAACTGGAATCTCACTTACACAGTCCTATCCCCACGCAATTTAATTAATTAAACATATCAAATTTGTTAAACGCCCTTCTCGGAATCGAAAATATGTAATTATTGCTATCGAAATCGCTAAAATTAATTTAGAAATAATCAACAGCGGTTGATCCGTTGATAGTTTATGACTTCTATGTACGTTACTACGGGACTTGAAAAAAGATCAGTTTGATACAAGCAAATAATTTGTTTGACTTGAAATTTTATTGTTTCATTTTTCTTGTTTTGTTTTAATTTCTGTGTTTTTATCTTATTCAATTTTGTTTTTTTAATGGGCACCTTTCCCACCACCTAAGAGCCGGCCTGATAATCCTTACCCATTAGCTCCCCAACAAACTCACGTCAAGTCCTTGTGTCCCCGTCTCATCAGCTCAAGGTCTTTCCGCGTCTTCCTCGCCACTTTCCTGTCTGACTCCAGTTATCTTCTCCTCTATATCTCTTACCCTGTGGGTTCCAGAATAAGCCATGCTAGGAAGCTATCATCAGGTTTCGCCATTGAGTGTTTTATTCATCGCCAACGTCTTCTTCTCATCTCGTGTTCTACTGGCACTTGTCTGGTTCTTGCCATCTCGTGTTCCACTGGCACTTGTCTGGTTCTTGCCATCTCGTGTTCCACTGGCACTTGTCTGGTTCTTGTCATCTCGTGTTCCACTGGCACTTGTCTGGTTCTTGCCATCTCGTGTTCCACTGGCACTTGTCTGGTTCTTGCCATCTCGTGTTCCACTGGCACTTGTCTGGTTCTTATCATCTCGTGTTCCACTGGCACTTGTCTGGTTCTTGCCATCTCGTGTTCCACTGGCACTTGTCTGGTTTTTGTCATCAGTTCCACATTAGTGATCTTGTCGCACCTTTTAAATCCTTCTATTCTATGCAAGGCTTTTTTTTTTTTTTTAAAAGTTTTGCCTCGTTCTGACGAGGCTCGTCCCGTTCAACCTAGTCGATTATATTAGGGCGCATGTACAAATATAAAAGATCCTCAGGTCTGATAATATTAGTAGTTCTAGTGTGTTCATAAGAGACAAAAAAAGAATCTAAGGACTACTCTTACTCGGAAAAAACAAACAATAACACAAATAGTAATACGTCTTACTAAGAGAAAGAACAAGGAAAAACCTACGTTGCGGCCACAAGGCCTTCGTCAGGGACAGACAAACAAAAGACGGAAGAGAAAGAAAGTGAGAATTAAGTGGAGAACATGAAACTATAGAAATAAGAGAAAAATACTCCCTGATGTGTGTCACATGTTGGAGCAAAAATGTCCGCATACTTGGCGACTAATATGTGGTTGTGTATGGGCTGATGACCTTAATATGTAAAACTAATTGTAACAGAATCCGCCTCTGCAAGAGCATGTGGCTGCTTGGTGGGGGCTTCATGTAAGTGGTCAGGTGTAGTCGTGGCTCTGTGCTTCGGAAAGAGTGCGGTGTAAAAATGATGATAGTGGTTATTCTACGTAAGCACTCATTAATGAAAGTCTGCTTGGTTGTTATGTTTGTTGGTCTCCATGTTTCACAGCCATACAATAGGACTGACTTGAGATTTGTCTGTGTCTTAGTTCTCAAATTCCTGTTGACAATTTGTTTGGAATCTCTTACTTTTGTCTGTTCTTGTTCGTCAAGTCTCCCATTCACAAAGTAGCATCCCCAAGTACTGATGTTCGACTACCGATTATATAGTATCGCGCGCAAATTTTCTTTCAGGTAAGACACAGATAGCTTTAGAAAAAAAGGCGTAGAAAAAAACAAACAAGATACAGATTACTAACGTGAGCATTAATGGAATACAAATAAAAGAAATTTACAATTTAGCCATTACAAGCCGGCGACACTGGCATTACCAACAATAGGAGCGCAAAGGTATTAGTGTATCGATACTGGTCACAGGGTTTTACATAATTGGGTTGCTCAACATTGTAGGGGGACACGGATACGCGGCTATAAAGGCAAAAGACAGTTTATAAAGAACGATTTTCACATCGAATTGTCCGATTGACCGGGACGGTACTTTCTGTGCTGAGAACTGCCCAAAGCCTTCCAGCTGCTGCGACATAGAAGAACGACATTATCATTGTTCCAAGTAGGATCTTTTATTTATGTAGTGGCTTAAAGTGAATGTTTTTTCTTGGTTTATTCTTTCAAAGGCGTTTGTGTAATTTTGTAGTGGGTTCTCCTTCCTTATCACTTAGCAACTTGGTGCAGGTCACTGGTTTCCAAACGTTTTTTTTTTCTTCTGGGCTACACTTTCAGAATGAAAATTTGCTCGCTCCACACCAAATTTTTTATTGATAAGAAATATCCTCAAAAGCAAAACAAAAATCAACTTTTAACTGTGCTTTATTCATAACAAAGATCACAACTACTTTATAATATGATCATGAGACATCCAGAAAGTATTAAAAAATACAGCTACATAAAAACATGCTTCATTCACAAAATATACAAATTCAATGAGTGGTGTGAGCTTGTTTTTGTAGGGTAATCTCATTTATATTAGATCTCATTTGAGACAAACTCTCATCTCCTCATCAATACAAAGAAGCCTTTCTCTTTTCTGGTCTTTGATATTTGTCAGAGCTAAAAATCCCCGTCGTGGAGAACTATCTTTTTTATATGAGATAAATTATATTAATGAATAAAATCTGGATAGTCTGGCGCTCTCTCTTCCAAACCTCTACACCTCACGGTAGAAGGGGAACGACTAAGTAAGTAAGTAATAAAATCTGGAAAATTCTGGAAAAATTCTATTGGTTTCTATAAATATATTTCCCATCTTACATCACAGGTAACAAAATAAATAAGAAAATGCCATTCCTTTTTATTTTTTGGCATACAATTTTTTTTTTGTTAAATCTCTCTAAATCTTTGATTGTCTTTGGATCTTCCGGCCACACCTGCCATCCCCTCGCGCCACACCAGTGTTGCGTGTGTTGAGGATTGCTTCATGTCTGCATCATGGCGCATTCCTCAAATGATTATATCTCCGCGACCGATGTCGATGATTGTTACATGTGTGCAAGCATTTGAGTTTGGCCAACTCGGATTGCTGCACCGTGGAACATCGCAATTGAATATATATTAACGACGTAGTATGCATATCTCTATGCATGACGCGTGTGTCTTTGTAAGGACATTCGACGTGTGGGCTTCGGCCCCAACGGCAGCGTATGGCATGTGTGGCCATTGCCACTTATATTGTGTGGTATAACCACTGGAAAGTGTGTGGCGTAGTCCACTTTTTAATTGTGTGGCTGGAAAGCCATTTGAGCAGTGTTTTTCTTGAACCAAACGTAAGTCGTAGTAGGAATAACGCAGTTTGCATAATTATGGCAGATTAGCCTGGCGTGGTATGCCAAAGGAACATTATGTTACTAGCAATAGCGTAAGACTAGTATAGATGGATATTGTACAGCTAGCGGCAAGCGTAAGCCTAGTGTAACGGATATTAAACGACTAGCAGTAGACGTAAGCCTAGCATAATAAGTGTATTGCTGACTAGCAGGATAGTTAAGTCTAGTTAGCCTCTGAATTTATGCCAAAGGACATTGGCCGTTAAAAAGGAACTGACCTCTAACCAGGACTCTAGATAGAGATTGTGAACATGTGCTTATGAAATAATGAGAACTCTTACAGATCGTACATGAATGTGATGTGACTTTTGTTCCCATGTAGTTGGTGTCTGCTCATGGTATGAAATTACTAATTAAATATTTTGAGTCGTCAAAATCACAGTGTTATCAACTATCGTATTCGGAGTTGAGTTAAATGCTATTCATCCTCAACTGATCATGACCAGTGATGATTAATGTCTTAACACGCTGCATCTCACACTGCCAATACAATTAATAAGACAAGAGACTAATACAGGTCAGTCAAGGGTCGAATTTAATATGAAACACATTCAGCACATAATGAATCACAAGGGTTAAGCAGACATTATCGATACCAACGAACATTATTACGGAATCCTACAAAAGTGATAAGAACCCGAGGGACTTTGACTCTATAAACTGAATACGAATATAATAACTTGGTCATCCTCAAATACTAGAAGTCATCGAAGCACCCAGAACATACTGGGATCCCGAGAAGCCCGTAACATTCTGGTGTCAGAAAGTGTATGGATTTCGTGAATACTGGATTCCCCCCTTCAAGTATCGAATAAAGTCAAACTGATGATGAACGTTATGAAGGCAAAATCATTCTTTCAAGCCTAACCGGCAACTGAAATGCGCAGGACAGAAAGTGACGTCACTACATCGATGCCGTCAACGCTAGCAGACAACATTGCTTGAGAATCTGAAATTTTTCTTCCATCAAAGAGACTGATTCACGCAGATAGAACGGTAATCTTCCACTCAAGAACCTGAACCAGTGGAGAATGTATCTCTTGATCAAATTCATCTGAAGCTGCGACGCAGATCGTTTGAAGAAACTACGTTCGAAGACCGAAGCAAGACTTTCAAACGGTTCCCTGCTGCGAAGGTCAAGGTCTACCATCAATGGACCACAGCTGTTGAAGACACTTGCTTTAGAATTACATGCATTCATGTATTTCTCACAGGGACAACTAAACAGATAAGTTCTTGATTTTACTAGAGCGCTTGAACATTATCATATTGTCCTTGTATTATCTTTGGTCTACAGTTCATCATCACTTGACTTACTTTTTTACTATCATCTGTGTTTCCCCATTCATGTTTTTCGTATATTCGTATTGTTTAATATTGACTGGAATTTTCCCAGGAAAGCTTCAGTGAATGTTAACTTCTATTAGATTTACATGCTTATTTTACTAACTGAGGATCTGACTGATTATATTTTTTCTTTTGAGTCAGGGAATAAATGTTTCTTCAGTTAGTATTATAACCATATTTTGTGTGCTTAGCAGTTTCGTCAAGTGAGTTACGTCCTCTTTATTTACATAACCTACTTTCAGTACTGTTGACAATCGTTGTCGTGTGTGATCTAAAACTTCTTTGTCTACACGTTTGTCTAAGACGACTTGTCTTGTTATATTTTTGTAATGTAAATTCTTTTCTTTCTTTTACTCATTACTGTTTATAAGTCTTCTTTATTTACTTTATAGTGTAAAGTGTTGTTGTATAACTGAAAAATCATTTCATTGTAAATCATTTAATTGTTTTCACTGTCTTTGTCACATGTTCTTGTAACTTGTTTGTTATTGATTAATATATTCATGTACATATTATATCGAGTTCTATAATCCTAGTGTATATTAGACTATTGAAGGTACTCAGAAACCTATTATCATGTCTACACTACAGGAATTCATTGATATTGGAAAAAGTTATGGAAAATCAGGGGCGGAACTACAAAGTTTTGCAGATACAAAATATGATGAATATTTATCGCGTCTGGAAAGAATGGAACAGCGCGAAATGACTAAACGAGCTGATGAGCTTAGGAGATTTGAATTAACCCAAGAAAGGGAATTGAAGGAAAAAGAAATATCCATGAAATTGGAATTAGAACGATTGACTATGGCTCAACAAGAAAAAGACAGAGAATTAGAGAAAGATAAAATGACTCAACGAGAAAAAGAATTAGCTCAACAAGAAAAAGACAGAGAATTTGAAAAGGAAAGAATGGCACAACGAGATAAAGAAATGGAATTAAGGAGAATGGAACTTATGCAACTGGATCAAGCACATAAAAATGCCATGGAAATGGAAACATTAAAACTTCATGCAGAAAAAGAAAAAGCTTTAGAATTAGCTAAAGTGCAGTCTGAACAGACTAAGACTGCGGCTGCTACAAATATTTTTTATCCTAAGTTAAAAATGCCACATTTTGACCAGACTCGCGATTGTGTTGACTCTTTCATATCTAGATTCATCATCAAGGTCACAGCTCTGAACATACCCAAAGAAAGATGGAGCAGTCTTTTACTTGATTTTTTGACTGGTGACTCACTTAAATGTTTCATGAGTCTTGATGAGAAGAGCAGAAGCGATTTCGATGTCGTAAAAGAGGTATTACTAAGACGTTTCCAGTTAACTGAGTCTGGATTCAGAGATCGCTTTCATGCTGCTAAACCAAGCAAGGATGCAGATTTTGGTGAATTCATTGCATCTATTAAACATTTCCTTAGCAGATGGATTGATTTATCAGGTATAAATAAAACATATGAAGGTGTTATAGATCTCATGCTGCGAGATAAAGTTTTATCCGCATGCAGCACTGAATTAGAAGCATTTTTACAGGAAAGACATCCTAATTCTATTGATGAGTATGAAAAACTCGGAAGACAGTATCAAACCGCACATCAGAATAAAGATCTTCATAGATCGACTATTCGAGATCCTATGCCTGTATGCGCGGTACAACATGATCACAGACCTCGATCGAAGAGCTTTGATGGACGTTGTCGTTCAGATTATTATCAATCCGACAGAGGTTTTTATAACTTCCGTCGTCATCGCTCTCCTTCGAATTCATATCGACGAGGTTATAGAGGATATTCACCTCATGATCGTGGGTATCACAGAGGCAGGGATTATGATGGTTCACATCAAAAAGGATACTATAAGCAGAGATCATCTTATGGTAGAGATGCCAGGAAGGATGACTCTACTGATTTTTATTATAGCAATAAAAAGTCAGTCAATAATAACAAAGGTAATGCCAGATCTCCGTCTAGAGACAAAAATAAACACAGACATGCAAATAGTTGCAGTGTTAAAAACGAAAAAGGTAATGATGATAATGATCATGCGAACGCATGTATGGTAATGAATGATACATGTTATGAGTGTCAGTCGAAAAACAGATTAAAATCTACAATTACACTTGATTGTGGTCATTGTATGCCAACAATGTCGGCATGTGTAAATGTCGGTTATCTTACATTTCATCCCGGAATATTGGATGGTAAGGTAGTGAGAGTTTTACGGGACACAGGGTCTTCAACCATAGGCATTAAGCACTCGCTTATCGAGCCCTCTGCTTTTACAGGCAAATCAGTTAAGTGTGTCACATTCGGTGGGAATATAGAAACTTTCCCTGTGGCACGAGTATACATTGATACTCCTTTTTACACAGGCACTGTCTATGCCTGCGGCTTGAGAGCACCCATAACTGAAATTATAATAGGAAACATACCAGGAGTTAAAGATTGCACTCCTGAGGAGATTGCAATGTGGGTTGAATCTCACCCACAGGTGGCAAATGCTGTTGTAACGAGAGCACAACAGTTAGCTACGGATATGGCTACACCACCTTTTCCTATAATAGATACAATTATGTCTCAAGTTGGCACTGTTTCACCTTCTGTTTTTGCAGAAAAACAGAAGAGTGACCCAACTTTACAAGGATTGTTTAGCCGAGCAACACAAAAAACTATTAAATACACAAGAGGAGCTAAACAATGGTTCAAGATAAAGAAATCAATACTCACTAGATATTATGATGATGGCAAAACAATTATACATCAAGTGATAGTACCTAAAGAATACAGACCATTGGTCCTACAAACAGGTCATGACTCCCCTATGGCAGGGCATATGGGGATCAAAAGAACATTGTTTCGTGTTACGTCACAATTTTATTGGCCTGGGGTTAATAAGGATACAAAGTTATACTGCAAATCATGTACAACATGCCAAGGTATAGCACGTAAGGGCAGGTTCCATACGGCACCCTTACAGATTACGGACGTGCCTGAGAGACCTTTCAAAAAGATAGCAGTAGATATAGTGGGTCCGTTATCAATTGTTTCAAATAATGGATTTCGTTATATTTTAACTTGCGTAGATCTTTGCACGCGTTGGCCAGAGGCCATACCGTTGAAAACCATCACAACTGCATCTGTGTCTGATGCATTATTTTCGATATTTTGTCGAATCGGTTTTCCGGAAGAGATTTTGTCAGATCAAGGATCACAATTTACTTCCAACATTATGAGGGATTTAGAATCCATGCTATCTGTTCACCACTCGTTTTGTAGTGCGTATAGGCCTCAATCAAACGGTGTGTGCGAGCGCTACAATAGCACTCTAAAACAGATGTTATCTAAGATAACTGAAGAATGCCCTCGTGAATGGGATCGGCTTCTGCCGGCGGCCCTCTTCGCTTTTCGTGAAGTGCCCCACGAGAGCACGGGGTGGTCTCCGTTCGAATTGGTTTATGGTTCGAATCCGCGCGGACCAATGATGATACTCAAAGATTTGTTGATTGGAGCGTCAATTGATACAGCCACTCGAAACAGCTACGAGTTAGTGATTGATCTCCGACAACGAATCATCGATGCGTGCACTTATGCATCCCAGAGTATTAAATCAGCCACTCAACGATCACGATTATTACATAATCAAAAGAGAATATTAAGATCATTTAAACCAGGGGAAAAAGTTTGGTTGTTGCTACCTCATAACGATAACAAATTACTGATATCATGGCAAGGTCCATTTGATATTATCAAACAAGTCACAGATGTTGACTACTCGGTAAACGTTAGAGGAAAAATCAAAACCTTCCATGTCAACATGCTAAAATTAGCAGTTGAAAGACCACAGGAATTAATTCCTGTCATTAACTCTATTGATGATTCTTCACATCATACTGCTTCTTTTGCAGTTGTTCATGAAGAAGATACTACTTCGTCTATCCCTTTACAATTTCAACTACCTTCTTTGCAATCATCGGAATCTTGGAAAGACGTGACTATTTCTTCGTCACTATCTTCGTCACAACAAGATCAAGTTCGGGATATTCTCATTTCTTTCAATGATGTTCTCACCGACCTTCCAGGTCAGACATCGCTTATATCCCATGATATTACTCTTACTGATTATAAACCTATCAAACTCAGACCCTATCCTATATCTTTACACCACAAAGATAGGGTAGAGAAAGAGTTAAAGGAGATGATACGTTTAGGTGTGATATCTCCTTCGGAATCACCATATGCATTCCCAATGGTGATTGTTAAAAAGAAGGATGATTCTTTACGCATTTGTATTGATTTTAGGCGATTGAACAAAATTACAATCACAGACGGTGAGCCTATGCCACTTTTAGATGATCTTTTGTCAGAATTATCTAATGCTACCTTCTTTAGCAAACTAGATCTCTCTAAAGGCTACTGGCAAATTCCTCTTGCCGAAAATGCCAAACCTTACACAGCTTTCACAACTCCTTTTGGGCTCTACCAATGGAATTATATGTGTTTTGGGTTGGTAAATGCGCCAGCGACGTTTGTGCGCATGATGCGCCGCCTTCTTGGCGATCGTAAAGATGTCATCACGTACATCGATGACATCTGCCTATTTCATGACTCGTGGGAAGACCATATTGATGGTTTAACTTCCCTTCTACATACGTTACGTATGCATGGTTTGACTGTGCGACCTTCAAAGGTCCAAATAGGTTGTCAGGAAATTTCTTTTCTTGGTCACCGAATAGGGAACCACAAACTGTATCCTGACGACAATAGTCAAAAGAATTCTTGAGATTTCTACCCCTTCTACTAAGAAACAAGTTAGAAGCCTTTTAGGCCTAATAAACTATTACCATAAGTTCATCCCGCATTTCGCACAACTATCTACACCTTTGTCCGCACTGTTGACCAAAGGTAGTCCTAATAAGGTACGTTGGGACAAAGATTGCGAAAGCGCTTTGGTAACAATTAAGAAATTATTTAGCAATGCACCTATTTTGTTATTACCGAATATACGTATTCCATTCATACTCCAATCAGATGTCTCGAGCTACTCCATGGGTGGTTGTTTGCTGCAATGTTACAAGGAAACACTCCATCCATGTTTCTATGTGTCGAGGAAACTGACTCCAGCTGAACAAAAGTATGCGACAGGTGAACGTGAGCTCCTGTCTATGGTCTGGTGCCTGGAGAAGCTGTCAAGATATCTCATCGGCACGCACTTTTACATTATGACAGACCATAGTCCTCTTACTTACATAACAGCTAGAACAATGCGTAACGCTAGAATACACCGATGGTATTTGTTAATTCAAGAATTTTCATTTACAATTCTGCCTATTGCTGGCTCAGACAATAACTTGGCAGATCTTTTATCGCGCAACGTCTTTGAGAAGAAATTGAATTAACTCTTTAGTCACCATGTTGACAAGTGCTATTATTAATGTCATAAAATTTAATGTGTCTACTTATTGATTATCATACTTATAAGTAGGTAGTACTAATATTGATATGTTTGGGAGACGGGCGTCTTCTCCATCACTATCATCCGTGCCACAAGTGTCACGTTTGGAAGTGAGGGGGATGATGTTGAGGATTGCTTCATGTCTGCATCATGGCGCATTCCTCAAATGATTATATCTCCGCGACCGATGTCGATGATTGTTGCATGTGTGCAAGCATTTGAGTTTGGCCAACTCGGATTGCTGCACCGTGGAACATCGCAATTGAATATATATTAACGACGTAGTATGCATATCTCTATGCATGACGCGTGTGTCTTTGTAAGGACATTCGACGTGTGGGCTTCGGCCCCAACGGCAGCGTATGGCATGTGTGGCCATTGCCACTTATATTGTGTGGTATAACCACTGGAAAGTGTGTGGCGTAGTCCACTTTTTAATTGTGTGGCTGGAAAGCCATTTGAGCAGTGTATTTCTTGAACCAAACGTAAGTCGTAGTAGGAATAACGCAGTTTGCATAATTATGGCAGATTAGCCTGGCGTGGTATGCCAAAGGAACATTATGTTACTAGCAATAGCGTAAGACTAGTATAGATGGATATTGTACAGCTAGCGGCAAGCGTAAGCCTAGTGTAACGGATATTAAACGACTAGCAGTAGACGTAAGCCTAGCATAATAAGTGTATTGCTGACTAGCAGGATAGTTAAGTCTAGTTAGCCTCTGAATTTATGCCAAAGGACATTGGCCGTTAAAAAGGAACTGACCTCTAACCAGGACTCTAGATAGAGATTGTGAACATGTGCTTATGAAATAATGAGAACTCTTACAGATCGTACATGAATGTGATGTGACTTTTGTTCCCATGTAGTTGGTGTCTGCTCATGGTATGAAATTACTAATTAAATATTTTGAGTCGTCAAAATCACAGTGTTATCAACTATCGTATTCGGAGTTGAGTTAAATGCTATTCATCCTCAACTGATCATGACCAGTGATGATTAATGTCTTAACACGCTGCATCTCACACTGCCAATACAATTAATAAGACAAGAGACTAATACAGGTCAGTCAAGGGTCGAATTTAATATGAAACACATTCAGCACATAATGAATCACAAGGGTTAAGCAGACATTATCGATACCAACGAACAGTATTACGGAATCCTACAAAAGTGATAAGAACCCGAGGGACTTTGACTCTATAAACTGAATACGAATATAATAACTTGGTCATCCTCAAATACTAGAAGTCATCGAAGCACGCAGAACATACTGGGATCCCGAGAAGCCCGTAACAGCGTGCAACATCGTTTGGGAACCACTGATGTAGGTGATCACCTCTCCGCACACAGTAAATAAATAAATAATTGTTCGAAGTCGGATCTTTTATTTATGTGTCTTAAACCTGCATATTTATTACTTTTATCATCCTTTCTACGTGAGATTTATTATGAGAGTTGTATACACGGCTGTTTGTGCCCTATACCAGAGCGCTCTTTTAGTTTCGGTGACCGGAATTCTGATACCGGGTATACAATTTTGTGTGCACCGTAAAAGACTATTTAAGTTTTTGGCGGGGAAAATCAGCTGATGTGTGAGTAAAATCAGTAAAATATAAATCATTACACACTCGTTCTGGATAAACACAGCGCTAAAATTCTTTTGTGTACTATAACTTTGTTCTGTGTTCTATTTTTGATTGCATTTTTATTTGTTTGAAATTAGTTTTGACGGAGTTACAGACTTTTGAAAACAGCGTCATCATTTAAGGAAATTCATAAAATAAGTAATCTTTTTATTAATTTAATATCTAAAAATCAGCCCATTCGTTTGAGTTTATAATTATAAAGACTTCTCGAAGGGAAGCTAAAGATTATTTCCACATACTTTTTTTTTTGGTTTCATATCTTGAGAATGTGTGGTAGTCAGTTTTGTGAGTGTGGCATTACAAGAACAAGCATATTGTCACCAGATTTTATAGCATTTAAATCCCTTTAAACGCATTCCTGATACCCACAAATCTTAAATAAGGTAGTAAAAAAATAACTTTTTGTAAAGCACCATCTGTTTTTGCATTTTCATTCATTTATAATGATATTTAGCTACGTATATAAGCGTCAGAAAACATGTAAAGCTATAGATAGATTACTTCCACATAATTTGATCTATCTTTCAAGTCTTGTTAATCTTCTATTTATAATATGAATTTTTTTTTTATTGTGTGTGAGATAAGGACTGTTCCATTGGTGTTCTTTGGTAGACAATCCTGTGCACACGACGGTTGCCAGCGAATTCTAAGTAACTGTTTGTATATCTTCTTTCATTCAAAGTTACAATGCAGGTAGTAAATTTAGAGAAACCAAATTCTAAATCTAATACCATCCTTTTATCAATGGCTAGAGTCAGAGATACATATGATAATTTAGAAATATTTATGAATGGCATGAAAGCTCAGATAGAGTCACTAAAATATTTAGAGTGGGATGGTAAACAAGTTGTTGTTTTCTTATTCGGGGATTATTTCCTTGTTTTGCTGGAGACACCACAGACATGGGTATATTCCTTGAGCTCCAGACAAACCAAACATTTTCATCAAAGACATCCAGAGAGCATACAACTTGCAAACCAAGAAGTTTGGCCATGTTGATAAGAGATTACAATAGATATATGAAATATGGGAAAGGGAATAAAAGGCAAGTGGCACATTACCATAATTGTTTACACAAACCAATGTTAGAGATTGAAATTGAAAATGTAGCTCCTCCTTACCTTCATATTTTATTAGGCATTGTTTTGAAACACCACAGACTTCTAGAACAGGTAGCTGATACAATAGACGCAAAGATATTTGAGAATTCGCAAGAGATACATGCAAACATTAGTACTTTTAAGAACTTGAAGAGATTTAGTAGGAACTGGAAATAGGCAGAAGAATTAGGAGCTAAAATTGAATTTTTCAGGTAGGTATTGAACTTTGTGAGGATAAGGAGGAGACAGATAATTTTAAAGTTATACTTGAAAATGCACAAGATGCGCTGGCCAAACTTCAGTTTCAAGATCTGTGTACTAGGTCTGGTCCAGTTTGCTCACACATGGACAAGGTACTAGCCAAACACAAAATCATACAACAGGCTTATAATAGCAGAGCATTTATAGGGAATCACTGCCACAGATATCTCACACAAAAAGTTTATAAAGATCTTACAAGAGCAATCATTACACAAACACTGAAAATTACAGACAAACAAGATATAACTAACATAGCTTTTATTGCCCAAGAACAATTCAACTCACTGAAAGAAGCATTTGAGAAAGTACACAACAAAATATCACACAGTAAACCAATTAGTAAAGAATCAATAACAGCATCGATAGAGACTTATATGTCTTTGTTCAGAAAGCTATTCCCTAGTAAGACAATTCATAAACAGCACATATTAGAAAAACATTGCGCAGACTGGATCAGAACTCATGATGTATGATTGAGATAATTGTTAGCTCTCATGTTCTGGGGACAATTGGGTGTGTTATTTTAAGGTTATAAATGTGGACATGCAATTTAAACTTTCAATAATTAATGTTTGACGCATGAAACCAAAACAAAACTTTGATATCCATTTTCTGCAGGTTTTCTACTTTTGATTTCTGTAATTTGTTGTGCATGTTGATTGTGACCGTTTTAGTGTAAATTGAATTAGAAACAAACCATAACAAAATGTAAAAAAAAAACCGTAAATTTTACACTATTTCAGACTATTATATCTTCTGTTCTAATTGTGATAAAATGTTTGTTCTTGTTCTAAAATTTACTCTAACATTTCTAGTCTAGCTTTACGCAAAATTAAAGCCGGTATTTATAATAATAAAGTAGCATAAAAGCAATTCAAACATGTTTTGGGGACAATTGGGTGTGTTATTTTAAGGTAATAAATGTGGACTTGCAATTTAAACTTTCAATAATTAATGTTTGACGCATGAAACCAAAACAAAACTTTGATATCCATTTTCTGCAGGTTTTCTACTTTTGATTTCTGTAATTTGTTATGCATGTTGATTGTGACCGTTTTAGTGTAAATTGAATTAGAAACAAACCATAACAAAATGTAAAAAAAAAAACGTAAATTTTACACTATTTCAGACTATTATATCTTCTGTTCTAATTGTGATAAAATGTTTGTTCTTGTTCTAAAATTTACTCTAACATTTCTAGTCTAGCTTTACGCAAAATTAAAGCCGGTATTTATAATAAAAAAGTAGCCTAAAAGCATTAATTAAGCCCTATCAAAAGTAAACATCACCACATGTTTTTCCCATTAGGAAGCTGACCACGTGATCTCTGTCAAGTGGGCTATAAATAGCGCGGTCGGGGAAAAAGGGGAAATAACTAAAAGATCGCTCGCAAACAGCCGTGTATACCATGAGACATCCAGTATTGAGAATTGACTTGAGTAGATTTCTTCATCGGAATATTTTATTTTGTTTTGTTATTTCATTTACTAATTTTGTTTTTTGTTGCATTACTCGAGTCGATATTCTTTTTCTTTCTCGTTCTGTATTTTCACAGTTATTTGTTTTCATCTTTCTGTATCACTCATGGTATCGTTTTTAGTGATTTATTAATTCATCATTTTTGTCTAGATATTAGTAGTGTCCATTGTCTTTTAATTTTGACCTGTATATTTCTTGTCTTTGTCGTCTGTTTGTAACTTTGGCTGATCGAACGAACGAACGAACGAACTTTATTTTCAAAGGGTTAAGAATTGGGCACATAGGCCCGTCTGACATTCTGCCCTTCCTCTCTCTCTCTCATCATGTATACTGTATCCTTTCATCCTTACATTTACTTTAAGCATTATTTAGGCATTTATCATTATAAAAGTAATATAACATCATACATTTGCAATAATCATCATAATAAAAGTATGTTTTTAAAATAATTTTATTAAAAAAAAAAAAAAAAATTAAATGAAAAAAAACAAAAAAACACAGAACAACAAAACAAACAAACAATAAGACTGACACAAATCGAATTCCTCTTACAGTAAATTAGACAGTGATTTGAGACATAATCAGATTTGGATGGTGTGTTATAACGAAATGTGAACAATGAAACGTCCCGTGTCCCCTGTATACAGTACTTTGTACAACTGATTCCGTACTAATTTCTTGTTTAATTTATATATTACCTCTGTACACAACTTCCTGTCCCAATTATCATCATCATTACTGTTAAGGTCAAAAAGGGTAGATGATCTTTGTGTGCGGGTTGGACAGAGTAAATTAAGAGTTACATTACTTGTAGACTTGATTAACGGTGAATTGGGTTAACAAATATATGATAGAAGTCAGAAGTCAGATAGCGTCGTGAGCGCTGTTTTCTATTGTAGAACTGTAAATAGTTCGCACGGCTAGTCCGTGGAAGGGACTGAGCTGTGTGAACAGCGAAGTCTCGTGACTGTTTAGGCGGGAGATTTTGTGACCGCTAGCAGTCGGGTTCTGGCGTTGACGGAGTGAAGTCAACCCTGGTTTTTTCTAAGTGTGTGGTCCCGACCAGTGTTCGGTGAAGATGTATAGTGTTTTTCACAATGTGTGTCTCGGTGGAGACTTTTTTTTGCACAGGCCTGTATTTGAATATTCTTCCTGTATTGAATATTCTTCCATGTGTTAGATTATTTGAAGATGGAATCTACTATAATATTTATGACTGCAGTGACAGTTTATGAGAGATTTTGTTATTGGGCACGTTCTATGAGAAGTGCACCAGTAGTCTACAATTAGGCGCTATGAAGAGTCTGAGAGGTAGAGAGATTACTTTATAGGCCATAGACAGTTTCGTGAAGGAGATTAGGCCATATATACTGTGCAGGGTATATTACTGCAGACTGCTGGGTACGCAGTCCTTTGAGGAATATTGTGGATGTGCATCTTCTATAGGAAGTGCACCACTATTTATTATTAGGCCTTAAGAAGGGATAGCGATGACGGTGATTATTCAACTGCCGGGGAGCAGCCTTTGTTGAGAAGGGGAGACGTAGTCTTTTGAGGAAAATCGTTGATGTGCATCTTCTATAAGAAGTGCACCGCTATTGGATCAATTTAATAGTACTGCGATGTGAGCAGTCTTTCTGAATTAGGCCATATGTATGAGGCCGTATTTTGGGGCCATATGTACAACTGCGGTGAACGCAGTTCTTTGAGGAACATGGTGGATGTGTATTTTCATGAGGTGTGCGCCACTGGGCGCTGTGACTGATGTTTGTACTATATGCTGTAATTTTCGTCTGTGTCATCGTGACTGTGTGTGTAGCGTTAATAAAACTGTTCATGAACTGTTACCAGTTGTTCTACGCTACATGGCTTCTATGTGTGTTGCTGTGACGAACGAATGCACCAATACACACTCACTTTGAACAGTCCAGGCAGTGACGGTAATAACATATTTATAAATAGCCCTGTGGGGCGTGGCCTATATAAGGAGAACTCATTCACGCCTTTATCACTGAACCACATAATATCTTTAACACTACTTTATCAGACTACTTTAACAACATAGAGGTATCAGTGGTGGTTTTCAGTAAAGTTGGATTTGACACCCGCAACATTTGCATTGAAAGGATAAGATAACAAGGATGCTGTGTTCAGGCATAATATTCAGTACATAACGTTCACATATTCATTTATTATAGCTCTGTGTGGGCGTATACATACATATAAAATAGACTCATGAATATCAGCCGGCAAACTGATATAAACTAACAGTCATTTATTAATGAACAGCATTATGAGTAGTGTGCCAACTTTTCGGGCTTAAGGCCCAGGATTTCACGTGGTAATATTGTTTCTACCAGACC
Organism: Oreohelix idahoensis; assembly: GCA_024509875.1. Taxonomy (NCBI): domain Eukaryota; kingdom Metazoa; phylum Mollusca; class Gastropoda; order Stylommatophora; family Oreohelicidae; genus Oreohelix; species Oreohelix idahoensis. The sequence continues at coordinate 260,012 of JAMPIV010013927.1, read as the reverse complement.
TTGACCTGTTTATTAGTGTGCCCTGTGTGTGGCGTATGCACTAACAAGTTCTCTCAACTGTAACGGTAGTTAGCTCTGTGTGGGCGGGGCTTCGATTGAGAACCAAGTTCAGCTTTAACTGTGTTATGTCGTCTTCTATGCCTACGGGCTAGTATTCATATGACAGTAGCAAAGAATGGATTAGTGTCAAGTTAGGAACAGATGATTATGACATTCATCTATGCTATAGGGTACTTATTTCAGCCTAGATGAATCATCGGTAAAACATTTCAAGCCTTATTGACACCTGCATTGCTCACAGACAGTTTGGTGTCGCTGGTAACCTGTAATCGGTGACACGGTGATGTGTCTAATGTATACATGCTTCTTGTGACATATTTGCAGCAGTCAAATTTCCTATTGCATGCTGAGTCAAGTTCCAGAGGTGACAGTTGACCAGTCAAGTTCCAGAGGTGACAGTTGACGACGAGTCCAGTGCTCATGCCAGCGCCTGTCAACAAGGGAGTGTGCTTATGGTGTGTTGTCTGATGCTCATCAGTGGTAACAGAGAAAGAACAAGACTGTTTTCTACTTACAAGATAAGTGGTATTTGTGTGGAAACTGTGTCTCTGTATGATGTTGTCAAGCCTTCCGGTTATTGTTATTTGTTCTATTGAGTACTTCATGTTGATAGAGTTGTATTATGAGATTTAATGCATAATTGATTGTTGCTCATGTGACATAATACTGACTTACCTTATCTTGATTCAAAAGTTTATACGACATATTCACATAAACTTGTAATAATTATAATCACTCAGTGATTGAATTAACATGGATTGTTATACGGCTACAGACGATATGACGCCGGTGTTGAATTATTTATATCAAGAAGGTAAATGTGATAAATTACGAGGCCCAGCACTTCAGAAATACGTGCTGGATGGTTTTTTTGTTTAATGTGGTAGAAGCCTTGTCGGTTTTTGCTAACGATAACTTTTGTTCAGGTCCTCAATTGATGGCTAGAGATTTGGCGGATGTGTTAGAATATCTGCGTCCGTTTGTGTGCAATTATACTGAGGCTAGACACAATTTTATGCATGAGGTTTTACACAACATAATCCGCAATAACATGCAGGATGATCAGAAAAAGGAATTGGAAGAGAAGGAGCGAATAAAAGTAATCAAACACAGTGCGCTTCAGGAAAGAGACAATTTTTTGCAGGATATTGCTGAAAAGAGTAGACTGCAAGAAACAGTGTCTGAACTCACAAGTGATTTACTTAAATCAAACTTGGAGCTTGTAAGTGATAGTGACACTGAGGAACTTCACATGAACTTAACAAAGTTGAAGGCAAATTAGGAAAAAGATGATAAGCAAAGGTTAGAAGAGTTAACGGTGCAGAGAAAGAAAATGGTTAGGATTGAGAAGTTACTTACAGAAGAAAGATGCAAAGTTATGACATGTGATAACTTAAATAAGAAACTAAACCAAGAGATTACTGAATTGAGGAGAAGAGTGAATGGTTTGGTAGATGTTGTTTTAGGCATCAAAGGATTATCTACTGTCAATGTTGACAATGGTAGACAGAAGGATGTTTATCAACGAGTGAAACAAGCAAAGAGCCTGCCCTATACACTCTTAGCGAATACGAAAATCGAACATGATGGACGGAAATCCCGGCGTGGCAAATGCAATTTCCCACGTACGGAAGACGCTGCGTCGAAAATTAATGACTATTGGCGTCAGACCAGCAAAGATACTTCATGTGTAACATCCAGTTCTGGTAATAAAGATAACAAACATCAGGTGGATAACCATAAGGATTCGATCAGTTCTACTACTGGTCATACCAAATTTAGACAGTGTGATACTGCGAATAAGCATATTACCATAGAAAAGAATAAAAACACTTTTGCTAAAAGAGATAACCCTATTATAGGAAAGTACCAAGGGAATCCTTCAACTAGTAGTTTTTCCTCTCTAAGAACCCAGAGACAGTCTAACAGATCTCAAAATTTTGATTCTGAAGAGTTGAGAAATTATGGTAGGAATAATTACATTAAAGATTACAAATCTGATAATAATTGTTCTAGGAGTCAACAAGATTCATTTACCAGATATTTCTATCCTAGAAGAGATGTTAAGCATAACAATGCTAACTGCAGTTCTAGGCAGAACGAATGGAATAATAAGGGGAATAGCAATAGAGATAATAACTCTCTAAATGTTACTACACATTGTGCGCAACAGAATCCCAAAGTCATTGGTAGTAAACAAAGTAACAATAACTATTGATGTCTTAATTAAGTACTACTGCTGTTATGTTTTTTGGATTACGAGAGAGTATCTCGTTGTTGTGAGTGTAACTTTATTTCAGCTCTGCTGTGTTGACCGTCATTTTCGGTCAGGTTGACCCAAGCCTCCTGGGTTGTATACTGTGTAATGAAGGAAGAGTTGGTGACATCATATGGAAACCAGACGTTTTCATAACCACGGTTTATGTAATTGTGTGGTTAACCTATCCGTTTTTCGTTATAATCTTACAGTTGATTAAAATGGAGATTTTCATTTGTATTTTTCAATAGTAGCAGCTATGCGATAAAGGTCAGCGTGCCTGTTTTTCCTTAGCTGTGACAGAAATGTTTACCTTACGATCGTGTGCCCAATCAAGCGTAACCCAGGCAGTATGTTGACCCAGTATTATTTGATGTCATCCCGTGCGGTTTATAGCATACCATCAATGAAAGACGGAGTTGTGACCTATTTATTTTTTTCTTTAGGAATTGATTCAAGATTGCTACAATGTTTCTTATACTTGATTTTTTTTTTAAGGATAATGTATTATTGTATAGTATAATATGATTGCATTGTATAATGTTACATTGGATATTGTGTATGTCCATATTTATGCATTATTTGTACTCTATCTTGTTATTTACATAATTGTATTGTGGATAAACATTGTACGTATTATCATTGCGATGAATTGTAACATATCGTTTTGTAATGACTTGTCTTTGATTGTTATTTTTTGTTGTTGATGAAATTATGGATTTTTTGTATTTACATACACTAGTCTGAAGACTATTTCATTTGCTCATATTATGTTTGACAATATATGATTTGTTGTGAAGTTTGATACATCAAAACATTGATATGATTTTGCAGGACTAATTGTTAGGATAGTTTTATACATAATGAGATTGCCAGCCCTAAGCACAAACTCATTAGTTATGAATATGTCGTTAGTCGCTTTCAGAGAGTTTTTTTTTTTGGTTACTAAATTTGTTTTTTCTTTTTCGTATCTGACTCCATGTTTAGTTAATATATTACCTTATACAGAGGTTATATGAAGTAATTGTTGTGTTGTGGAATATTATTTTGGAACTAAACTATATATGTAGAATTGTCTGAGATAGAAGATACTATTGTTTGTTCGAAGAATTTAGTAGTCTGACTTAAACACTTGTTCATGAGAAATAATGTTATGTTTATATTTGCAAGTTGGTATGATGTTAATAGTGTGGTCTTTATAGGTGTTCATTTGTGTTTATTTAGAGATCGGAATATTTTTTTTTATGTCTCACATTTTGTTAAAGCTCATTTCACTTTTGATTTATTAATTACAGGTTGAAACTTGTAAAAATTTAAAATACTATTTTTATTTAACAAAGCTTTAAGAAACGTTTTTGTATTGTAATTTTGGAACAATGTATTAGTTTTCTTTTTGAAAGTGTTGTATTTGTGTGTGCTCAGTGTTTAATTATGAGTAATAATATATATGTCGATATGTCCAGATTTAAAAAAAAAAAAAACCAGAAAATATATTAATAATTTTTTTTTTGTTGAGATTGTGATATTTTGTTTTATATATCGCACTTTTTTGTGTGATGTCTGTGATAATCCATTTTAGTTATGAATAAGTGTTGTAACTTGGCTAAATCATTTATTATGCGTTATTTATTATAGCTTGCTTTTGTGTTATGGTATATTTACATATATACTTTGTCTCGTTATTGTATGATTTTCGATCATGATTGTATTTTTTATACAATACGTTGTTTGGCTAAATAGTTATTAGAATGTAGTATTGCCTCTTTTCTATACATTCATTTCTTGTATTCCTTTCTTCCTTTACGGATTGTTCTTTGTTTCATTCCATATTTTCTCTTGGATTTATTCAGTAGCGGTTTATACTTTGGTGATGATTCTATGTTTCATCTAGGTGTCACTTAATTCTATTTGCATATCGTTTACTTCTTATACTTCTTATACTTCCTTCCTTAGGATTGTTATGTTGATTATATGGTTTGGTATGAGGTAGCTATTTATGTCGGTTGTATCTAGTTTGATGTAAGGAATTGATTTACTTGATTGTTATCGTATGGTATTATTGATTTTTTCCTATATTGATTTCATTGCTGATTTTCTGGGTTGATCATGCTTCTTTTGCTTGATCTTGTCTGTTACTTTCTAGTTATTGTATACTATTTGGTCTACAGTGATCATAGTTAACTTTGTTGAAACTGTTTATTTAGTGTACTTAGCAGATTATTGTGCATAATTTGTTTTATTGTATACTTACTTATATTTTTTGTCAATGTATTATTATAACCTTAACATAAGCTAATTTTTGTATGAGTATTTTAGAGCTTAGCTGACCCCTCATTTTCCTTTGATGTAGTTCTTGTCAAAAAAATGATAAATCATTTTTTCTCCGGGGGTGGTGGTAGTATGTTAAGGTCAAAAAGGGTAGATGATCTTTGTGTGCGGGTTGGACAGAGTAAATTAAGAGTTACATTACTTGTAGACTTGATTAACGGTGAATTGGGTTAACAAATATATGATAGAAGTCAGAAGTCAGATAGCGTCGAGAGCGCTGTTTTCTATTGTAGAACTGTAAATAGTTCGCACGGCTAGTCCGTGGAAGGGACTGAGCTGTGTGAACAGCGAAGTCTCGTGACTGTTTAGGCGGGAGATTTTGTGACCGCTAGCAGTCGGGTTCTGGCGTTGACGGAGTGAAGTCAACCCTGGTTTTTTCTAAGTGTGTGGTCCCGACCAGTGTTCGGTGAAGATGTATAGTGTTTTTCACAATGTGTGTCTCGGTGGAGACTTTTTTTTGCACAGGCCTGTATTTGAATATTCTTCCTGTATTGAATATTCTTCCATGTGTTAGATTATTTGAAGATGGAATCTACTATAATATTTATGACTGCAGTGACAGTTTATGAGAGATTTTGTTATTGGGCACGTTCTATGAGAAGTGCACCAGTAGTCTACAATTAGGCGCTATGAAGAGTCTGAGAGGTAGAGAGATTACTTTATAGGCCATAGACAGTTTCGTGAAGGAGATTAGGCCATATATACTGTGCAGGGTATATTACTGCAGACTGCTGGGTACGCAGTCCTTTGAGGAATATTGTGGATGTGCATCTTCTATAGGAAGTGCACCACTATTTATTATTAGGCCTTAAGAAGGGATAGCGATGACGGTGATTATTCAACTGCCGGGGAGCAGCCTTTGTTGAGAAGGGGAGACGTAGTCTTTTGAGGAAAATCGTTGATGTGCATCTTCTATAAGAAGTGCACCGCTATTGGATCAATTTAATAGTACTGCGATGTGAGCAGTCTTTCTGAATTAGGCCATATGTATGAGGCCGTATTTTGGGGCCATATGTACAACTGCGGTGAACGCAGTTCTTTGGGGAACATGGTGGATGTGTATTTTCATGAGGTGTGCGCCACTGGGCGCTGTGACTGATGTTTGTACTATATGCTGTAATTTTCGTCTGTGTCATCGTGACTGTGTGTGTAGCGTTAATAAAACTGTTCATGAACTGTTACCAGTTGTTCTACGCTACATGGCTTCTATGTGTGTTGCTGTGACGAACGAATGCACCAATACACACTCACTTTGAACAGTCCAGGCAGTGACGGTAATAACATATTTATAAATAGCCCTGTGGGGCGTGGCCTATATAAGGAGAACTCATTCACGATTTTATCAATGAACCACATAATATCTTTAACACTACTTTATCAGACTACTTTAACAACATAGAGGTATCAATTACCCCTTTTCGCTCGCTATGGAGCACGGAGCCACCACAACAGCTGACCCCCCTAACAGGAAGTCTGCACCGTATCATTCATGCGCTCTTGAAAAGAAATGTGTTTTTAAATGAGGTTGCCGGCCGCATGCAACAGCCTCATTTTAGCCGTCTTTGACAACATGCCTTAGGGAGCAATATTCGAATTCTGTCTTTCTCCTCACGAGCTCCCAGAAACTGCCCGGGGCTCGTATTCCACAGTGCTTGTGTATTACTTCTCATCAATGCCCCGCTGCTAAACGGGCCAGCATCTTCTCTCTATGTCGTTCTCTATCTATCTCTTGTTTTCAACAGCTGTCTTCTTCAAGTACCATGGCTAGTGGCGTAGGAGATCATGTCTTTCCACAACTCCCTGTCTCCTGTACAATTTGTCAATTCTGTTCTTGACTTCTTTGCATGCCATGATGTCAAACTGTCCAGTATTTGCTCTCTTTGTCTTCCCCTATCTATTTTTTCCTTCAATCTTACTCATCGCTACGATAAATCTCACCTTTCCTCTTCTCAGAACATGCTCAAAAAAGTGGATTGCTTCTTTCTAACTTGTAAAATAAGTTTCCTTTGCGCATTAGCCTCTTTCAGGACATCATCATTACTATTTCTGGCTGTCCATGGTATTTTTAACAACGTGGTGTCAGGGAGGATAAATCTGTGATAGTAGAAACAGATTATTATTAATTATTTTTATCACTATCAATATTATTATTAGTGGAGTGGCATTAATACTCACGTTAGTAATCTGTATCTTTTTTCCCACACCTTATTTTTTTTAAACTATCTATGCCTTACCTAGCCCTCAAAGTATGCATGCACGGCATGGACAGCGCAGATTACGCTGGCTTTACCATGTCTGCTGTATGGAAGATGGTTGCGTCCCCAAAGATATTTCTACGGATAACTGGCAGATGGCAACAGAACAGCCGGACGACCATAACCGAGTTTCAAAGATGTGTAAAAGAGTAACATGAAGGGTACTGAACATAAATCCAGCAACCTGGGAGGGCATAGCTACCGTTCGCATCAAGTTGAGTGTGACATTACGTAATTCATCCGATTCATATTTCTGGCCATCTTTTTGCAAGACTCCCCTACAGCATTATTTTTTTAACACTATCTTGAGATAACACTATGTTTCCAGCGCTTACGTCACTCGTGGCATGTTTATCTTTTTGATCTTAGAAAGTCAACGCTCTACGGGGCGTGGGGCAATGAAGTCAACGATTAAAATCCAACATGGCGGACTTTTTGTTCACTTGGCCTCTTGTTTACACAAGACGAGCAATATGGCAGATAAACGAGATAAGTTGTCTGACACCACATTAAGATTACGCATTTGCTCCCGTCCAGCCTGGAAAAATGCAACAAAAAATTGCTTTCGAATTAGAAAGATGGTCGCTTAAAGTTAACTTGTGTCTAATCTCGATGGAGTAACCTGTGAAAATTGCAAATCGTATGTCTGTCCAGCTTATGACAGTATAGAGGAATTAGGGCAGGTCATATCACGTAATTATTTCCGGCGATGTCTTTAATTAATAATACTACCCATCTTTTTACAAGAACGACCCATCATAAATTATAAAAGATGTGTAGGTAAAATATATTAAATCAGTCGCCTTACAAGGTGATTGTTTTAAAATTTAAAAAAAAAATAGCCGGCATGGCGATTGGTTTAAACAAAATAAACTAAGCGAAATTAAATTTCGTGCGGGCGAAATTTCTTACTATAAGACCTGGGTGATTGAAGACACGTCGCGGATTCCAATTCTCCCCACTCAGAGAGGAATACGCCAGGTTAAGAGATAGTAAAGATTTCAATGTATAGGACGAGCTATTTACTAAGAAGTAACTTGTAAAATTAAAGGAATAAAATTTCATATAGTCACAGTTCCGAGGACATCTTCCTTATGTGTTAAAGCTAGGAGTTGTAAATTATCAATTATCATTAGCTCACATAAGAAAACTGCACCTATACGAATGCAGTGAAATACTATCGACCAATCTTTGCAAAGCGTCTGGATAACGACCCTTCATACAGGGGTAAGTCTTAAAATGTACATTTTGTTCACCTTATATGTACATTTTACAAATATAAAATTGCTTATTTAAGTAAAGTTGTGTATGAGGCTGACAACTTCATCATGTAAAATATACTGCCACATAAACCACCCCTGCAAAAGCTGGTGACTGCTTCGTTAGGGTTTCCTTGAAAGGAACCAATAACAGAGTTAGCCTCATGCTCCATAAAGAGCAGAAAGAGGATGATGATGACATCATGGGATGTGACAATATTGGTGTACGTCCTTCTACATTCTTTGTTCTCTCATGCGTTACTGATTTTTTTTGATGCTCATCGTCCTATTATTTGGCATATTTTATGCACCTACATTCTTGCCTAGTCACTCCCAGACTTGTTTACATATCGCCATGTGAATTGTAGTATTACAAGGCTAATTAGAAAGTCAGCGGGTAATACTTCTATCACTTAAGTCGTCTAGCCACCTTTGATAGAGACGGTCATAGTTGACACAAGGTGGTGTCGCACCATCGATGGAAAGCAAGCCAGATTGCCAGTCTGGGAAACCCGTCTTGGAGATGTACGTAAACACAGGTGATAATTTGTACTCGATTCCGATGGCTCATCTCTGTATTAATAATACAGATAACCCGTCTGGGGAGATTATGTTGGGAAAGGTATTAGCCAGGAAATAAGTTCACGGATGTGTTTGTGAGTTTGCACAAATGCAATCGGAAGTATTACTAACATATTTGACAGAGGTCACGAGTTTAAATTTTAAAATTGATATTTTAAAACATGCGGGGGATAGTAATGATTTAACACCCCGACCCACATAATTCTAAAGAGACAGGATTGGTTTGAATCGAGAGCCTGAAATAAACTTAAGTTCTCATTGGCAAGTTTGTCTAAAATACCATCTGGGACTTGGACTGAGAAATGGAAATATAATCTAGCAAAATCGGAGACACAAATCAGACTACATTTTCAACAAACGTCAAAGCATCAAATCAAAGTTGATGTGTCCATTCTACTGTTCTAGGAGATTGTATATCCCATTTCTGGTGAGTGTAAATATATATTTTTTTAAATGTGAATTTGACATGTCTGTATTTGCTAAGTGGTTATACCAGTTATAGGAGGCTGGCAAACTCAGCATATGAAAATAGTATATTCATAAACCACTACATTAAGCACTTGTGTTTGATATATACTAGTTCGCTCAGGAAAGCGAAAGCAGAAGCGACCCCAGACTCCGAACGGAGCAGTGAGATAATTACCTCACATGTGCCTAGGGTGTATAGTATCATTTTGTGAGATATGTGTACTTTTATCTGCCATCAATGGTACCTATACCTTGTAGCGGTATGGCAGCTTGCGTACCCTGACAATCCCCAGAGCTATGCCAGTGGGAGTTTTACTCCTGGTAGGTTCAACCAAGCTGGACTGGTCTGTGTGGGTAGGGGTCAGACAAAAGCTGGTACCCTGGTCCTCCAGGTTGGGGGTTTTAGCATAGGGCTGACACCCCTGTCTATGTAAAAAAAAATAATGAAGTTACGGAAACAACATCAAATGAACAAACTTTGCTGCGGGATGGACATTCGGAGTCTGTGGCTCGTATGACTGTCAGTGGTGAAAGCCGAAAGGAAGTCACTGACATGAAAACGGATGTCCTGACCGCAAAACAGGATACAAGAATAGGATTTTGGAATGTCAGGACAATGTACGAGACAGGTAAACTAAGACAGGTCACGGCAGAAATGAGAAACTATAGGTTACACATCCTGGGGATAAGCGAGAGCAGATGGACAGGGGCAGGAAAAGTCAAAGCAGCAACAGGAGAAACAGTACTTTACTCTGGAAGAGAGGATGGACAGCACAGTGAAGGCGTAGCCATTATTCTACAGAAAGGGATAGAAAGGACATTACTGGAATGGGGACCCATCAACAACAGACTGATACGATTGAGATTGAGAGGGAGATTCACCAACACAACAATAATACAATGCTACGCACCAACGAATGATAGCGATGAGGAGGTCAAGGATGAATTCTATCAACAACTGCAGAAAGAAATGGAGGACACACCTAGATATGATCTTGTTATAGTAATGGGAGACCTCAATGCGAAAGTTGGTACACACAATACATATAATGAAAGAACAATGGGGAAATGCGGCAGCGGAATAGCAAACGAAAATGGGGATAAGCTAATAAGTTTCTGTAGCATTAACAACCTGGTCATTGGAGGAACACTTTTCCCACATAAGGAAATTCACAAGTTAACATGGGAATCACCAAATGGTTGGGACAGAAACCAGATAGACCACATCATGGTTAACGGTAGATGGAGACATGCATTACAAGATGTGAAGGTAAGAAGAGGTGCAGATGTGGGAAGCGATCACCATTTAGTAGTAGCAAAACTGAAAGTGAAACTAAGAAGGGCTGGACCAACTGTAACTACACAGAAAAGGTTTGACATCAGCAAATTGAAGGACCCCCTTACCAGAAAAGCTTTTGCGGCCGACATTAAGAAACGATATCAATTTGCCAAAAGCCAGGAAAAGACATTGACTGATGATATAGACCAGAATTTCAACACCATTTCAACAATATATAAGGAAAGCAGCAAATCATGCTTAGGATTCCAGGAAAGGAAGAAGCAAGACTGGATAACACCAGAAACACTAAACACCATAAAGATGAGAAAGGAAATGAAAAGAAAGAAAACAGAAGCGAAGTCCCCCAGGTTAAAGCAACTATATAGCGAACAGTACAGTCAACTGGACAGGGAAGTTAAACGCCAAACCCGAGCCAACAAAAGGAATTTCCTAGACGATCTTGCAAAACAGGCAGAAGAGGCAGCACTGAGAAATGAACAAAGCACAGTATACAAAATAACTAAATTCATCAGCGGAAAACAAGGTGCAAACAATATTACATTAGTAAGAGATAAGCAAGGAAATCTCATCAAGACAGCAGGGGGACAGGAAACAAGATGGGCAGAGCACTTCAGAGAAACTCTGAACAAGGAAATACCAGAGACACAATTGAATGTTCCTGAGGCTGAAAACGATCTAGATGTAAATACAGACATTCCACGAAAAGAAGAAATCATCACAGCAATCAAAGGGTTAAAGAACGGTAAAGCTCCGGGCCATGATAACTTAAATGCAGAGCTATTTAAGACAGACCCTGAGCTAGCAGCAGAACTATTAGAACCACTATTTGCACAAGTGTGGAAAACGGGGACAACACCATCAGAGTGAAACAAAGGAATAATTGTCAAATTGCCCAAGAAGGGAGATCTTTCAGACTGCAATAATTGGAGAGGAATCACTCTTCTCTCAGTTCCCAGCAAAATACTAGGCAGGATAATTATACAGAGAATTTCAAAGGCAGTAGACTACAAACTGAGGAAAGAACAAGCAGGATTTAGAAAGAACAGAAGATGTGTAGACCATGTATTCACTCTCAGGAACATTATAGAGCAGTGCTCAGAATGGCAAAGACAGCTTTACATAAATTTTGTTGATTTTGAAAAGGCTTTTGACAGCATACATAGGGACAGTTTATGGAAAATACTGAGGGCTTATGGAATTCCAAGCTGCATAGTGTCAATCATAAAAAGCCTCTATGCCAACTTTACGTGTAGTGTTGGGCAGAGCAACCTAACCTTCGAAGTGAAGACAGGAGTACGACAGGGATGCCCCTTATCAACCACTCTATTTTTAACAGTCATAGACTGGGTGATGCGCCAGACAACAGAGGGCAGTCCAAGAGGAATAAGATGGACTACATTTTCAACATTGGAAGATCTGGATTATGCAGATGACATTGCACTGCTGGCATATTCACATCAACACATCCAGGAAAAAACGGATAGACTAAATAAATTTAGCCAGCAGGTGGGCTTGAACATCAATTTAAAGAAGTCTGAGGTCATGACGCTCAATGTGAGCAACCCTGAGCCCATATCAGTAAGGAATCAGCAACTGGTACAGACAGATACCTTCACATACCTAGGAAGCATAGTAACACCAGACGGTGGGGCAGGCAAAGACATCAACATCAGAATGAATAAGGCAAGAACAGCCTTCTTTAGCCTAAATAACATCTGGAAGTCCTCCCAATACAGCACAAGCACAAAATTAAGATTATACCAGAGTTGCGTGCTTTCTGTGCTTCTCTATGGTGCGGAATGCTGGAGAGTCACAGAGAAGGAAATGTCAAAATGGTCCTCTTTTCACACAACATGCCTAAGAAAAATTCACCGAATCTTTTGGCCGAATACCATCACCAACCAAGATCTGCTTACTCGTAGCAAGCAAGAGGACATGCATACCATCATAGCTGGCAGACGCTGGAGCTGGGTTGGTCATGTCCTCAGAAGAGACCCCGATGCCATCACAAGAACAGCTATGCTTTGGACCCCTGAAGGAAAGCGAAAGAGAGGCCGACCAAAAACAACTTGGCGGAGGACAGTGGAGGCTGAGATGCAAAAAATGAACCAGAGTTGGGGCACTGTACGAAGGATGGCCACCGACCGTGCAAAGTGGAATCAATTTGTTGTTGCCCTACAGGACGCCACTAGGCGTGATGGCCACTGACTGCTTTGACGGTCGGTGGTTAAGGATCGAAGAAGAAGAAGTGTACTTTTATAATGTAAGTTCAGGCAAATCATTGCAATCGCGCTGTCCAACACATTTTCCCCAGTTAAGTAACCAGAAGAATAACGCTGATTTCTAATCATAATCCCTGAGATCCTATGTATACTCAGGGAGAATAATTATTCAGAGAGGCTAACATTGGTTGGTGAACAGCGAGTGAATGCGCCTGTTAATCTGCAGTCCATAAATGTACTTAGCAGAGGCATTTGTTCTTTTATTTGTCCTTAAGTTCGTGGTACGAGACTACATTACTGTTCGTGGTACGAAGTTATACTTACAAGAGATCAGTATGAAGTTAAAGTCTTCGCCAGTATCTTGTGATTCAAAAGCTGGGTTCGACACCAACTACCTACAGTGGACACGTTGAGAAGACACCCACTTCGACATTAGGAGGGAAGTTCATCTAGACGCCTCTAGAGAAGAGCCCTATGACGAATCAGTCGAGCAATTTTTATAACTCTCATTCATATCGGCAGTACCTCTGCATTTCTTCCTTATTCTCGCTCATTGTCCTATTATTTGGCATATTTTATGTCCTATATTCTTTTACTGTGACCACTCCCAGACGTATTTACGTTCCGCCAGGTGAACTGTTGTATTATCGTAACAATACCCAGCCATTATCACCGGTCAGCGGTAATACGTTTATCTCTTTGAGTCGCCGGCCACCTTTGATAGGAGACTATCCTCGTTTGACACAAAATGGTCTCGTACGAGGATGAATAGGAAGCCATTATTGTCCGTCTGAGAAATCAGTCTGGGGGATTCACACACACAGGTAATAATTAGATTATCGCATCCTCTGGCCCCTGTCTGTATCATTATTACAGATAAATCTGTCTGGGTAGACAATCTTGACGGAGGGCATTTAGACAAGTAATCAGTGCCCAGATTTGTTAGTTTGCACAAGATGCCACCGGAAATATTACGGCATATTGAAAGAGATCACGCGATGGAATTTTAAAATGAAATATTTTAAAACACGCGAGGGAGATTATGAATTTAAACACCCAAGCCCAGATAGTGCTAAAGAGCTTATCATTGGTTTGATTTGAGAGCCGGAATATACTTTGGTTCTCAATGGCAAGTTTGCCGGGAAGTACAATCTGGGATTTGCACTGAGAATTGGAGATATAATCTAGCGAAACCAGAGACACAGATCAGAGACTGCATCGCATCGTCAAATTAGCAGACTCCCAGAAGCCAGTGAGACATCGAACTTAGAATTATATAACTATAAGTGACAGACCGAGTAATAGGGCAACTTTGGAACTTACATGTAAACCCGCATATTTAAAAAAAAAGACTGGAAACTTAAGGGACCAGGATTTTAAATATCAAGACTAGAAACCTAGGAATTGGATCACCCGTCATAAAAAAATATTTCCAGACTAAGTGATTCGCAGAACACCCGTCATAAGAGGAATCAAAATATTTCCAGACCAAGTGATTCACAGAACACCTGTCATAAGAGGAATTTCTCAGGCCAAGTGATTCGAGAGCATATAACCTAAATTGCTCGTGTCCATTCTAAACTGTGCGATGAGATTGTGGATTCCACACTGTTGCGTGATAAATTCTCGCAACATCGTTTTATTTCAATATCTGTTTTATAACGCAAGGGCAACAACTGCTTGAAATCTATAGTCACTTTTCTCGGTAAGCATTTGTCTTCTCGCGTTGGTATCGAATGCAGTTAACTTTTGAGCTGTGGTCATTTTTGCGCTGGACTGCGCATGACTTGTCTTGTTGTTTGGTCGATCGGTTTCCGCCCACCACTAGTGGGAGTGAGCGATTTGGAATGGCGAAAGAGATGCCTCGTTGAAGAGGGGATCTCCGCTTTTTTTTGTTCTGTCAGGGATGTGTAGTCCTCTTATGGATATTTCGTTTAGTCGAGATAATACCTCTAGTGTTTTCCCACATGTCGGGAGGCGTGATATTTCTGTGTATTTCATGAAAGCAAGGTAAATTGACTTTTTCATTAACTCTATCGATTTTGGGTCGTGAGCGATTTCGATTCATAGCCTGTCTCCGAAAGTCGTCGTCACGAGATGTTCTTTCCCAGCTCACATGTCGCTGCATTGTACTGCATCGGTTGATGCAGGTACCAAGGACCATTACTTGCTACTTTGTTAAATGAACTAGGTTTAGAAAACCTTTATTATCTAGAGGATATTTTTGAGGACATTATTTATACTTCGGCAGACGTGTCTGTCTTGCTGAAGTCAAACTAAGGAGAGTGAACTGATCTCATACATCTGGTTATCTCCTGGCTGTTATAGAAAAGGATGGAGTTTTTCACCTGACTACATTTACAGCACTTTGAAATATAACATGCATCTGACTCATCATTGTAATGCTGTCTACCGTTTATTGCTGTATTGAATGTTGCTGTGATAATGACTGTTTGATGTGCCTACACATTTGCGTAACCATTTTGTCACTGTGGCGTCCACAATAAATAATGAAGAAAAACGTCAACGGCTGTTTCAAGACTCATTGACTTTATACGTCGTGAGTTTACTGACGTCCTATGTGGATTGCCCTGTTATTGTTGCATGAACATTGTTTTGACTGAACACATCTACACACTACACAAAACCAGACATGCGGATGCCATCCATCATCATATGGCATCACGCATCATTTGGTGGCCATAAGCTGGTTTGATTCTGGTACTAGCAAACACGGGGTCCCTTACCCACTTCATTTTCAACAAGAATTCATCAGCATCCTTCAAGAAATTAACATTCTTCAATACAGTCAACATCTTCAAAATTTTCAAAGTACTCGGCGTTGCCCGGTAAAAGTCAAAATTTCAACTTTTTGACGGAAACAAGAATTTGACAGTACCCGGCGTTGTTACATGTTGCCGGATAACTCGGACTGCTGTTATCTTTTACGCAAGTCAAGCAAGTTGCTGCTGTCAAGGTTCCAGTGCTGTCGTTTTTTGAGAAGGTCAAGTGCCGGTTGAAACGGGTTGTTTTCTGAAGAAGGCCAAGTACCGATTTCCATCAACTTACTTTTGGATTAGAAGGTCAAGTGCCGAAACAACTCAACACACAGTATTTCAGAAGCTCTTGTACCATCGTGTTAGCAGTGGAAGCAGTTCAGATGTGCCATCATCGTTGGAGCTTCGCTCTTTAGGACGTTGATTGACATCCGTTTTTCTGCTGTTCTACGATTGGAAGCCTTTAAGTTAAGTGGCCTGTTTGTATGTAAACTGTGCCCTTATACTTCTGCTGAGTCTTCTGTGTATCATCTCATTCTATATGTTATATGTCTATATGTTATTTGTATATTTATATGTTTATATTTCAGCGGGTTCTCGGTTGGGTGGTGTCTCCGTTAGATTATGCCACGTCATAGAGGTCGTCTATTGTGAGCGTTTTCTGTAGGGTTTGCAAATTTCCGATACTGGAATTTGCTAAGCGACTTCTGTTGCTATTTATGTTAGCTGTGATGACATGTTTTAATATTGTTTTCGTTATTATTTCGCATTCTTTAGTTTTGTTTTGATTTGTTTGTATTTGTTAGCCTACTCTTGTCTATAATTTAGTTTCATACAACATTTTTGTTTATACACTGTGGTGTCATGTATTTTGTTTAATTCTATCGCAGATATCGTCACATTTTTTGTGATATTTCATTAATTTCTGCTTTATTTTTAGTTGATTTCTGCGAAAGTTTTTGTATTGTTGCTGATCTTTGTTATTGTTTACATTGTTATTGTTTACATTGTTTGTATTGTTTACATTTTCAATGTTTACATTCTGCATGTGTTTACATAGTCATTGTTTACAGTTATAGTAATTAGTTAATGGGCTATGCTAATGCACTGTTACTACTACACTGATGATAAATGAATGATGAATAGTGTCGTGCACTATTGAATGAGAAGTGCACTTATGATCAAGAATTGAGTGCTGATATTTCATATACAAGTTCTTTGATTGGAGACTTGTTTCCCACAGAGACTGGGATAATATAATGTGATGTGAATATACAAGTGCTTAATTAAGACTTGTTACACTTAGGTTTGAAATAAATTAGTTAATTATTTCAGGTTTTGGACTCATATGTTAGACAACATGTCTACATTTGAGCACTTTATTGAGCAGGGTAAATTGCTTGGGAAGACTGGTGATAAGTTAGAAGAATTTGCAACTGCTCGATATGATAAAGCAATGGAAGCTGAACAAAAGAAACTGCATATGGAAGCTGAACAAAAGAAACTGCAGATGCAGGTGGATGAAAAGAGATTCCAAATGGAAATGGAAAAACAAAAAAGGGAATCAGAAGCTGAGGAAAGAAAGCTACAGCTAGAGGCTGAGAATAAAAGACTTGAAAAAGAAGCTGAAAATAAAAGACTTGAAAAAGAAGCTGAAAATAAAAGACTTGAAAAAGAAGCTGAAAATGAAAGACTTCAAATGCAGGCTCAAGCTGAAGAAAGGAAGTTACAAAGAGAGTCTGATGAGAGGAAAGCAAAAATGGAACATGAAGAAAAACTCTTAGCTTTAGAGTTGGAAAAATTGAAATTGACGAGCATGAGTAATGGTAATGATTCAAACAAGGGTTCATCTTCTGGTAAGGCTAATAATGATACTTTTAAGATTAAGTTACCAACATTTAGTCCTTCCAGTGATGACATAATGTTCTATCTGGACAGATTTGAACAAGCATGTACAGCTCATAACATAGACAAAGCAAAATATGTTTATCAGTTATCAGGGATACTGACAGGTAAAGCTCTAAGTATATTAAATATGGTGGATGAACCTGACAAGAACAATTATGAGGTTGTCAGGGCCGCTTTGTTAAAGAAATATCAGCTTAACGAAGACGGCTATCGTCTACAATTTAAAAACATGTTACCTGAAAATGGAGTTGAATTCTCCGAGTTTATTGCAAGAATACGCATTACTTTCTCACGATGGGTTGAACTATCTAAGACGGAAAAAACTTATGAAGGACTTATGGACTTAATACTTAGAGACAAAGTCATGTCGTCTGTCAATGAGTCTTTCCTTGCTTTCCTTCATGAACGTAAACCTAAAACAATAAAAGAAATGGAAGATTTCTGTTGCCAATACGTAACTGCGCACCCACACATAACCATGGGTAACTCTAAGGTGAAAGAAGGTTTACCAGTTGCTTCGGCAGCTCCGTATGGTCAAAACTTTGCTCGTAGATCCCAACAAAATTTTGATAGAAAGGGTAGCGGTAATTTCTGTCAAAATCATGGAAACCAATTTCATGGTGATTCTTCTTCGAAGAATTGGAGACAACCTGATAGTGGTCGTTACTATCACCCTAATAATTATAAGCATTTCAAAAGAGGATATGGTAATAGAGGTTATTCCTGCCGAAGACCTCAGAACCAAACAAATAGATGTTCGCATCAATGTGAACATGATAGTAATCGTGGAAACTGGAATTCGAACCAGGATAACAATTACAATAGAGACAATAATAACTGCAGAGATAATAATAACTCTGATAACTTCAGAGGTAATAATAGCCGGGGTAGATCTCAACACAAAAAAAAGAGATATCAGCAGGCTAATGCTGTACAACAGGAAACTGAGGGAGCCTGTAATCATGTTGTTGATAGTAAAAACTTTGACGCTGTCACTAGTTCTGCTTTTGACTTTGAGAGAGCAAACAAATGCCCCCAATGCAGTACTTTATTCGAACCGGGTACCATAACTACTTTGAGTTGTGGTCACCCACTTCCCGCTCTTCCTGCTGCTGTTGCGCATGACGGGAGGGGTTCTTTAATTCTACATAAGGGTCTTGTTAATGATACTCCGGTCTCACTACTTTTCGATTCCGGATGCACCACTATTGGTGTTAGACAATCGCTTGTAGATCCATCTTGTGCTACAGGAAGGGTTATTAAATGTGTCACATTTGGCGGCACTCTAGAAAAATATCCTACTGCTGTAATTCGCATTGCCACTCCTTTCTTTACTGGAGATGTGCATGCTTGTCTCTTACCTAATCCTATTGCGGACCTTATTATTGGTCGTATTCACGGAGTTAGGGAGTGTACCCCACAGCAGATTGCTGCTTGGGAAGATAATAACATGCAAGCTACAAATGCAGTAGTTACAAGAGCACAAGCTCTACAAACACCCGAAACTTCACTGAATAGTGATAATGAAGTTGATAGCCAAGATAGTCACTTAGTAATCACTCGTGACTCTTTCATAAAATTGCAAGAAGAAGATCCTTCTTTAAAAAAATTCTTCGTTCTTGCGAAGAAAGGTGATCCGAATCAGGATACAAATAGAAAATCTTGGATTGCAATGAGAAACGGCGTACTTGTACGTATGGTACAAGATTCGACTACGTCGGCACATTCGCAAATTCTTGTTCCCAAGAGCATGAGAGTCCAAATATTACAACATGCTCATGACTCGCAATGTGCTGGACATATGGGTTTTGCCCGTACGAAGTCGAGAGTCCTTGCGGCTTTCTTTTGGCCTTTTGTCAATAAGGACATTCGTATTTACTGCCGATCATGCAAGGTATGTCAGGAGGTCAAATCTAGAGGACCACGACATGCTGCGCCTATCCAGGCTGCTGACATTCCTATTCGGCCGTTTCAGAAAATGGCCATAGATATTATTGGCCCTTTTAAGGTCAAGTCGGCCAGAGGACATCAGTTTATCCTTACATGTGTCGATATGTGCACACGTTGGCCAGAGGCTATTCCTCTTAAGAGCATATCTACTACAGATATCGCAGATGCTCTTTGGTTGATATTTTCTCGCTTGGGGTTCCCCAGAGAAATATTGTCAGACCATGGCACTCAACTCATATCTGACACTATGTCACAGGTAATGTCTACCTTACATATTGAACGATCTCTCAGTAGTATCTACCATCCTATGTCTAATGGGTTAGTTGAGCGTCTGAATAGAACGCTCAAGACTTTGCTTGGTAAGATAACTGAAGATCATCCTCAAGATTGGGACAGGGTTTTACCCGCGGCTCTCTTTGCCTATAGAGAAGTCCCTAATGAACACACAGGATTTTCTCCCTTCGAACTTGTCTTTGGCGCGCGTCCACGCGGCCCTATGTCTTTATTACACGATCTCATCACTGCCGATGATATTAGCGATGAAACTCAATCCTCATATGAGTATGTCATTGCTCTTAGACAAAAGATCATTGAGGCATGTAAGCTAGCAACTGCTTCATCAGAAATTGCTAAAGAGAAGGCAAGGCAGTTTGCTAACAAGAATAGATGTCTACGACAACTTTGTCCAGGTGACAAAGCATTCGTCCTACTCCCCAGTAGGGAAAATAGACTTCTTATTGCATGGAAAGGTCCGTATGCAATAGTCTCTCGGATTTCCGATGTTGACTATGTGGTCGATATTGATGGAAAGCATAAAACTTTCCACATAAACATGCTTTCGGAATTTCACGAACGTCCGGACTATTTGCTGCCTATTTTCCAGGCAACGGATGATGCTCCTGCACCTCACGGTCATTATTCATCCCTGTCTGTCATTCAGGATGAGGAAGCTACCTTCTCTGATGTCAACCTTCCCCTTCCAGTGGTTCCATTACATTCCACGGAATCTTGGAAAAACGTTTCTGTTTCTCCTAATCTTTCTGGTGACGAACATCGACAAGTCTCGTCGATGTTACAAACATTTCAGGATGTTCTCACTGACATTCCTGGACACACAGATGTCATAGAACATGACATAATTCTTACCGACAATAATCCAATTAGGGTTAGGCCGTATCCTATTCCTATACACTTTCAGTCGCAAGTGGAAAAGGAATTGGATGAAATGATTCAATTAAATATAATTGAACCATCGACTTCACCATATTCTTCTTCCATGGTTATTGTCCGGAAGAAGGATAAGAACATACGAATTTGCGTTGATTATCGCAAATTGAATCAGGTCACAAAGTTCGACGCTGAACCGATGCCTTTGTTAGAAGATCTACTGATTAGACTTTCTAATTCTAGATTCTTCACTAAACTTGACTTGTCTAAAGGTTATTGGCAAGTGCCTTTAGCAGAGCATGCCAAACCTCTTACTGCTTTTTCTACACCTAGGGGTCTATTTCAATGGAATGTTATGCCTTTTGGTCTCATGAACGCCCCTGCCACTTTCGTTCGCATGATGCGTCGAATTCTGTCACATCGTTCGGATGTCATCGCATACTTAGATGACATCTGTCTCTTCAGTGATACCTGGGAAGATCACTATTTAGGGTTATATGACTTACTGTCCACTCTACGTGAGAATAATTTGACAGCAAAACCTTCTAAAGCTTTTGTTGGTTTTGGTGAAATCTCTTTCCTGGGTCATCGTGTTGGTCATGGTCTCTTGAAGACAGAAGACCACAATACTTCCAAAATACTGAACATCTCTGTTCCTAAAACGAAGAAACAAGTTAGGAGTCTCTTAGGTTTAATTCAATTTTATGGGAGATTTATTCCAAATTTATCTTCGATCATGGCACCTCTCTCAACATTGTTGAAGAAAGGTTCGCCTAATCTGGTCCGTTGGTCTGAAGAATGCCAATCTTCACTAGACCAAATCAAGAATATATTTTCTTCTCCTCCCATCTTAAGATTACCTACTCTTGATAGGACTTTTGTTCTTCGGAGTGATGCTTCATCCACTGGGATTGGAGCAGCACTGATGCAAGAATATGCAAATACTCTGCATCCTGTTATGTACATTTCTAGAAAACTAAATGCGGCAGAGAGGAACTACTCGGTTTTAGACCGTGAGTTGTTAGCGATGGTTTGGTCAATTCTAAAGCTACAAAGATTCCTCCTGGGCGCACATTTCATTCTAGAGACTGATCAGAAAGCTCTTACAGCTATTCAGACTAAGAATTTGAAGAGTTCGAGATCCACTCGATATGCTATAGCTCTTCAACCTTTTCACTTCACGGTACGAGCTATCCGTGGTGCGGATAATGTGATGGCTGACATTTTGTCTAGATGCCCACATGACTCCAACTAATACTTCTGTCCTATATTTCTATATATTACAGAGTCATAACACACCTATATTTCTACAATAGATTAGCACATCTGTACTTACTTTATATGTACACACTATCGTGCTTTGTTGTCATCTTCTTCTGTTCGTTTTTTAAGATGATAGAGGAGGACTGAGTAGTTAATATAAGGGCCGTTAGTTTACTAAACAGCCACAATTATTAATAATGAATTGTACCTTATGAAGCATATTAGTTATTAATTAGCATTATATTGCTTGTACTTTCTCAGAATGTCATTGTTGAGCTGAGGACTTACCTTACGAGTTCTAGATTGTGTACTTACCCTCGGAATACCAGAGCATATGTCCTGGATCGTCATGTAGTTTAACTTTACTATGTACTTATGTCATTACATGTCAAAGAATGTACTATTTAAATTTTCCTATCAGATTTGTACATCCATTTTTAAAGACAATATTAGAGTATGCTGTTTAATGATGATTATAGTAACTTGCACACGTATATTGTGTTTACATGCTAACGTGATGTGTGTTGGTGACACCTCCCCGATGTGAATATTTTTTGAGACATATTTATTTTTCTGTTGAGGTATATCCTCACCAGACACTCTATAATTAGCCTATTGTTTGGCAATTTAATTAATTATCAGCGCATAATTCGTGCGTTTTGAGCCGCTTATCGCTTGCTCTTTGATATTGAAAAAAAAATATGTTCCACATTTTTTTTTTATCGGGAGGAGGTGGTGATATGTTGCGTGATAAATTCTCGCAACATCGTTTTATTTCAATATCTGTTTTATAACGCAAGGGCAACAACTGCTTGAAATTTATAGTCACTTTTCTCGGTAAGCATTTGTCTTCTCGCGTTGGTATCGAATGCAGTTAACTTTTGAGCTGTGGTCATTTTTGCGCTGGACTGCGCATGACTTGTCTTGTTGTTTGGTCGATCGGTTTCCGCCCACCACTAGTGGGAGTGAGCGATTTGGAATGGCGAAAGAGATGCCTCGTTGAAGAGGGGATCTCCGCTTTTTTTTGTTCTGTCAGGGATGTGTAGTCCTCTTATGGATATTTCGTTTATTCGAGATAATACCTCTAGTGTTTTCCCACATGTCGGGAGGCGTGATATTTCTGTGTATTTCATGAAAGCAAGGTAAATTGACTTTTTCATTAACTCTATCGATTTTGGGTCGTGAGCGATTTCGATTCATAGCCTGTCTCCGAAAGTCGTCGTCACGAGATGTTTTTCCCAGCTCACATGTCGCTGCATTGTACTGCATCGGTTGATGCAGGTACCAAGGACCATTACTTGCTACTTTGTTAAATGAACTAGGTTTAGAAAACCTTTATTATCTAGAGGATATTTTTGAGGACATTATTTATACTTCGGCAGACGTGTCTGTCTTGCTGAAGTCAAACTAAGGAGAGTGAACTGATCTCATACATCTGGTTATCTCCTGGCTGTTATAGAAAAGGATGGAGTTTTCACCTGACTACATTTACAGCACTATGAAATATAACATGCATCTGACTCATCATTGTAATGCTGTCTACCGTCTATTGCTGTATTGAATGTTGCTGTGATAATGACTGTTTGATGTGCCTACACATTTGCGTAACCATTTTGTCACTGTGGCGTCCACAATAAATAATGAAGAAAAACGTCAACGGCTGTTTCAAGACTCATTGACTTTATACGTCGTGAGTTTACTGACGTCCTATGTGGATTGCCCTGTTATTGTTGCATGAACATTGTTTTGACTGAACACATCTACACACTACACAAAACCAGACATGCGGATGCCATCCATCATCATATGGCATCACGCATCACACACATTTTTGGGGTAAGTGTAACATTTATTTAACAAATGTGAATTTGACATGTTTCTTGATTAAGTGGTTATATATGAGGCTGGCAACCTCAACAAATGAAAGTAGTTTATATATGAACCACTAGAGCAAGCGCTTGTAATTGTTTCTGGCTAGTCGTGCTGAAAACCGACAGCAGAAGTGACCACAGACTCCGACTGGAGCAGTAATGAGTGATGACTCTATCACATGTGCCTGAAGTATTATTGTGTGAGATATATGTAACTAGTTAATGCTAGTTCAGGTACAAATCATTGTTCGCGCTGTCCAAGCACATATTTTTCCAGTTAATACCCAGAAGAATATTGGTGATTTCTATTCATCATTCCTGCGTTTCACTGTGTATACTCAAAAATTTAATTACTCTGAGAGATTAACAAGGGTGGATGGACAGCGAGACGATGTGCCTGTGAATTTTCAGGCCACAAATGTACTTAGCAGAGGCATTTGTCTTTCTATTTTGTCTAAAAAGTTCGTGGTTACAAGCTATCAGACGGTTTGAAGTACTAACGTTACTACGTCACTAGTGTGAGAGAAGAACATCAACGCTGACCGCCTACATTGGACGAGTTATGTGGAGAAGTGTACTCATCACCAAAAAGAAGTGACGGAAACCGTGGCGACAGGATTCATTTAGATCAGTTAAGTCCTGATTAAAAGGCATCAGCAAAACGGACTTTTATCACTCCCCTACTAAGACTCTGTGAAGACGCTTTCATCTAAAATTTCACCAATCTTTCCATATTTATTTTAACCTGTTAAAGATAATTCACTATTACATTTGTTACATGTTATTTTAAAACTAAACAAACATAGTTGATTCTGTTATTACTTGTATGAAAGCAAACGTAAGAGCACGACTAATATATATATATATATATATATATATATATATATATATATATATATATATATATATATATATATATATATATATATACGTATATTTACCTCTAAACAGAGCTATACCATTAATAAAAGAATTTCGTTTGATTACACCAACTGGGTGCTTGTACGGGCCATAAACACTGCTTAAACTCTCTGCACAAAAGGCGACGGACAGATATAAGTTAACCATTGCTCAGCTCTATGCCGCATGGTTCTTGACTTCTGAATTATCTTGCGGATACTCCCTTAGGATAGAAGCGTCATTACACTTCTATCTACATCTTTGTCAAGAGTAATCTTCAGCGAAGGTATCCACTTTCGACGACCCATTTTAGATCCTCTTGCGTTTTAGTCACTGTTGGACTACTACTGCAAAGCAGGAGAGACAATCCGTGACAATTCCTCATCACAAAAGTCCAGACAACGACCCATCGCAGAACTCAGCCAGTTAATTTTTGTGTTAACAGGCGCAAGCAACGGACAATAACCAATAGTCCCCAATTAAGTCTCGAGGAGGACAACTTTAAAACCTCTAAAGTCACTTTGTTCAAAATTTTAAAAAATTTGTTAAAGACTAATTGATTATTAAATTTGTTACATGTTATTTTACAAATTCAAGGTTAAATTTAGTTCTCATAGATAAGAGAGCGCATGTATAATCTAAAATCTTATATATATATAAGGTATATATCCATTAATTATAAGAGGGCATTCGTTGGATTACTCCAACTGGTGGCTTGACGGGCCAGAATCATAGCATAACCCCTTCACAAAAGGCGACGGACCAGATAATAAGTTAACAAATTTGATCAGCCCTTAAGCAGCGTTTTGTTCTTGACTTCTGGGAATATCTTGTGAAGGCTCCCCTAAGGTAGAAAAGTCATTCCTCTCCTATCTACATCTTTGCCAAGAGTAATCTTGCGCGAAGATAGATACCTTGGACGACCTACTTTTAGATACGCTTGCGTTGTGACCATTAGTAGACCACTACGGCAAAGCAAGGGGAGGCAATCCCGTGACAACAAGGGATCTTCCCAGAAGAATCAAAAGAGGCAGAAATAATACCAGTTGCAAAGAAAAGGAAATCAAAAACTAACAAATCAAGCTACCGCTCCATCAGCCTGTTAAGCTGCCTGGGAAAAGTAATGGAAAGGATGTTCAACAACAGGCTTCGAAATTACCTTGAAGAAAACAAGCTACTAGATGGCTGCCAATCAGGCTTCAGAAAACACAGAAGCACTGAAGATCAAACAGCATATCTCGCCCAAGAAATTGAAGATGCTTTCCAGAAAATGTCCAAACTCCTAGCTACTTTCTTTGATCTCACAAAGGCATTTGATAAAGTCTGGAAAGAAGGCCTACTGCTAAAACTAGTCCAGAAAGGAATCGGAAGCAGAATGCTACAGTGGATTAAGAACTTCCTACGTGGAAGACATGCAAGAGTTAAACTCCAGGGAAAGAAAAGCAGAATGGTTGTCATACCAGGAGGGGTCCCACAGGGAGGAGTACTATCTCCAACACTCTTTATCATCTTCATAGACGACCTGCCAAAGCTATTCACACCATACATCCACATGACACTACATGCTGACGATCTTGCTTTATGGACTCAGTCTGAATACACAGGAGTTACGAAAGTGAGAATGCAGGAGGCAATATATAAAGTTGAAGAGTGGGCCAAAACCTGTGGCGTCCAAATAAATAAGAATAAGACTGTCACTACACTCTTCTCCCTCTCCACCAAACCTTAAAACTACACTCTCATACTGGACAACACTTCACTGCCAAAAGAAGACAACCCTGTATATCTGGGATTAAAATTTGACAAAAAACTGACATAGGGATCACATATCGAAGAAACAGAAAGAACAGCCACACGCAAACTGCGGTTAATGAAAAAACTATCGGGGAGCAGATAAACAAATCACGAAGCAAATCTACGTAGGACATATCCGCCCAACTCTGGAATACGGAATGGGCACATATGCAACAGCAGCAAATACAAATCTTCAGGAGCTGGAAAAAAATACAGAATGCAGGACTCAGAATGATTACGGGAGGATTAAGAAGTACACCAATAACAGCAATGGAAGCAACAGCAGGACTGCAAAATCTAAGAGAACGTAGAGATGAGAAAATCACCACCATGACAGAAAAATTCAGACGCCTGAAACAGTACCCCATGCACGAGAAAATAAAAGAACTAACCAAAAACCTTCTGAAAAGATCAAGCTTCAACCACCTTTGAAGACAGCTGATGGTTGCCAATGGAGAAGTAACCTCAGAAAACCCACAAGAATGGGAGCAGCTCGTAGCATACTACAACATCCCAAACACCATACCCACGTACACTTACAATACCAGGCATTGAGAACAGAACTGTGGAGACTACCACTATTCTGAAAACGAAAGCACTGGATCACCTCAACAACCAATACCCCAGTCCACAGTGGATTCTGTCTTCACTGACAGATCTTCAGAAAAAGCAGTAAGGAAAGGAGGAGCAGGGATCCAAATACTAATGCCAAATGCTCCAAAAATAGAACAGTCAACTGCTACTGGAGAACTCTCAACAAACTATAGGGCAGGGCTACAGGCAATCCTAGAGGCTACAAAGATACTGGAGGAACAAAGACTCAAAGGATCAAATATTGTCTTCTAATGCGATTGCATGTCAATTCTCCAGACAATTCAAAATTAACCTGAAGATCTCTTAACAAAAACAGCCATAGAACATCTGAACCAGCTGTCCGTCAACAACAAAGTTTCACTGCTGTGGATTTCTGTACACTGTGGTATTGCAGGAAATGAGGCAGCCGACAGACTGGCAAAAACAGGCACCCAGAAGGAACAGTTTCACCACAGAGTCTCACTGAAGGAAACAAAGACACTCATCAAATGAAAGTACAAAAATGCAAGGAGCCAGAGAACATGCATCAATTACCCATAGGATCCCATCCTAAAGCTAGACAAAACACAGTAAACCACCATTTTTAGGCTCCGCACAGGACACTGCAGACTACAAGCCCACCTCCACAAAATGAAAGCTGTCCCAACTGTGGTGAAGTGGGATGTTATAAATATTTATAGGGGACTTAGTGTACTGACTGAGATCAGCTGTGAAGGTATCTATATCTAATAAGAGTAGTGTATTATAGATAACCTTACTTGCTGCCACATATGTATACCTCAGTCAGAATTATTCTGGAATAGTGTGATGACTACGTTATATGTCTAGGGTATGTGTATGATGAAGTGTAAGTCATAACAACAACAGACAGATAAACAATTTAATTTATTCCACCACACTTGACAACACTGTGACACTCACATACATAAAACACTCTACGAGGATATCTTAAAGGAGTCACTGATAACTTTTCAAATAACAATATGTATTCAGTGCTGTCATGAATGTATATGTGTCCTGATTCAAATACAAAGGGAACCAGGAATCACAATCAATTTTAATTACAAGTTATATGTACAGAATTTATTAATATGAATCTTGTATTGACATATATTTTTAATAGTATCCTATGTGTGTCAGTTGTGTAGTAGTAATATGAGGTAATACTGGTTTTGTTTTGTTCAAGCTCTGTTGGTATTTGTCATCATGACTTCAATAGTTTGTCTTTATTGGAACTAGTATTGGAGATGTTCTCAGTTCCTGATATTAAAACAATTAAATTCCCCTCTTAATTTTATTTTACACTGTCATTTTAAGATGGGGTACATAATGTTGAGCTCCATGGCCACACTCTCTTATCTTTCGTGATGACTGCAGTACAAGACTCCTCTGCTCGATTACTTTAATGAGTTCTGGAGCCACCCCACTGGTTGCTATATGGACCAAGGAGTATGCTGTCCACCTCTGGCTTCAGCAAAGCTCTGACCAAGTGCTGCTCAATAACTTTAAGACCACGGTCCCTGAAACAAGAAGGTTGTACCTCCTACTTCAGAACTAATTTACACTCTATTTCTACACTGAGCACAATACATCACAAACATTGAGTTCAGAGCGTTAGGCCAACTGTCAGCTTCATCTGAAATACTTTATACCAGTATTTCCCTCCCTAATGGTTACCACGCCTCTGCAATTCCAGCATTATTTCTGTCTAGTCAATAATCTAGGTGTCAGTGTACTGTTTGGTCATTCCATGCAGTTTTACTTTCCTCCGACACCTTCTGTTCAGGCTGGAGTACCATAGGCTTTACATCATGTTCGCTACCGAACTACACATATATATAGACATAAATTATCAATTTACATTCAATTTTCATTAAAAGATATTGAATATTTCAAGCTTACCACAATTTATGGAAATAATAAACAGTTTCGTTGACTGGCAATGAATATAGCACAACTCCGATCTGCCGATGTCCCAGGCTGTATTTTATAAAAAATATACACTGGTGCTCAACGCACTGCTTCTTAGTAGGTTTATTACAAGATGTGGCAATGAACAGACGCTCTGAATTGAGTATACTCGCAGCTCTACCCAATCAAACCATGTCTACACATCTTTTCAAAAAAAATACTCCTTTTCACGTTTCCCCTGACAACACAAGATAGTATTTATAGCCCGACCAATCGTGTTTAGTCTTATATTTGTTGCGCTCCAATCAAATAGGAGTTAACATGGTAGGCTATTTTTGTAACGTAATGTTTTTTCAAACACGTTATAAAAAAATTTTATGAGCAGAAATGATTTCATGCTGTCAGGCATCCCCACTATTTTATTTTGGTTATAATTTATTAATTCCTGGACTATTTGCGTAACACTTAACATATTCGGTGTCAGCAAGCCCTAAGGAACCCAAATATCTCAATCTAAGGGAGCTAGGTGGCTGCGTTCAAAATGTGCATTTTCTACCACCTCCTGTTCACTTCCATCCCCATGTGGTGTCTGGGTACTGTCATGTTTTCAAACGTAAATCCATCTAATGTTATCTTTCCTAATAAGCGTTTTCCAGGTTTTTTAAAACCTAACTCTGGGAAGGTTAGTGTTTTTATCACTGTCCGTCTGAAAAAAAGTTAGTGCATGTGGCCTTACACGCGTGATGGCAGCAATTGTGTATCGCGCGACGCGTGTTTAGTATTGCATGCTTCCTGCCTTCATTCGCCCTCTCTCTCTCTCCTGCTTTATCTGTCTTTTAGTTACGCCGTGTATAAAATGGAATGAATGAAATATTAAATTTAGGTCATTGATCAGCTTGCGTATCTCAAGGTTGTTCCAAGAAATACAGTACACGTTTCATTGAAGAAAGCGGGTAATAATACAGTAGGCTTTTACTATCAACGTGAAAGCGTTACAATTTGCAGACGAATGAGAACACAAGGGGATTTTGCGTACAGTCATTGTGACAGCACTGTTTCTTTTACCATTTCTCTTTTCTTGTATTAAATTTATTTGTTAGGCTTTACATTTACCTTTTAATTTATATATGTGGATTAGAATATTCCACGACATCTCCCCTCTTAAAACAGACATTATATGTCAGTCCTTTATTCTATATACACATAGAGAAATTTATTATTATTTCTGGGGTTTACGGTGATTCTCATCACACGGATGGCGGCTTAAAAAATCCGCTCCCAAATTGGTTTTTCCAGATATATACTCAATGCTAAAATTATATGGAGCCAAAAGTAAGGACCATCGGAGTAACCTAGAGTTCTCATGCCTAGCCTGTGCTAGAAACGATAAAGGTTTGTGATCCGTTTGCAACTTAAATGCCTTCCCATACAGATAAATATTGAATTTCTTTATTGCCCATATTACTGCAAGACATTCTTTTTCGCTAGTTGAGTAGTTGATTTCAGCTTTATTCAACTTTCTGCTAGCATATGCCACTGGGCTTAATTCCCCATCCAATGCATCTGATTTCTGTAGTAGAGTTGCACCTAACCCAATATTACTGGCATCCGTCCTTACTATGAATTCTTGACTTAAGTCAGGTAATTTCAAAATAGGTTTACTTGTGAGCTTTTCCTTCAATTCTTGGTAAGCCATTTCACATTGTGGTGTCCATGTAATGCGATCTGGATGTCCTTTACGTGTCAAATCAGTTAACGGTGCACATATGGAATTAAAGTTTTTGATATACTTCTGGTAGAAACCACATAATGAGACAAAGGATCTCACGTCCTTCTTGGTTTGTGGTCTCGGGGCTTTCTTTAGTTTCTCTAAATTCTTTGGGTCAGGGGTCATGTTTCCCTGATAAACTGTGTGTCCCAAGAATTCCAATTCTTTACATCCAACGCAACATTTGGTTGGTCGGGCTGTTAAATTCGCCTCCCTAAGTCGATTAAACAGCATGTTCAGAGAGTCAATGTGTTCCTCAAATGTTTCTGTTGCTATAAGGATATCATCCATAAAATTTGTTATACATGGATTATTCAGAGGGTCCAATAATTTTCTCATCATTCTAGAGAAGACACTAGGCGCATTCTTCAATCCAAATGGCAATCTATTAAACTCATAGTGTCCTTCTGAGGTACTAAAAGCTAGGTATGGTCTAACCTCAGGCTTTACTGGAATCTGATAGTATCCTTTACTCAGATCCACTTTTGAGAAATATTTAGCTTTATTTAGTCTGGCAAACAGCTGATTTGTATCCGGCAATGGATCCACCTGTCCTTCTGTAATAGCATTCAGTCTCCTGTAATCTATACAGAGTCTATGTTCTCCAGAGGGCTTCCTTAAGAGTACAACACCGGAACTATACGAAGATTCACTGTGCGAAATAATTCCTTCCTTCAACAGATAGTCTATCTCTTCCTTCAAAGCTTTCTCCTTAGCAAACGGAATCGAATATGGTTTCATACAGACAGGTGTGGGGTCTATCAGTTTCATATCATATTCCAATAGGTTTGTATGCCCTGGTCGGTCTGTTAACACCTCTGCATGATTATTTAGAACCTGTTGCACTCTCTCTTTCTGAGTTTTCGTTAAATGTGTACTGATTTTCACCTGTGCTGCTGTCTCACAGGGGTGTAATGGATATTCAAATGATGAAAGTGGTTCCTTTTTCATCTCCATGGCGATGGACAAGGTCAACAAGTGTGTCTCTTCCTGATGTTCTCTTTCCAAATATTTCTTCAGGAGATTCACATGATAGATTTTTTCTTTCCCCTTCTTATCTATCTTATAATTTGTTCTAGACACCTTCTCTAAAACTGTATATGGACCCTGCCATCCAATTTGTAACTTATTCTGACTCCCGGGCAAAAGAAGCAGTACCTTCTCTCCCACAGCCAAATTTCTGTCTTTCGCCTTCCTGTTATAATAGGCAGCATGTTTCTTCCTGGCTTGTTTCAAATTTTCATTGGCAAGTTTCCAGCCAGTTTTTAACCGAGTGGTCAGCTCATTCACATACTGGTATGAAGATGTAATGTTTTCCTCTGCCTTTTCATCAGTCCACGTTCTTAACAAAGCTACATATGGACCTTTAATTGTGTGGACCTATTTGTCCATGCACCGGTATGGTCTCTTCCACTCGAAGCTTTATAGTGATGATTTTTCCTCCCAGAATTATCATTCACAAAACGACCGCTACCAATTTTTCTCTTGGGGCTTTCTCCCCACTTAAAATTCTTGATGAGAGATTTCCTCTCTACATCTTCTTCCTCCAGTTTGTTTAAGTCCGATTGAGGGATTGTCGGCTTATCCTGGGGTAAGACATCTTTTTGCACTCTCCGCATAGTGGCCATTGTAAAACAGTTAAGTGAAGCTTGTCCGTGAAAAGGGGCTTCCCATTCCATTTGGTCCACTTTATCAAATTTATATCTCTTTTTATTATCAGGCCTAATTTTGCCCCGTGGCGTGTCCAGGTCCTGATCAATGTTCCCACTTGTGGGTGTTCCCTCATGTGCTATGCTACACCTTTCTACAAAATTCTCAATGTCCCATCTTGCTTTGGGCCAATAATAATTGTGAGCCACCTTTTGAATGATGGTACCTATCTTCTCATGGTCCCCATCTGGTTTCACATGTAGGCTCCTTATTAATTCTGCCCTATATCTTTTAGGAAGTACCAGCTGTCCCTGACCTTTGGATCTAGCTCCAGTCTTCCTATACATCAACTTGTTTTTCATGTAAAAATCTCCCTTGCCTGGAGTTGTATGACAAGTTGACAATTTTCTGAAACAAGGCTTGAGTGTTTTATCCCCAGCCTGTGCCTTCCTCATCTCTTCTGGAGTGGTATCAACATAATATCCTCCTCCTGTCTTGAGGTCGACCTGACCTGAAGGGTTGCCATATACACAGGTTTCCTTCTGCAACGGTCAGTGTCATGATTGTCCATCTGACAATTCTTACACCACCTTTTTCCTTGGTTGAAAGATTTTCTTTCATCATATTTCCTTTCATCGAATTGTGGGAATTTATTTTTATTTTCATACCGTGGCCTATCAAATTGGTGCTTACCTTTGTTTTGATCCCTAGGATCAAATTTATTAAAGTTCTGTGGTGCCCTAAAGTTATCCACTTGTTTCTTTTTATTACCTGTTACCTCTGCTTGAGCTGCTTGATACCTTTCAGCAACATTTAGCAACTCACCCAGCCTCTCTGCACCTTGTTCCATGAGAAACTTTCTCAGGTCTGGAGCCATGGACTCTCTTAGTTGCTCTATAAGGACCATTTCCTTAAGATCTTGGGTTTTCCCCAGAGAAGTCCATTTCTCCAAGTATGTCTCTATTCGTGCAGAGAACTGGTGATAGGTTTCACCTGACAGTAGTTTAGCATTCCTAAATTTTTTCCTATAAAATTCTGCATTCTTTTCATATCTTAACAAAAGAGCCTGCTTTAGCATGTCATAATTTTCCTGATCACTTCTGCTCATTTTTGCAAAAACTTCATAAGCTGCCCCACGAAGTCCTTGAGATAACTTTAAGCTCCACCTTTCTCTCTCTAACCCATACGTGGTAGCTAATAGTTCATACCTATTTAGATAGCTCTCTATATCATCGTCTTTCTCAACAAAATGATCTAAATGAAAATTCATAGCTGAGGTTGAGGCTCCCTGGCTAGCAGTGGCATCAGAGGCAAAGGGACTGGCGCCATTTTCAGGAGCATGGCCTTGAAACTCAAACTCCCTTAGTCGTAACTCGTGTTCCCTTTGTAATCTCTTCTCCTCCTTTTCTGCTTCCCTTTCTGCAGTCAATCTCTTGTCTTCCCTTTCTGCAGCTAATTTCTTCTCTTCCCTTTCTGCAGCTAATTTCTTCTCTTCCCTTTCTGCAGCTAATCTTTTGTCTTCTCTTTCTGCTTCCAATTTCTTAGCCTCAGCCTCAATCTGCAACCTCTTAGCCTCAGCCTCAATCTGTGTTACCGTTGGCTTCTCACTGTTGCCGTTAACACTGTTAATGGGGCTGGTTTATACTGGCTCTTCTATTTACGTTTACATATAATTATCCATTGTCTTTTCTCAGTAAATTATGAGATCGTGCTCTTGATGGTGAAGTACGCGAAGGTGGGATATAATATTGACAACTTCATCATACAGTCAAATTCTGACGTTATAGATTTGATAAGTCCTTTCTCGAGTCCACAAACATTTATTATATCGATTCCATACAAGAACAGTTTACACATGGTCATCATGAAGAATTATAAATAATAAGTTGCAGTTCATACTTCAAATATTATTCCTTTACAAATCAGTCCTTTGTCTCCTAGCTTGAAAACATAGTAGTCAGAACCGCATAACTGTATGCACGCGTGGTTGGAAAATCCAATACACCGACAGTGAGATTATGCGTCTGGCATTAGAATAACTAAGGCGGACTATATATTCACGTTGACAAGGTTTAGTCAATTACTAACCTGTACCTTCATCTTTCTTCGTTACCACATTGGACTGACCCATGTCCATTATTTAATGTACTATAATTGTGCGGCAATATAAGCCCGGCAATAAAACATTCCAAGGACACGTCTTATCGGTTCGACGGTCGGCTAGAAAAGGGTCTCGTCTCTTGGTCACCGTGCGTGACAACTAACGCTGAAACGTCACAGCGTTCACTAGACCAATAATACTTTTACATTACATTACACGTTGTAACCCCTAAAATCAGATGCTGTTAACCTCTAGCAGACCATGCCAATAAATCTGCCGTAACAATTCCCTGTCCACTGGGGGAAAAAAAAATCTATTAGATAGATTTTTTTTTTTCAAAAACCTATCTGAATGAATACCAAAAAAAAATTTAACAATATCGAAAAATTTAACCAACAATGCGGCATATGGACTACGATGTTCTGTCTAGAACAGTGTCGTGGTCATGTCGACTCAGTAACAGTCATCTAATATATTAATAATCATATTATACATAAGTGTTATACATAAATGACTAATGTTGATATCTATTAAATAATTAAATTAAAATATGTCGCAATGAACTGTCATGTCAGACTAATTTAACGAGTTAAAATTTAATTAATTAATTATATTGAGTGTGTAATCAAAATAAAGTTATTGCAAATCTAATGTGAGAGAACTGAAGGGATATGTTAAGTAGAAAAAATAAATAAATGAAAAATAAAGTAGCGAAAGACAGTAATGTATAAATTTAACTTAATTATGTGTGTTGGAAATTAAATAAGTGTAGTATTAAGTTGTTAAAACCTATCTAACTAATTTAAACAATAATATAGTATGTAATGTATCAACCTAATTAATAAACATAATAGTTACATACAATAACATTATCTAAGAATCATGTGAGATCTTATTTTTTTTCTTCTTTCAAAATTTTTTTTCATCTTCAAATTTCATTTCATTTTTTTCATATTTATCTCACCTTTTTATTTTATTTTCCATTATTTTAACGTAATTAACTAAAATTAATGAAAGTTGGATATGATGATCCATACGTAGGCTTGATCATTGTGAATTCCGATTAACAAACAAATATTTAAATGTTTCAGTTCATGAGAATCGAAGCTATTGACAATTGTTCATGTCGCATACTGAGTTACTTTGATAGTGTTTTCTATTATTTTCACTTGATGCAAGGAAATGTGTCCAATAGTTTTGTCATAAATGAAATTCACACAAAGTTCTGGTGTAAATACGACCATAGTGTCATTTGATTTAGTTCATTTCGTTTTCGCAATCGTCTGTACAAGTTATTTAGTTGAATTGTAAGCAAAGGTTTATCTCCATGTTAAGAATTTCGCGATAGGATTCATTCTTCTGTGACACGTAATTTCGGTTGACGTATTAGAAAAGTGTCAGTGTTGATTGCTATACATCCAAAGGATTTCTAGATAGTGCGTCTGCGACGATATTGTCTGTCCCATAGATGTACTCAATCGTAAAGTTGAATGGTTGAAGGAGAATAGAGTATCTGGTGAGCTTTGGACTTTTATGATTCGCCCGTCGTAGTGATGCTACGGCCCTTTGATCAGTTTGTACTACGAAAGGGGCTCCCAGTAGAAATTTCTCAAGTTTGGTTATCGCCCACACGACGGCTAAAAGTTCGCGGTCAACGGTAGAGTATTTCACTTCTGGTGGTTTCAGTTTTCGTGACACGTACAAGTTTGGATGGAGGATGTCGTCATGGTATTGGAGCAAACATGCGCCAATTCCGTAGTTACTCGCATCTGTGCGGAGAATAAACTTTTTGGAAGCATCAACAAGTCTCAAAATAGGTGGGTTTGAAAAGATATTAATAATATTAAGGTATACATTATTACACTCATTAGTCCATGTCACCTTCACTGGCATGTCCTTCCTCAGTAATGAGGACAATACAGCCGTGATGGATGACAGGTTAGGTACGAATCTACTGTAATATTGGACTAGACCTAACAAGCTTCTAACCTGTTTCTTCGTTTGAGGAACGGAAATGTTTAAAATTTTTGAAACTGTACTGGGTAGTGTTCGGATATATCCTGCTCCAATAATGTGACCCAAAAAAGTTATTTCGTGAAACGCTACTTGTAATTTTGTGGGTTTAGCAGTTAAATTGTTATTTCTTAATGTATCCAAAACGTATTCGAGACCCAAAACATGTTCCTCAAAAGATGAACTAAATAAGCATATGTCATCTATGTATGTAATAATGTCTGGTCTACCTGAAAAAATGTGTCGCATCATGCGAACAAAGGTAGCTGGAGCGTTAACAAGCCCAAAAGGCATCACATTCCACTGGTATAGACCTAGCGGAGTTGAAAACGCTGTGTAGTATTTAGCTTTTTCGGTTAGTGGTATCTGCCAATAACCTTTAGTTAAGTCTATCTTAGTGAATATAGTTGCTGTCGATAGACGTGGCAGTAAGTCATCGAGAAGTGGATGTGGTTCGCTATCAACTATCGTTTGTGCATTTAATTTTCTATAGTCGACGCATAGTCTAATGTTATTGTCCTTCTTTCGGACAATAACTAATGGAGAAGAAAATGGGGAATTACTAGTTTCGATAATTCCTAAAGATAACATCTGTTCAAGTTCCTTAGTAGTTTTAGTAAGAAAGTGTAGAGGAACAGAATATGGATGTACCCGAATTGGAGTATCATCATTAAGAGTGATGTCATGATTAATGACTGATGTGCGACCTGGAATGTCGGTTAACACATCTTGATAGGATTGTAGAAGTTCAGCTATCTGTTGATGCTGTTGCGGTGTAACTGACGAGGAGATGGTTACATCCCGCCAAGATTCACTAGGCTGTACTACAGGTACAGGTAATGCTAACTGTACCTCAGGAAAAGATGATTCTTCTTCCTGGATAACAGACAAATTAGAATAGTGACATCTAGGTACGAAAGTGTCATCTAGTTCATGAAAAATAGCTTGTAGATGTTCAGGTCGAGTATGAAATTGCTTGAGCATATTTATGTGAAATATTTTGTGATGTCCCTTAATGTCCAGGACATAATCAACATCAGAAATCTTATTGATAACCTGGTAAGGACCGTTCCACGAGATTAGTAGTTTATTATTGTTATGTGGCAATAACACATAAGCTTGATCTCCTGGAAATAATTGACGTAATCGTCTATTACTGTTTTGGAAAGTTCTAGCTTTCTCTTTCGCAGCCTCAGATGAAGCTGTTGCCATTTTACAGGCATCAATAATGTTATTCCGGAGATTAATTACATACTCATAGGATGACTGGGTATCCTGAGTCATCTCGGAGTCAATCAATAAGTCTTTTATTAGTCCCATAGGACCTCTTGGTGGAGCGCCAAAGACTAGTTGAAATGGAGAGAAGCCAGTTTGTTCATGTGGCACCTCTCGATAAGCGAATAACACAGCTGGTAGAACTCTGTCCCAGTCGTGTGGATGGTTAACTGTAACTTTATGTAACATTTGTTTGAGTGTGCGGTTAAGTCTTTCTACAGCACCATTACTCATTGGGTGATAAATGCTGCTGAGATTTCTATCTATTTGCCAAGTCTTCATTACCTCTGTCATAGTCTCAGATATAAATTGAGAACCATGATCTGACAAAAGTTTTCTAGGAAAACCTACTCTAGAAAAGATAAGGTGTAGTGCATCAGCTACATCTGTGGTGTTGGTTGTTTTTAATGGGATGGCTTCTGGCCATCGTGTGCATAAATCGATGCAAGTGAGAATAAATCTATGTCCTCTGGCTGATGGTAAAAGTGGGCCAATGATATCAATGGCCATTTTGTCGAAAGGTCTCACAGATATGTCACAAGCCTGAATAGGCGCCGTGTGAAAGGCTCCCCGTGCTTTCACTTCTTGGCATATCGTACAGGAGCGTACGTACTGTGAAATATCTCGTGATACTCCCGGCCAAAAAAAAGACGATAATACTCGCGAACGTGTACGAGTATAACCCATGTGACCTGCACACTTAGAATCATGTGCGTGTTGAAGTATGTACCGTCTAAAAGCAAAAGGTACCATGACTTGTTGTCTTATCTGAGTTTTATCCATAAAACATCTTAATAAAATGTCATTTTTAATGCTAAACCAATGACTATTATTTTTGTTCATAGCAAGATTGTCAGCTTTGTTGACCAGTGAAAAAAATTTTGTTAGTGACCTGTCTTCCCTCTGTTTTGCAGCAAAGGATACTCGGTCAATAGCAGAATGAATCTCGATACTTTCATGATCGTCTGTTTCCTTGTTTTCAGTGTCCATAGTCTCTAATTTTTTTGTATGTGCTCTGGTTATTGCTGCATTTCCGATGCATAGATTATTTTTTTCCCATTCAATAATCTCTTCTGGTGTGCAATCTTTACTCCCGTGTATGCATCCCACCATAAGGTCGGCAATTGGGTTTCTTAACATGCATGCTTTAACGTTGCCTGTGAAAAAGGGTGTTTCAAGATAGATAATAGCAGTTGGATAACATTCTATGGTTCCACCAAAGGTCATACACCTGACATGTTCTCCAGTTGCACAATTCGGATGAACAAGTGTCTGACGGATTCCGATCGTGGTCGATCCCGAATCTCTTAAGACTGAGACGATGGATCCATTAACTTTTCCTCTGTTGAAGATCAGCGAGCCTGTTCCATCATTGACTGCTAGACTGACTTCTGGTAGAATGTGTCCGCAGTTCAGAACTGTCTCTTTTGCTTTCTGAAATATAAGATTACATGTTGGGCAACTATTTGCCACGTTATAATTCATTGCAAAACAAGTAGATGAAGACTGTATTTTGTTATCAGTAGGTGAACTCTCAACACCAGGGGTTGTAGCAGTAGTAACGGCTGCCCCTGTATTATGGTTATAATTTGTCGATCTATGAGAATGAGAACGATGACGAGAATAATTAGATGAATTATCCCGTTGTCCTCTATTGTAACTGTTATCTCGATGTCTCGAGTTATAATTATCGCTATTGTTCCACTTGTTACCATTATTATAATTATATGAACGATTATAACTTGAGTTACGTGGATTACTGTTGTATCTTGACTGAGGTGAATAATTTCTGGTTTGTTGTCTTCCTCTATTAAAGTTATTGTTAAAGTTATTCTGTCCCTTATGAAAATTAATGTCATAGTTTCCTTTGAACCTACCTCTGTCCACACTGTGTGTTCTAGGTTTGTTATGATTATGATATGCCATATTGGAGGCTACAGGAAGTGGTTCTCTTGTCAACGAGCCAGAAATATTAGCATTCGGATGAGCTGTGCAGTAATTTAAAGAAATTTTTTCTAACTCATCAATAGATTCTGGTTTTCTTTCTTGCAGATAAGCAAAGAATGGTGGGCTGACAGAAGATAATACTTTATCCCTCAATAACAAATCGACTAACTTGTCGTAAGATTTGTTGACACCTGCCAGTTCAGCCCATCTGTTAAAAGTATTGCGTATGTTAGCAATAAAACCTGTGAAATCTTTATTGTTATCTGGCAACAAACTTTTAAAACGTAATCTACATGACTCTTCGTTCAAGTGGAAACGGCGTAATAACAACGTCTTAATGGCCTCATAGTCTGTGGATAATGTTGGATCTATATTTTGTGCTGCACTTGCAGGTTCGCCATCCAGAAATTCCTTAAGTTTAAGTGCCCATGCAGTTTTGTCAAGGTTATTGACTTTACATATATCCTCAAAGCGCGCCAGCCACGATGAAAGGTCATCCATGTGTAACTTGAATGGTGGTAGTTTAAAGTAATAATTGCCCTTAAGTCGGGTGGATGAAGATCCAGATTGAGCATTATCATTTTGGCTTGATGCAGCACTCTGCGAATTAAGTTTTGCTGTTTCCAATTTAAGCCGTTGCAGTTCCATTTCTTGCTGCAGTATGATTTCTTGTCGTTTCAATTTATTCTCTTCTTCAATCCGTAGGATTTCATCTCTTGCCACCTTTCTTTCTTCTTCTTGTCTTAATTCAGCTTTCTTTTCAGCCTCCTTTCTTTCAAGTTCTTCCATCTCTGCCTTATATCTTGACAGTTGTTGTTCAGCAAATTCAAGGAGTGCCTCTCCCTTTTTATTACAATCTTTTCCAATTTTAATGAAATGGTCCAAGGTAAGCATTCTTGGAGTTTAATTATTTAAGTATTTAATTACTTATGTCTTGTAATCGACAATGTAATCTATGTCGATAATAATATTACTGTATTGTTATGTATAAGTTCCACAAACTATAATATTTTGTAGAAATATTATATATATACTCACTGAATATCTATCATAAATAGTTATGATAGTTAATTATATAAGCTGCTGAAATTATATCAAGCGCTTAATATTAATAATTATGTGTATTATCCCCAAATAATTAGTCTTAATTGTCACTAAGTTCACAATATAGTACTGAGAAAGTGTACTAAGTTATATTAGATATGTATTAATATGTTATAAAGTTTTAATAATTAATCATTATAATTTATGCCTTAATCATGAGGCATAAAGTGCATTGCCCATTTCTAGGACCACTACTGCAAATATGTGCAAAGTCCCTAATTCCTCATCAAAGCTTATAAAAATTTCATCATATTCATCTACACTATAATTAATGAAGAAATTATAGCATTAATATTAAATTAATAAAATATGTAATGAATACAAACAATACAAATGGGTTAACCAAGGATTACAGAACAGGAGCACAATACAAAAGTTACATTTTCACAAAAATAAATGCTATTATAAGACCAAGTGTACTAACCGGAAATGTAGAAGGGTGAAGGTTAACTGAGGAAACGAACATATTTTGTACTATGAAAGATGACGTCACAGGACTCATTTGACGTTAATACAATACATTTAATTAAAATAAAAGATAGCTAGATCAGAATAACAAGATAGCTTACGAACATAGGACTGCAAATGAATAAAATCCAAGAACCAAATACACATGAAAACAACAGTTAAAACATGACTATACACCTAACATGCAAAGTGAATTAATGCAAGACCGAACCCGAACGATCACCGATAACGATAATTCGACGCTTTCTTCGCGAGGTGCTATTAATTCACAGCCTTAGGAACATTCAAAATGAATATCGGCATCCTGAGAGCCATTTTTATTCATTATGAACCGCCGCCCATCCATACCCGCAAATAACGGACAACATCAACGGACAAAAAGAAACAGATAGAACATCGATAAACAATTAATAGAGAGGACATGCCTGCAAAATGGTATGGACTCGTTAGTGTGTTAATGAATGACAATCGTCCTAGGTCTAAACTTATCTTTTGAAGGCTCCGGCGATGGCAAATTCGTCAACGGACTAGACTAGTGCCTAGTACTGTTTGCTCATGATTGGCTGATCACAGTATTCTCTTGTCTGGTCTTCTTGATTAAGCAAATATTAATCAAAACTGGAATGAGTTGACGGTTGTTCCTTTCGAAGCGCGGCATCTACGCACGATGTAGTGACGTCAGAGTTGCATTGCGTAGTCATGTGTTCAACGTAGTGTTATGCAGATCATGTGACTTGCTTGTAATGGTAAACAGTTGGCAACACATGTAAACAAGAAAATCTTTTTTTTTTTTCGTCCCCGCGATGGCCAACCACTGTTACCGTTGGCTTCTCACTGTTGCCGTTAACACTGTTAATGGGGCTGGTTTATACTGGCTCTTCTATTTACGTTTACATATAATTATCCATTGTCTTTTCTCAG
Organism: Oreohelix idahoensis; assembly: GCA_024509875.1. Classification (NCBI taxonomy): domain Eukaryota; kingdom Metazoa; phylum Mollusca; class Gastropoda; order Stylommatophora; family Oreohelicidae; genus Oreohelix; species Oreohelix idahoensis. The sequence continues at coordinate 217,899 of JAMPIV010013927.1, read as the reverse complement.
TAAATTATGAGATCGTGCTCTTGATGGTGAAGTACGCGAAGGTGGGATATAATATTGACAACTTCATCATACAGTCAAATTCTGACGTTATAGATTTGATAAGTCCTTTCTCGAGTCCACAAACATTTATTATATCGATTCCATACAAGAACAGTTTACACATGGTCATCATGAAGAATTATAAATAATAAGTTGCAGTTCATACTTCAAATATTATTCCTTTACAAATCAGTCCTTTGTCTCCTAGCTTGAAAACATAGTAGTCAGAACCGCATAACTGTATGCACGCGTGGTTGGAAAATCCAATACACCGACAGTGAGATTATGCGTCTGGCATTAGAATAACTAAGGCGGACTATATATTCACGTTGACAAGGTTTAGTCAATTACTAACCTGTACCTTCATCTTTCTTCGTTACCACATTGGACTGACCCATGTCCATTATTTAATGTACTATAATTGTGCGGCAATATAAGCCCGGCAATAAAACATTCCAAGGACACGTCTTATCGGTTCGACGGTCGTCTAGAAAAGGGTCTCGTCTCTTGGTCACCGTGCGTGACAACTAACGCTGAAACGTCACAGCGTTCACTAGACCAATAATACTTTTACATTACATTACACGTTGTAACCCCTAAAATCAGATGCTGTTAACCTCTAGCAGACCATGCCAATAAATCTGCCGTAACAATCTGCAACCTCTTAATCTCTTTTTCAGCCTCTAACTTTCTTTCGGCCTCTTTTTCTAATCTTCTTTCTTCCCGTTCAATATATTTGTCACATTCAGCAGTGACATAAGAAATCATAATTTGCCCGTCCATTCCTAACTCTTTCGCAGTCTGTACAGCAGCAGATCGAAATTTTGCCAGGTCGGCCATTGTCTAACAGATAAATGTCTAAAATATTTAACTAAACAATTTTATCTATGACTAATTAACTCAGGACAATACAGGCACTGTGAGCTCAACCTTATTTATTTTCACCCAAGGATACCTTTTACTTCTTATTATTCCCTGAAGTGAATTACCCCCAATATTTGTAATAGGGAAAGATTCCAAATCCCGAGAGCGAGACCCCAATATATGTGGTAAAGCGGGATGTTATAAATATTTATAGGGGACTTAGTGTACTGACTGAGATCAGCTGTGAAGGTATCTATATCTAATAAGAGTAGTGTATTATAGATAACCTTACTTGCTGCCACATATGTATACCTCAGTCAGAATTATTCTGGAATAGTGTGATGACTACGTTATATGTCTAGGGTATGTGTATGATGAAGTGTAAGTCATAACAACAACAGACAGATAAACAATTTAATTTATTCCACCACACTTGACAACACTGTGACACTCACATACATAAAACACTCTACGAGGATATCTTAAAGGAGTCACTGATAACTTTTCAAATAACAATATGTATTCAGTGCTGTCATGAATGTATATGTGTCCTGATTCAAATACAAAGGGAACCAGGAATCACAATCAATTTTAATTACAAGTTATATGTACAGAATTTATTAATATGAATCTTGTAGTGACATATATTATTAATAGTATCCTATGTGTGTCAGTTGTGTAGTAGTAATATGAGGTAATACTGGTTTTGTTTTGTTCAAGCTCTGTTGGTATTTGTCATCATGACTTCAATAGTTTGTCTTTATTGGAACTAGTATTGGAGATGTTCTCAGTTCCTGGTATTAAAACAATTAAATTCCCCTCTTAATTTTATTTTACAATGTCATTTTAAGATGGGGTACATAATGTTGAGCTCCATGGCCACACTCTCTTATCTTTCGTGATGACTGCAGTAAAAGACTCCTCTGCTCGATTACTTTAATGAGTTCTGGAGCCACCCCACTGGTTGCTATATGGACCAAGGAGTATGCTGTCCACCTCTGGCTTCAGCAAAGCTCTGACCAGGTGCTGCTCAATAACTTTAAGACCACGGTCCCTGAAACAAGAAGGTTGTACCTTCTACTTCAGAACTAATTTATACTCTATTTCTACACTGAGCACAATACATCACAAACATTGAGTTCAGAGCGTTAGGCCAACTGTCAGCTTCATCTGAAATACTTTATACCAGTATTTCCCTCCCTAATGGTTACTACGCCTCTGCAATTCCAGCATTATTTCTTTCTAGTCAATAATCTAGGTGTCAGTGTACTGTTTGGCCATTCCATGCAGTTTTACTTTCCTCCGACACCTTCTGTTCAGGCTGGAGCACTATAGGCTTTACATCATGTTCGCTACTGAACTACACATATATACAGACATAAATTATCAATTTACATTCAATTTTCATTAAAAGATATTGAATATTTCAAGCTTACCACAATTCATGGAAATAATAAACAGTTTCGTTGACTGGCAATGAATATAGCACAACTCCGATCTGCCGATGTCCCAGGCTTTATTTTATAAAAAATATACACTGGTGCTCAACGCACTGCTTCTTAGTAGGTTTATTACAAGATGTGGCAATGAACAGACGCTCTGAATTGAGTATATTCGCAGCTCTACCCAATCAAACCATGTCTACACATCTTTTCAAAAAAAATACTCCTTTTCACGTTTCCCCTGACAACACAAGATAGTATTTATAGCCCGACCAATCGTGTTTAGTCTTATATTTGTTGCGCTCCAATCAAATAGGAGTTAACATGGTAGGCTATTTCCGTAACGTAATGTTTTTTCAAACACGTTATAAAAAAATTTTATGAGCAGAAATGATTCCATGCTGTCAGGCATCCCCACTATTTTATTTTGGGTATAATTTGGTAATTCCTAGACTATTTGCGTAACGTTTTACATATTCTTTGTCAGCAAGCCCGAAGGAACCCAAATATACAAATTTAAAAGAGCTAAGTGGCTGCGTTCAAAATGTGCATTTTCTACCACCTCATGTTCACTTCCATCCCCATGTGGTGTCTGGGTACTGTCATGTTTTCAAACGTAAACCCATCTAATGTCATCTTTCCTAATAAGCGTTTTTTCTGATTTCTACCCCTAAATCTGGGAAGGTTAGTGTTTTTATCACTGTCCGTCTGAAAAAAAGTTAGTGCATGTGGCCTTACACGCGTGATGGCAGCAATTGTGTATCGCGCGACGCGTGTTTAGTATTGCATGCTTCCTGCCTTCATTCGCCCTCTCTCTCTCTCCTGCTTTATCTGTCTTTTAGTTACGCCGTGTATAAAATGGAATGAATGAAATATTAAATCTAGGTCATTGATCAGCTTGCGTATCTCAAGGTTTTTCCAAGAAATACAGTACACGTTTCATTGAAGAAAGCGTGCAGCGACACAGTAGGCTTTTACTATCAACGTGAAAGCGTTAAAATTTGCAGACGAAGTAGAAAACAAGGGGATTTCGAGTACAGTCATTGTGACAGCACTGTTCTTTTACCATTTCTCTTTTCTTTTATTCAATTTATTTGTTAGGCTTTATATTTACCTTTTAATTTATATATGTGGATTAGAATATTCCACGACATCTCCCCTCTTAAAACAGACATTATATGTCAGTCCTTTATTCTATATACACATAGAGAAATTTATTATTATTTCTGGGGTTTACGGTGATTCTCATCACACGGATGGCGGCTTAAAAAATCCGCTCCCAAATTGGTTTTTCCAGATATATACTCAATGCTAAAATTATATGGAGCCAAAAGTAAGGACCATCGGAGTAACCTAGAGTTCTCATGCCTAGCCTGTGCTAGAAACGATAAAGGTTTGTGATCCGTTTGCAACTTAAATGCCTTCCCATACAGATAAATATTGAATTTCTTTATTGCCCATATTACTGCAAGACATTCTTTTTCGCTAGTTGAGTAGTTGATTTCAGCTTTATTCAACTTTCTGCTAGCATATGCCACTGGGCTTAATTCCCCATCCAATGCATCTGATTTCTGTAGTAGAGTTGCACCTAACCCAATATTACTGGCATCCGTCCTTACTATGAATTCTTGACTTAAGTCAGGTAATTTCAAAATAGGTTTACTTGTGAGCTTTTCCTTCAATTCTTGGTAAGCCATTTCACATTGTGGTGTCCATGTAATGCGATCTGGATGTCCTTTACGTGTCAAATCAGTTAACGGTGCACATATGGAATTAAAGTTTTTGATATACTTCTGGTAGAAACCACATAATGAGACAAAGGATCTCACGTCCTTCTTGGTTTGTGGTCTCGGGGCTTTCTTTAGTTTCTCTAAATTCTTTGGGTCAGGGGTCATGTTTCCCTGATAAACTGTGTGTCCCAAAAATTCCAATTCTTTACATCCAACGCAACATTTGGTTGGTCGGGCTGTTAAATTTGCCTCCCTAAGTCGATTAAACAGCATGTTCAGAGAGTCAATGTGTTCCTCAAATGTTTCTGTTGCTATAAGGATATCATCCATAAAATTTGTTATACATGGATTATTCAGAGGGTCCAATAATTTTCTCATCATTCTAGAGAAGACACTAGGCGCATTCTTCAATCCAAATGGCAATCTATTAAACTCATAGTGTCCTTCTGAGGTACTAAAAGCTAGGTATGGTCTAACCTCAGGCTTTACTGGAATCTGATAGTATCCTTTACTCAGATCCACTTTTGAGAAATATTTAGCTTTATTTAGTCTGGCAAACAGCTGATTTGTATCCGGCAATGGATCCACCTGTCCTTCTGTAATAGCATTCAGTCTCCTGTAATCTATACAGAGTCTATGTTCTCCAGAGGGCTTCCTTAAGAGTACAACACCGGAACTATACGAAGATTCACTGTGCGAAATAATTCCTTCCTTCAACAGATAGTCTATCTCTTCCTTCAAAGCTTTCTCCTTAGCAAACGGAATCGAATATGGTTTCATACAGACAGGTGTGGGGTCTATCAGTTTCATATCATATTCCAATAGGTTTGTATGCCCTGGTCGGTCTGTTAACACCTCTGCATGATTATTTAGAACCTGTTGCACTCTCTCTTTCTGAGTTTTCGTTAAATGTGTACTGATTTTCACCTGTGCTGCTGTCTCACAGGGGTGTAATGGATATTCAAATGATGAAAGTGGTTCCTTTTTCATCTCCATGGCGATGGACAAGGTCAACAAGTGTGTCTCTTCCTGATGTTCTCTTTCCAAATATTTCTTCAGGAGATTCACATGATAGATTTTTTCTTTCCCCTTCTTATCTATCTTATAATTTGTTCTAGACACCTTCTCTAAAACTGTATATGGACCCTGCCATCCAATTTGTAACTTATTCTGACTCCCGGGGAGAAGAAGCAGTACCTTCTCTCCCACAGCCAAATCTCTGTCTTTCGCCTTCCTGTTATAATAGGCAGCATGTTTCTTCCTGGCTTGTTTCAAATTTTCATTGGCAAGTTTCCAGCCAGTTTTTAAACGAGTGGTCAGCTCATTCACATATTGGTATGAAGATGTAATGTTTTCCTCTGCCTTTTCATCAGTCCACGTTCTTAACAAAGCTACATATGGACCTTTAATTGTGTGGACCTATTTGTCCATGCACCGGTATGGTCTCTTCCACTCGAAGCTCTATAGTGATGATTTTTCCTCCCAGAATTATCATTCACAAAACGACCGCTACCAATTTTTCTCTTGGGGCTTTCTCCCCACTTAAAATTCTTGATGAGAGATTTCCTCTCTACATCCTCTTCCTCCAGTTTGTTTAAGTCCGATTGAGGGATTGTCGGCTTATCCTGGGGTAAGACATCTTTTTGCACTCTCCGCATAGTGGCCATTGTAAAACAGTTAAGTGAAGCTTGTCCGTGAAAAGGGGCTTCCCATTCCATTTGGTCCACTTTATCAAATTTATTTCTCTTTTTATTATCAGGCCTAATTTTGCCCCGTGGCGTGTCCAGGTCCTGATCCATGTTCCCACTTGTGGGTGTTCCCTCATGTGCTATGCTACACCTTTCTACAAAATTCTCAATGTCCCATCTTGCTTTGGGCCAATAATAATTGTGAGCCACCTTTTGAATGATGGTACCTATCTTCTCATGGTCCCCATCTGGTTTCACATGTAGGCTCCTTATTAAGTCTGCCCTATATCTTTTAGGAAGTACCAGCTGTCCCTGACCTTTGGATCTAGCTCCAGTCTTCCTATACATCAACTTGTTTTTCATGTAAAAATCTCCCTTGCCTGGAGTTGTATGACAAGTTGACAATTTTCTGAAACAAGGCTTGAGTGTTTTATCCCCAGCCTGTGCCTTCCTCATCTCTTCTGGAGTGGTATCAACATAATATCCTCCTCCTGTCTTGAGGTCGACCTGACCTGAAGGGTTGCCATATACACAGGTTTCCTTCTGCAACGGTCAGTGTCATGATTGTCCATCTGACAATTCTTACACCACCTTTTTCCTTGGTTGAAAGATTTTCTTTCATCATATTTCCTTTCATCGAATTGTGGGAATTTATTTTTATTTTCATACCGTGGCCTATCAAACTGGTGCTTACCTTTGTTTTGATCCCTAGGATCAAATTTATTAAAGTTCTGTGGTGCCCTAAAGTTATCCACTTGTTTCTTTTTATTACCTGTTACCTCTGCTTGAGCTGCTTGATACCTTTCAGCAACATTTAGCAACTCACCCAGCCTCTCTGCACCTTGTTCCATGAGAAACTTTCTCAGGTCTGGAGCCATGGACTCTCTTAATTGCTCTATAAGGACCATTTCCTTAAGATCTTGGGTTTTCCCCAGAGAAGTCCATTTCTCCAAGTATGTCTCTATTCGTGCAGAGAACTGGTGATAGGTTTCACCTGACAGTAGTTTAGCATTCCTAAATTTTTTCCTATAAAATTCTGCATTCTTTTCATATCTTAACAAAAGAGCCTGCTTTAGCATGTCATAATTTTCCTGATCACCTCTGCTCATTTTTGCAAAAACTTCATAAGCTGCCCCACGAAGTCCTTGAGATAACTTTAAGCTCCACCTTTCTCTCTCTAACCCATACGTGGTAGCTAATAGTTCATACCTATTTAGATAGCTCTCTATATCATCGTCTTTCTCAACAAAATGATCTAAATGAAAATTCATAGCTGAGGTTGAGGCTCCCTGGCTAGCAGTGGCATCAGAGGCAAAGGGACTGGCACCATTTTCAGGAGCATGGCCTTGAAACTCAAACTCCCTTAGTCGTAACTCGTGTTCCCTTTGTAATCTCTTCTCCTCCTTTTCTGCTTCCCTTTCTGCAGTCAATCTCTTGTCTTCCCTTTCTGCAGCTAATTTCTTCTCTTCCCTTTCTGCAGCTAATTTCTTCTCTTCCCTTTCTGCAGCTAATCTTTTGTCTTCTCTTTCTGCTTCCAATTTCTTAGCCTCAGCCTCAATCTGCAACCTCTTAGCCTCAGCCTCAATCTGCAACCTCTTAATCTCTTTTTCAGCCTCTAACTTTCTTTCGGCCTCTTTTTCTAATCTTCTTTCTTCCCGTTCAATATATTTGTCACATTCAGCAGTGACATAAGAAATCATAATTTGCCCGTCCATTCCTAACTCTTTCGCAGTCTGTACAGCAGCAGATCGAAATTTTGCCAGGTCGGCCATTGTCTAACAGATAAATGTCTAAAATATTTAACTAAACAATTTTATCTATGACTAATTAACTCAGGACAACACAGGCACTGTGAGCTCAACCTTATTTATTTTCACCCAAGGATACCTTTTAATTCTTATTATTCCCTGAAGTGAATTACCCCCAATATTTGTAATAGGGAAAGATTCAAAATCCCGAGAGCGAGACCCCAATATATGTGGTAAAGTGGGATGTTATAAATATTTATAGGGGACTTAGTGTACTGACTGAGATCAGCTGTGAAGGTATCTATATCTAATAAGAGTAGTGTATTATAGATAACCTTACTTGCTGCCACATATGTATACCTCAGTCAGAATTATTCTGGAATAGTGTGATGACTACGTTATATGTCTAGGGTATGTGTATGATGAAGTGTAAGTCATAACAACAACAGACAGATAAACAATTTAATTTATTCCACCACACTTGACAACACTGTGACACTCACATACATAAAACACTCTACGAGGATATCTTAAAGGAGTCACTGATAACTTTTCAAATAACAATATGTATTCAGTGCTGTCATGAATGTATATGTGTCCTGATTCAAATACAAAGGGAACCAGGAATCACAATCAATTTTAATTACAAGTTATATGTACAGAATTTATTAATATGAATCTTGTAGTGACATATATTTTTAATAGTATCCTATGTGTGTCAGTTGTGTAGTAGTAATATGAGGTAATACTGGTTTTGTTTTGTTCAAGCTCTGTTGGTATTTGTCATCATGACTTCAATAGTTTGTCTTTATTGGAACTAGTATTGGAGATGTTCTCAGTTCCTGATATTAAAACAATTAAATTCCCCTCTTAATTTTATTTTACAATGTCATTTTAAGATGGGGTACATAATGTTGAGCTCCATGGCCACACTCTCTTATCTTTCGTGATGACTGCAGTAAAAGACTCCTCTGCTCGATTACTTTAATGAGTTCTGGAGCCACCCCACTGGTTGCTATATGGACCAAGGAGTATGCTGTCCACCTCTGGCTTCAGCAAAGCTCTGACCAGGTGCTGCTCAATAACTTTAAGACCACGGTCCCTGAAACAAGAAGGTTGTACCTCCTACTTCAGAACTAATTTACACTCTATTTCTACACTGAGCACAATACATCACAAACATTGAGTTCAGAGCGTTAGGCCAACTGTCAGCTTCATCTGAAATACTTTATACCAGTATTTCCCTCCCTAATGGTTACTACGCCTCTGCAATTCCAGCATTATTTCTGTCTAGTCAATAATCTAGGTGTCAGTGTACTGTTTGGCCATTCCATGCAGTTTTACTTTCCTCCGACACCTTCTGTTCAGGCTGGAGTACCATAGGCTTTACATCATGTTCGCTACTGAACTACACATATATACAGACATAAATTATCAATTTACATTCAATTTTCATTAAAAGATATTGAATATTTCAAGCTTACCACAATTCATGGAAATAATAAACAGTTTCGTTGACTGGCAATGAATATAGCACAACTCCGATCTGCCGATGTCCCAGGCTTTATTTTATAAAAAATATACACTGGTGCTCAACGCACTGCTTCTTAGTAGGTTTATTACAAGATGTGGCAATGAACAGACGCTCTGAATTGAGTATATTCGCAGCTCTACCCAATCAAACCATGTCTACACATCTTTTCAAAAAAAATACTCCTTTTCACGTTTCCCCTGACAACACAAGATAGTATTTATAGCCCGACCAATCGTGTTTAGTCTTATATTTGTTGCGCTCCAATCAAATAGGAGTTAACATGGTAGGCTATTTTTGTAACGTAATGTTTTTTCAAACACGTTATAAAAAAATTTTATGAGCAGAAATGATTTCATGCTGTCAGGCATCCCCACTATTTTATTTTGGTTATAATTTATTAATTCCTGGACTATTTGCGTAACACTTAACATATTCGGTGTCAGCAAGCCCTAAGGAACCCAAATATCTCAATCTAAGGGAGCTAGGTGGCTGCGTTCAAAATGTGCATTTTCTACCACCTCCTGTTCACTTCCATCCCCATGTGGTGTCTGGGTACTGTCATGTTTTCAAACGTAAATCCATCTAATGTTATCTTTCCTAATAAGCGTTTTCCAGGTTTTTTAAAACCTAACTCTGGGAAGGTTAGTGTTTTTATCACTGTCCGTCTGAAAAAAAGTTAGTGCATGTGGCCTTACACGCGTGATGGCAGCAATTGTGTATCGCGCGACGCGTGTTTAGTATTGCATGCTTCCTGCCTTCATTCGCCCTCTCTCTCTCTCCTGCTTTATCTGTCTTTTAGTTACGCCGTGTATAAAATGGAATGAATGAAATATTAAATTTAGGTCATTGATCAGCTTGCGTATCTCAAGGTTGTTCCAAGAAATACAGTACACGTTTCATTGAAGAAAGCGGGTAATAATACAGTAGGCTTTTACTATCAACGTGAAAGCGTTACAATTTGCAGACGAATGAGAACACAAGGGGATTTTGCGTAAAGTCATTGTGACAGCACTGTTTCTTTTACCATTTCTCTTTTCTTTTATTAAATTTATTTGTTAGGCTTTACATTTACCTTTTAATTTATATATGTGGATTAGAATATTCCACGACACCAACTGACTGCACATGCCAAAATGGCCCCCAGACTGCGGAACATATTCTGCAAACGTGCCCTCTCTTTGGTGACTTGAGAGCTCAAACCTGGCCCCAGGTGACGAAAATGGAAGAGAAACTGTGGGGCACCCGCGAGGACCTCCTGCTGACGACTGGATTCATGGAGGCAGCTCACTTCCTTGTTTAGATTGCTGAGCATAGGAAACTGATTGCAGAAGAAGAAGAATCTTAAAGAAGTGTGCGGGGGATTATAATTTTACAATAAACCGAGAAAACGCAGTTGTTGTAATTGCCATCCTAAAATGCATGTGAGACTCCTTCAAAAAGCAAGAATAATCTCGAGCGAATGCTGCTACCTTTAGAGAACGCACCCTTTTACTCGAACTGTCTGGCCTTTCATGGACCACTACTGCAGATCAAGGGAGACGACCAGAAACGAGAAGATGCTTCCTACGGCGCTGTAAAGGTCAAAGGGGAATGATACGTACTATACTGATTATACAGTGTGAATTCAGGGTTGTAGCACTTGTCGGCTTGTTTAATTGTGAGTTGTTTAAACATTTATATGTTAGAAAACAGAGTGTACAGAAAGCGTGTGAGCGCTGGTCATGTAGTTATTCTGTACTGGTTTCGGCCGGCTGTGAATAGCTCACGGGGAGTCCGTGAACAGCCGAGTCCGGTGTCTGTTTGTGCGGGAGATGTGTCATCCCGTGGCAGTCTAAGTTGGGCGGTTGACTGGAGTCAGCCCTGTATCTTGTGTGTGTTCCCAAGGGTAGTGTAAGGGAACGATATTTGGCCATTTTTCGAGGTGTACTAGTACTTGCCTATTTAGGTGTGTTTATCTGCCGATAAGATGTGATAAATCTGCAGATAAGATGAGATAAGAGAAGATAAGGTGTACTTTATGTTAAGGACATGTTCTGAGGCCTTGGTGTATACAGGCCGATGTTTTGGGATCATATTTACCTCCCTGATAAATTTCTATTGTGCAGGAACGGCGCTAGGAGATAGTTAGGCCATTGTTCCTTATGAAGGGAGAGTTATCGAAAAGATTATAAGGCCAGGAGTTGTGTAGGCCAGATTACTTATAGACTACAGAGAGGACAGTCTTTTGAGTATATATATAGATTTAAGGATCCATGAACAGATATCAGAGTTATTGAAGAGATTATAAGGCCAGGAGTTGTGTAGGCCAGATTACTTATAGACTACAGAGCGGACAGTCTTTTGAGTATATATAGATTTAAGCCTGTGTGGCGTTTTGTAACTGCAGTGTCAGCAGTCGTTCTGGTGAATTTACTGATGTAACATTAGAACTGCGATGTAAACAGGGTTTACATCATACTGAACAGCTGTAACATTCTGCGCAATTGATTATTATTGATTTTTGTGTATCCTGTTGTACCTGTGTAGTGTATCGTATCGGATTGATGTTGCTGTGTAAATAAATGATGTGCTGTCAATTGGAAATGAACACTAGTCTGATTCGTTGATCTATGCTTGACAGTACAGGGTGAGTGACTGTACCCTTCATACCACTCACTACAGACTGTATACACAGGGACAATACAGAGCTAACCTATTTATCATCTGCTCTGTGTGGGCGCATGTCCTACAATCAGTCTAATCACTTCAACAGAGAGATACTTTACCAAATATACATCAACAGAACTTTATCAATTAATTACCCGGTGATAGACCCTGGGATAGACTTTATCACCATTTGTATAGTCAGCCCCTTTTTTCAACGTTAACATTTGGTGGGCCAACCTTACGGGCGTTAGACCCATGAATTCGCGTTATAAGAGCATCAGACTTTATCAGTATCATGGTAAGGTTATAAGAGCAATGAATAGCCCTATGTAGGCGTGACTTGGATTTATAACGCCTTTTCTTACTTCTACATTGTTAAGAAACAAAGGCGAATCTTCTACAGTTTTTGTGTTGATCGTGACCTGTAATCGGCAACGCCTCTACAATACACAGACAGTTGTGTGTCACTCATGACCTTTAATCGGTGACACGGTGAAGCGTCTTGTGTTTACATGCCTCCATATGACATTTTCGCAACGTTTCCAGTTCTACTTTTCGGAGTGAAATTTTCAAGTAAACTTTGACATGGTTATGGCGACCTGTCCTGATTCGTCATCATCAGCGATATCTGCATTATGAGAATTGCAGTATGTTCCAGTTTTATATGCAAGTGCGAAATATCAAGTAGCTCTTTCCAACAAGAGTGACAGACAGTGTACCTTCGCGACGACAGAGGGAACAAGTGGGTAACTTGCGCTGTTTCCAGTTTCCAGTGCTGTGTACGATCACATAGCATACTGTTTCCAGTTTCCAGTTTCCTATGCTGTGTATGACAACATAGCATGCTGTGTCAGGGTGTAGTGAGAGTTGACATGGGACTCTGCTTATGTTGTGTCATCTTTGATGTTGATGCCCATCGATTGTAACAAGAAAAGAAGGAACTTTGCTATTTGCAAGATAAGTGGTTGTGTTGTTGTGAAAACTGTGTTTATGTATGCATGCTATCAAGTCTTCTCATATCACACATTATATATTCTATTAACTGTTTAGTATAGGTTTTAGTGCATAATAATTGAGAATTGAAATATTTATTGTGTGAGGTGGAAATTAATTATCTAAATTTCCAGGGACATAAACTTATTATAATTAATTTTGATATGGATGCTAAGTGGTGTGATGTAGATCCTACAGATATAAGACCTATGTTGGAGTATGCATTGGTGGTAGGAAGAGATAAAAAGGGATTGAGAGGCCCACGACTTGGAGCATGGGTGATGGAGGATTTTTTGATTAATGTGTCAGCATCCCTAGAGTCATTTGCTGAACATAACTTTAAGTTAGTTTGTAATTTTGTAATGGCTAAGGATTTGGTTGATTTGCTACGGCACATTCGTGTGTTTGTGCAACAATATATAGAGATTGAACACGGACATATTGTGCAAAGTATATTCAAGATAATCCACAACAGTGTTTCTGACCTGCATAAAAGGGAATTGAATATTGAGAAACAAACAAAAGTAAACAAACAGAGTGCTTTACAGGAAAGTGATAAGTTTTTACAAGATGATGCTGAAAAGAAAAAAATTACAAGAAACAGTGTCTAGGCTCACAAGTGAGTTACAGAAATCAAACTTGGATCTTGCTAATGTAACAACAGCATTAGACTCTGCAGGCAGTAAAGTAAAAGATTTGGAAGTTCAGATAGAACATATGAATAGCGTAATGGGTAATCTCACTCGAGAAATTCAAGAGAAGAATGATATTTGTGAGAAATTAAAAGTTCAAACCAAGAAATGTGAAAACTTATGTAATGAAACACTTACTGGCTTATTGTGTGACAATGTGATTGTTAGTCACCGACTTAAAGAAAAGTATTTTGTACCTCCCGAGAATGTTAATGAGCTTGGGAATGGCCAGAATAGTAACACTAAGGAACTTCAGATGGATTTAACACAGTTGAGTGCTAATGAAGAAAAGGATGATAGGGAAAGATTAGAAGAGTTAACGATGTACAAAAGGAAAATGACTGATATTGAGAAATTACTCATGCAGGAGAAGAGTAAGCTTTTAACATCTAATAACTTAATTAAGAAACAAACTGAAGACATCTCACTTAGAAATGCTGAGATTAGTGATCTGAGAAATAGAGTTTATGGTTTGGTAGATGTGGTTTTAGGTATTAAGGGTTTGTCTACTGTCAATGTTGACAAAGGTAGACAGAATGTTTATCACCAAATAAAACAAGCAAGAAGCCAGCCCTTTACACAAGCTGAGACGAAAGTCGAACATGATGGACGGAGATCACTACGTGGCAAATACAATTTCCCACGTACTACTTCTGGTAACATTACTGACTCGTGGCGTCAGGCCAGCAAAGATAATTCTGCTATAACAGTCAGTTCTATAGATTGCAAAAAAAAATGGAGATAAATTTCAAGGCAGATCTAAAAAGACCAACCATTATTCTGATTATGGAAATACTGATAAACAGATAATAAGGGACAAAGCTATTAGTAAGACTTGTACCCAAAATAAAACTCAACATGTTGATAACCATAAGAATTTTGTTATCACTGGTACTGATCAATTTAGTAAGAATATTGTTACAAAGGAGAATAAAAACAGTTTTGGTGAAAGAAATAACTACAATAAAGGTTATCAGCCGTATAACGATGATTCTAGAACACAACAAAATCCATCGGTTAGATATTTTTATAGAAGTAGAAATACTAATCATAGTAATGTTGCACAACAAAAGAACAAACTTGGTTATAAACAAGGTAACAGTAAGGGTATTGTTTCAAATACTACTGCTTGTTATGCATTTTGAGTTCGAGAGAATATCTTGTTGTGTGTAAGTAGGATTTTATTTCAGCCTACTGTTGTGATGACCTTCATTTCTGTCAGGATGTCTTATCCTTCTGTGTTATCTGCTGTGTGACGAGGAAATGATGGCATCATATAGAAACCAGACGTTTTCACTGCCACACGTTTGGGTAAATGTAAGACTAATTTTCTGTTTTACTTCAATAAATCTCACAAGTTGATTGAAATAGACATTTTCATTTATATTTTCCCACAGTATTCGGCTTGTTAAGAATCTTCGCACCGAAGTTATTTTTTACTGTGAGAGGAATGTGGGTCAACCTGTGACCAGGTGTCTAGTCAAGCGCAACCCAGCCAGCCTGTTGACCCGTGTTGTATGACGTTACCCCGTGCGGTTTACAGAATGCTATCGAGGACCGCGGATTTGTGACCTATTTAATTTTTTTTTTTTTTTAGGAGTTGGTTTAAGATTGCTATAGTGTTTTTTACACTTAATTTATTTTTTGGATAATGAATTACTGTATTGTATAGTAACTTACATTACATAATGTCTTAGGTATTGTGTATGTTCATATGTATGCACTGTTGTGACTCTGTCATTATTTACATGATTGTTTTGTTAATAAACATTGCATGTGTTATTATTACAATGAAATGATGACATATCACTTTGTAGTGACTTATCTTTAATTTTTGTAATGAGATTGTGGATTTGTGATTTTTTTTTCATACGCTAGTCGGAAGACTATTCCACTTAGATCATATTATGTATGACCATAGGTGCTACTTTGTGAAGTTGAAGCAATGATAGTTGATTCATCAAACATTGATATGTTTTGCAACGTTGGTTCTTAGGAAAATTTTGGATTTGATGAGATTGCCAGCCCTATGCACAAACTCATTAGCAACGAATATGCGTTAGTTGTTTCAGAGAGTCTTGTTATTCATTAATTTTTTTTTTTTTTTTTTTTCTTTTATTCTGGTGCTATGTCTAATTAATATATTACCATATACAGAGGTTATATGCAGTAACTATTGTGTTGTGAAATGTAATTTTGAAACTAAACTTGTATGTGTTATTTATGTTTTTGTATTTGTATTTGTAAACATATGTTGAAACATTGGTTTCTGGTATTTTTTTTGCCATGTGCTTTTTTATGCTGAATTCTGTTTAAACTAGTATGTGTTTATTATGAGTCTACTTAAGTATTGGAATTCTTTTTTGTTAGATGTCATTCATTTGGTTAAAGATGATTTCATTTTGGTATATTAGTTATAGATTTAATCTAGAAAAAATTAAAATACTATTTTTTATTTAACTTAGCTTTAAGAAACTTTTTTGTATTGTAATTTTTTAGGGAAATGTATTTTTCTTTGACATTGTTATATTTTTTCTGCGCCAAGGCGCTTAATAAGGTGTAATAATATATGTTGATAATAATATTTTTTTTTTCAGATTGTGATATTTTTATATATCGCACTTTTTTGTGTGATACCTGTGATAAATCATTTTAGTTATAAGTTTTGTAATTTAGCTAAAATTATTTATTATGCGTTAGTTACTTGGATTGTTGTTGGGATGTATTGTTGTCGTTTTTCTATGCATTCATCTTTTGAATTCCCTTCTTCCTTTTCGAATGATTCTTCGTTTCACTACATTTCTTTGGAAGCGGTCTATACTTTGGTTATGCTTCCATGTTTCATCTGAATGTTACTTGATACTAGTTGTATACGTTCACTTCTTACACTTCTTATACTTCCATACTTTGTATTCTTACGTATTGTAATATGGATTAGTATATGTAATTATTAGTGACAGTTCTATGTATTTCATGCAAGGAATTGATTAGCTTAATTATTACTATTAGGTATTATGTA
Organism: Oreohelix idahoensis; assembly: GCA_024509875.1. Lineage (NCBI taxonomy): Eukaryota > Metazoa > Mollusca > Gastropoda > Stylommatophora > Oreohelicidae > Oreohelix > Oreohelix idahoensis. The sequence continues at coordinate 201,504 of JAMPIV010013927.1, read as the reverse complement.
TCTTTCTGCCTATTTCGATTTCTTTGTTGATTTTCTGTGCTGATCATGCTTCTTTTGTTTGATCTTGACTTTACTTTCTATTTATTGTGTCATGTTTGGTCTACAGTAATAATACTTAACTTTGTTTGTAAATGATTATTTCGGTGTATTTAGCAGATTATTATGGGTAATTTGTTTATTGTACACTTGCTTTATTATTTGGCGATGTATTATTTTGACCTTATCATAAAACTATTGTTGTAAGCATATATTAGAGCTTAGCTGACCCCTCATTTGTCGGTGATGTAGTTTTTTCAAAAAAATGATAAATCATTTTTTTCTCCGGACCGGGTGGTAACTGTAAAGGTCAAAGGGGAATGATACGTACTATACTGATTATACAGTGTGAATTCAGGGTTGTAGCACTTGTCGGCTTGTTTAATTGTGAGTTGTTTAAACATTTATATGTTAGAAAACAGAGTGTACAGAAAGCGTGTGAGCGCTGGTCATGTAGTTATTCTGTACTGGTTTCGGCCGGCTGTGAATAGCTCACGGGGAGTCCGTGAACAGCCGAGTCCGGTGTCTGTTTGTGCGGGAGATGTGTCATCCCGTGGCAGTCTAAGTTGGGCGGTTGACTGGAGTCAGCCCTGTATCTTGTGTGTGTTCCCAAGGGTAGTGTAAGGGAACGATATTTGGCCATTTTTCGAGGTGTACTAGTACTTGCCTATTTAGGTGTGTTTATCTGCCGATAAGATGTGATAAATCTGCAGATAAGATGAGATAAGAGAAGATAAGGTGTACTTTATGTTAAGGACATGTTCTGAGGCCTTGGTGTATACAGGCCGATGTTTTGGGATCATATTTACCTCCCTGATAAATTTCTATTGTGCAGGAACGGCGCTAGGAGATAGTTAGGCCATTGTTCCTTATGAAGGGAGAGTTATCGAAAAGATTATAAGGCCAGGAGTTGTGTAGGCCAGATTACTTATAGACTACAGAGAGGACAGTCTTTTGAGTATATATATAGATTTAAGGATCCATGAACAGATATCAGAGTTATTGAAGAGATTATAAGGCCAGGAGTTGTGTAGGCCAGATTACTTATAGACTACAGAGCGGACAGTCTTTTGAGTATATATAGATTTAAGCCTGTGTGGCGTTTTGTAACTGCAGTGTCAGCAGTCGTTCTGGTGAATTTACTGATGTAACATTAGAACTGCGATGTAAACAGGGTTTACATCATACTGAACAGCTGTAACATTCTGCGCAATTGATTATTATTGATTTTTGTGTATCCTGTTGTACCTGTGTAGTGTACGTATCGGATTGATGTTGCTGTGTAAATAAATGATGTGCTGTCAATTGGAAATGAACACTAGTCTGATTCGTTGATCTATGCTTGACAGTACAGGGTGAGTGACTGTACCCTTCATACCACTCACTACAGACTGTATACACAGGGACAATACAGAGCTAACCTATTTATCATCTGCTCTGTGTGGGCGCATGTCCTACAATCAGTCTAATCACATCAAGAGGGATATAATTTATCACCGTTGTATACACTCAACAGATTTTCAGTCTTTATCAGGCGCCTCGTCAGATTGCATGAAAATAAGCTCTTGCAACAAGCGGATGAGAAAAGAACACACCGAAAGCAACACAGGGACAAAAATGCAGCTAAGGGCTATCACCGCAAGGGCGCATCATCCCCACAGTGAGTTGTGAGTGGAAGCGGCTGCTAACTAGCTAACTAGGCGGTAGTGATGGTATTAGTTGTGTTAGAGAGAGAATGGCCCTGGAAGTGTCTGTTATTTTTATTTTTAGCTCTCCAGGTTTCATAGCCATACATTATGATTGACTCGACATTAAGAACACGATAGGCAGCTTAAAAGGCCAAGCAGCCGCAGGGCAGGGCACAAAGGAAGTTTATTAACCACTCAAGCAAAGTGCAGAATTGTACACATGTTTCCGACACGACGAGGGACTGGTAGAGCGATTCAAGCGCTAACCTATCGAGGAAAGGTTGCCCGGTGTCCAGGTTCGAAGCCTAGCAGCGCCACACCTCAGTCTTGTGGCAGATAAAGGGAAAGAATAGTGAGAATCAAACATAGGAAAGTCTAGAAAGAGTAGAAAAAGGGGATGCGCAAAAACAATGTGCATGAGACGGAGAATCCGAAAAGAGGTTAACAAAATCCGGTTAGGCACGCTTTTCAGGAAGTCAGTCAGAAGCGTGAGTGAAGCAGGGCAGGTCGCAGATACCCCAGATATACGAGGGTAGCCATGTTGAGGCGACAGTGACTTGCTCAAGATTCTATGTAAATTCGTGGGTATGCAGATGTGTGCAGTACAAGTTTTCAATATATATTGTATTATCCTGACAAGGAGGTGAAGATTGGAAGAGCATGTTATGCTTTCATTCGTTAATACGGTACGTAGAGTGCAGTAGTTAACATAGTGCAGTGGTCCTGGTAATCGGGCCAGTATAGGAATCAGCTAAGGTTCAGGGAAAGCATCATTCCCCGGAGTCGTCCGGTAACCACAACCTAGTAAGCTGAATACGAACAGTAATAACTAAATAGTCAAAGAAGTTTTAAGAAGATACGCAACAGTAACATCTAAAGAGAGACAGATAAAGCAATATAAAACAGTCTACTGTCATTGGCAAGTGAGCTGTATGAAAGTATGTCGACAGGACCAAATTGTTGGAGGTCCAAATATATTACTGTTGTACAGTGTAAATAAACATTTTTGTTCAAGCGGTGTTCCTCAAGTTGTATATAAAAGTACGAAACACATTTATCATATGAATTGGTGCCGAGAGCAACCTCAGGCAGAATAGACATTATTATCTACCTAGGCAAAGTACGAAACAACTTCGTAGTGTACGCCGTCATCAGTATTGTTGTTGCACTATAGATACGAACTGGCGCCGAGACCGACCTCAGAGAGCATTGACAGCTACGCAGAGAGGCATCGATAGTACAGAACAGCAAACAGCGAAGCAAGAAACAAAACAACGTCAACAACAAACAGAGAAGCAAGACACAAAACAACTTCGAGTGGCAACATTGTGGACAACTCAGAGTGTTGACACCGAGAATCACCAAACCGAATCACAAGCTCGTGAACGCAAGGCAAGGTACAAAACATTTTTTTCTCTCCAACCACCTGTCCGGAAAGGTAATTGCTGCTGTACGTTGTCATCAGTCGAGTAAGAATAAGTGTCAATTCATGTAACGTGCTGTGCAGTGCATAGTTAGGTGGGGCACAGCAATTAGGAATGTGTAGCACAACTACGTGATTACAAGCGGACAATCGGAAACAAGAGCGCTCCAACGAAGAATCAACACGGCTAGTTAAGTTATAGATTCTGTACGTACTATTTTGGTTAGTACTAGTAGTTACGGATATAAGTGATCTTGTGTAAAAGCGTTAACAATAGGATAATAGGAAATTAATAGTTAAGCAATGTGACCACACATTTGTGTATTAACATTAGGTGCATATAATCTGTGTAACAGAATCGTTCTTTTGCAGCGCCAACTCCCTCCCCCCAACAACTAATAATTCTTTTGGTTGCAGGTACAAAACAGGTTGAGTATATATATATATATATATATATATATATATATATATATATATATATATATATATATATATATATATATATATATATAACAGCTATGCTATGGACGCCCGAGGGAAAGCAAAAGAGAGGCCGACCAAAAACAACTTGGCGGAGAACTGTGGAAGCTGAGATGCAAAGAATGAACCACAGTTGGTGCACTGAACGAAGGATGGCCGCCGACAGAGCAAAGTGGAATCAATTTGTTGCTGCTTTCAAGACGCCACGAGGCGTGATGGCCGCTGACTGCTTTGACGGTTGGTGGTTATGGATCAAAGAAGAAGAAGAGAAGAATATATATATTTGCTCTTTTGATTGTACCTGGTTAAGTAGCATGGCACAAAGCGAACAGACACATTACGACAAGCAGGACAGTCAGTCATCAGACCAGGTAAAGGCGATCAGTGACACACTAGCCAAGGTTGACAACAGCGCAAGATATGTGAACATGAAAGGTAATATTGACTTATTTGCAGGTGATCCTCACAAATATCAGTATAATCAGAGACACCATTGGACTCCATACACTAGACAGTGGAGTAGAGACAACAGCAACAAAACGTATCACGTGGCCACTGTAGACAGACACTGGAACAGTCTCAATAAAAGACACTGTCGCATTGCAGTGAGAAATTTTATCAATGGAATAAAACAAGGAAAGATATGGGAAATAAATAATGTTACGAGTGACCAACAAAGATGTATGATAACAACAGAAGATGGACTAAGAGCACATATAAAGCCAGTAAAACAATGGAGAAAAACTGTTCATCAACAGGTCAGTGATTTAAAAACAAATAGGACGCAATTGACCCCGATGAATAATAATCAACCTAGGACAATAACACAAGAACCAGAAGCGAATAAAACAAAGATGATTAGTGCCGGAACACAAACGGAGATAGATACTGTAGCGTCACACTTGGGCCAGCGCAAAATGATAAAAACGTCATGAGAGGAAATACTAGTACAAGTGACAGAAAGGAAGACGGAGAGATAGCCACACTGTACAGATATATTGATAGAAAATTTCAAGAGTTCAAAAAGGACAATAGATGAGGAAGTAAAGGTCAAAAAGAATACCGATCTCAGAGTCGAGGCAAGGAGAGAAATAGGAGAAGTAACAAAGATCAGGAAGGAAATAGTGGTACAACGGAAATAGAAGAAGTAACGGCACTTTGCGCAGATTTGGAAAAACAATTCGAAGACTTGGAGAAGAGGAAGACGAGACAGGAAGGAGTATATACAGTACACATAAAGTACCAGCTTGACATACAATCAGAATCAGACTCGTCAAGTAGGGAAGATAGAGCTTTGGACTCCGACGAATATGCCCAAGGTTTCAGTTCGGATGAGCTCGATTATACAACGGACGACGAAGGCAATAGAAGTTATTGGCCGAGAAATGAGTACAGTGATCTTGGATGCATAAATCAGATAAAGACGAAGAAAGTGATCAAAATGGCTCAACCAAGTGTAAATGAGTTGAAAAAAGCAATAAAAGGCATTCAACGAGGAGCTGACCTCAACACCTTGTCAACAAAGAAGGTCCGGAAATTGCTGGAAGTAAAGTTTGATACAGACTTATCAAAAAGGGAAAAAAAAGTTCACAAACTTGTGATCGAAATGTTGGATGAAAAGGCAGATGTGGAAGATACAGGGAAGAAAGTTTACAAAGAAGAGGGTAGATCGACCAGGAGGAAAAGTCGACAGACGGTTAATGAAGCAGAACATAGCAGTAGATGGAAATGGTCTTCAGAATCGGTGTCGAGTGACTCAGACAGTGTGGTGTCTGGGGAGAGTGACGGTAGTCACAGACACAAAAGGACTTACAGAAGATGAGAGAATAGTAGAAGAATCGAGGAGGAAGGGAGAAAATATAGAAGTATGAGTAGAGAACGTGAGTACCCAGTATACAGCCTGGATGGAATACTTGCGAACATGGCAGAAACTTGGAGACGTTACGCGGAGATAACGAGTCAGACTAAATGGAGGGAATTGTCAGAAGCGGAAAAACGATGGAAGGAGAGGAATAAAAATGGCGGCGTTAGCTAAGTCGTGAGGAGACTTTTAGTGGAGTCATTCTCCACCGAACACAATAGAGAACCATAGGGAAATGGATAAGAGATGAGAGCCATGGAGAAATTACGGGGGTATTGAGAAGCCACATGAAGGATGGCACAGACATATAGAAATGATAGTTCAAGGAACAAATGTAGAAGTGAGAAGCCATGGAGAAAATGGCAAAGAGAGAAAAATGGAAGTGAGGAGAGAGATTTCGCGGCAGTGGCCGGAGTCTTGTGAAGACTTTGGGGAGAAATCATATTTGTTTTCTCTGAAATACATGAAGAGAAGAAAAAACAGGAAGTAAAGAGATTCGAGGTAATCGAAAGGTCATAGGGAGAATAGCATGAATATATATAGAGGTTCTAAGAGGGAATGAAGAGAAGAGAAATTTGATAAGAACGTTCCAGGGAGGGAACGACAACATATAAAAACGTTAAGTGCGGCGTTTGCCAGACTACAAATGAGAGTCTATTGAGGGTAACCCTTACCGAACATGTACAGAAAAAATTCAGACACGGGGAGACAGAGTGTAGTGGAGAAGGAAAGAAAAGGAAGTAGCACAAAGAGAGGCTCCAGAGAGGGAACAGACATTGAGAAGCCAAAAGAAAGCGACAAAAAAGAAAAGAGAAATGAGAATGCACATGAACATGATACAGACATGGAGTACTGAAGAATGACAGTGAGAAAAGAAGAAATATGGAGAAACCATGAAACAAGGGGATGAGGGAAGGACGTAAAAATAGAGTAAAGAAAGATAGACATAAGTGGAAGAGGAAGTCAAGTGACAGGTCTGCAGCAGAAAAACACGCAAGTAGGCAAAAGCAACAAAATGGTTTAAGATAGGTAGACCCAAGATGTTTCAAATATTTCCGCGTAGGAGACCAAGGACAGAAGTCTAGTTAGAAAAGGGTGGACAGGAAGATAGCAATTCAGTGTTGCCATGATAGTTAAATGGCTCACGCCATAATGAACAATGTATGTAGAAAGACACGACAGAAGACATGTTTACGCTTTATACGAGAGAAGAAAGAGGACAAACAATGCACACCAGGTGCGTGGTGACATACAATAATAGAAAATGATGGGTTTTACATGTATGACAATAGGAGTAACTGGATGAGTAAAAGGAAATAAATTTTGTAGGGATATGTACAGAGTGAGCAGAATGTGAGTGCGAATGACAAGGGTAAGAACAGTCATAAATGTAAAGAGGAATTAAAGGTCACTTAAGGAAAGTGACGGGAAAAGAAAAATTCCCCAGTTTTGGTATGACGAGATGTTGTAATATAAGAAAATGATGATATGTGACTGATATGGAAACAGGCAGAGCACTAAAGAAGTGGAAATGTAATAACGTGTCGAAAGCGTGTATTTTAACAAAAATCATGTAACATGAGTAGATAGATGGGGAAAAGGGAAGATAAGTGTTCGTAAATGGGAGGTAAACATTTCTCCCAGGGATAGACAGGAGAAGGCATTAGAATGAGATTACGACGACTGAATGGCTTTCGCAGACATGTCGATGACTGAATGGCTCATGCAGACATGTAAAGTGTACATAATAAGCAGGACACAGAGCAGGTTCTACGTATAGTGACGAAATGGTAAAAGAAAACCACACCAGGTGTGTGATCGTACATTAAAATGGTTAGCAAAATGATGTGCGTGTGAGATAGCAGGGGTGAAAGAATGGCTGTCATGAAATAAACTTGGTCGATTGTGAATGAAAGAAATGGAGAAATATAAATTGTTTTTCATTAGGAGTTATGAAAGGGAAGGAGATGTGGATGAATGTAGTTATTGCTAAAAGGACGGGACAAGAATGTTCCCAGTACAATAATAATTATGTTGTGTAAAAAGAAATTGTCCATTGGAGAGATCGAAATTAGTTATGTGTTGAAGAAGGGTTGTAACAGCACATTGCTAAGGATTTTGTATAAAGGGAAAAGTACAATAGTGTAGGTACGACCATGGAAATAAATTTTTTCTCCTATGGTTAAATAATTTATTTATTTATTTATTTTTTTTTTGGGGGGGGGGGGGGAAAAAGGAGATAGATGTGGCAGATAAAGGAAACGAATAGTGAGAATCAAACATAGGAAAGTCTAGAAAGAGCAGAAAAAGGGGATGCGCAAAAACAATGTGCATGAGACGGAGAATCCGAAAAGAGGTTAACAAAATCCGGCTAGGCACGCTTTTCAGGAAGTCAGTCAGAAGCGTGAGTGAAGCAGGGCAGGTCGCAGATACCCCAGATATACGAGGGTAGCCATGTTGAGGCGACAGTGACTTGCTCAAGATTCTATGTAAATTCGTGGGTATGCAGATGTGTGCAGTACAAGTTTTCAATATATATTGTATTATCCTGACAAGGAGGTGAAGATTGGAAGAGCATGTTATGCTCTCATTCGTTAATACGGTACGTAGAGTGCAGTAGTTAACATAGTGCAGTGGTCCTGGTAATCGGGCCAGTATAGGAATCAGCTACGGTTCAGGGAAAGCATCATTTCCCGGAGTCGTCCGGTAACCACAACCTAGTAACCTGAAAACGAACAGTAATAACTAAATAGTCAAAGAAGTTTTAAGAAAATACGCAACAGTAACATCTAAAGAGAGACAGATAAAGCAATATAAAACAGAGTCTACTGTCATTGGCAAGTGAGCTGTATGAAAGTATGTCGACAAGACCAAATTGTTGTAGGTCCAACTATATTTGTTGTACAGTGTAAATAAACATTCCTGTTCAAGCGGTGTTCCTCAAGTTGTATATAGAAGTACCACTTCGTAGTGTATGACCACCCTATATTGTTGTTGTACTTATCCATCATCATCAGTCATAGCTATCTACTGAGGCAAAGAACCTGGGCATACAGGCGGCCATAGTCTACTCAACGGTGAATGGGTACGTGACACTGTTCGTGAGTTAGGAATTCAGGGCAGCGAGAAAGGAAACTGGTTATCCACGGCATCCCCTGCTATGAGACTACCCTTTACCATTTTTAAGATTCGTGGAAAGTTAGAAAACAGTATCATAACTGATACAACTTACTTACTACTTACTTGATCGTTTATCTTCTACCCTGGGGTGTAGAGGATTGCCAGAGAGAGCGTCATACTATCCTATCGGCTGTTTTCCTCCTGGCCTGCTTCAAATCCAGTCCTCGGTCCTTCAGAGATTGTCTAATGTTGTCCTACAAGCGAAGTCTGGTTCGTCCTGTAGGTCTCGATCCCTGCCTCTTGATTTCTCATATTTGTCATAGCAGCCGATCCTACTCTATTCTGCAGACTTGCCCAAATCAGCGAAATTGGGACTGTTCCACTAAGGTCTGCAGGGGCTGGATTTTGAGGTCATGGCGTATCGTCTGGTTGCGGATCATGTCTCTAGTTGTTACTTCAACCATCTTTCTCAGATACTTCATTTCTGGGGTTTGGAGTTGGCTTTTAGTGCTTGTGATCATTGCACATGACTCGAATCCATAAGTCAAGACTGAAGCATAGGTGAGCCCGGTTTTCTCTCTGTAGTTTCTTGTAATCAAATTTTAAGATAAACAGGTGATTTGCCTGTTGTGCCTTTGCAAGGTGGAGGGGTTGCCTCCTTACGGCCTCCATGCATGCCATTAGAAGCATGAAGCACTCAGGTCAGTCAGAATCACTCCTCACTTTTTCAGCATGGGCTTGGGACCGGCCTAGGAGGCCGATAAAACTGGCGGGAAAAAAGGGATAGAGAACCACAATGAAACACTATTCTGGATTGTTTAATATCTTAATTTACGTTCTCATTCCACTAATGCCATAAAACGCAATGGACCGCTGAAGTTTGTCCTTCTTGAGTCACGTGTGTCGTACTGACTACTGTGAGCCCGTGGTGTTGTAAGATTTCTGTGATGGTGTCTATCCATCTGCGTCGTGGTCTTCCCCATTCCCAGACACCAGATCTTCTACTGTTCTAGGCGCGTAGTGGTAATTTATCAGGAATTATTTCTATGAGATGACCAAGCCATTTCATTTTCTATCTCTTTTAATATCATGCCAGGGAAACCTGTTCAAACATCACAAAATGGAAGGAGGCCAACAACCAAACTGATTTTTTTTTAAATAATAGGCTTCGGAAGATGTGTACAGACATGATCGACTTCGCCAGTAGGCATAGTACTTGAATAATAAAAAATAGAAAAATTATCTCTTTGAGTAGTATAGACGGTATACACGCAAACGGTATTATTTGTAACACTTTCAGTTGAGGACGGGCACCCGCATGGAGATTAAGAAATTGGAAGATGCGGCAGGTAGAAGTTTGTCGGTGTTGGAGTATCAAGGTCGATGGTTTCCTGACTTCCCCCCAGAGGCCATAGCTGGTGTGGAGACATTTAGAGCCAGGGAGGATGATGCTGTGGTCTGTGCTTATCCGAAATCAGGTAATTTTTTTTTTTGAATTGGTTGATTTTCTAAACAAGTTGTACAAGGCGACTTCGGGGTCGGTGTGGCTAAGAGGTATGGCGTCCACCTCTAATACTAAAGGTACCGGGTTCGCTTCCAGCACGAGAAATATAATTTTGATAAAAAATGTTTTCATAACCAATGGTTCCTGATGTTATCATACTCTTTCTCCCCTCCACCCAACTGATCCCCTGGGTAGTGATATCGGATGCCTAGCCTTCTCGGATAATAAAGGAGGTCCCGTGTGCAAGTTGCGCATGTTAAAAATCCCTCGACAGTTTCAAACCTACCCACAAAACAAAAGAAATGTGTGATTCCAGTGCTACAAAGTTCGTGCACTGTGCTGAGATCCTCCTTGTGTGATGTAAGGAAGGAGATCATAGCACTGATGGGGTTGTCCGTGTGCAATGAAGATAATCCTTATTTTTTTAAAAAACCAACACAACAAAGACAACTAGTACGAGACTGTGCTTGGTGGCTGGCAACCTCACGAGACTGTGCTTGGTGGCTGGCAACCTCACGAGACTGTGCTTGGTGGCTGGCAACCTCACGAGACTGTGTATGGTGGCTGGCAACCTCACGAGACTGTGCATGGTGCTGGCAACATCACGAGACTGTGCATGGTGGCTGGCAACCTCACGAGACTGTGCATGGTGCTGGCAACCTCACGAGACTGTGCTTGGTGGCTGGCAACCTCACGAGACTGTGCTTGGTGGCTGGCAACCTCACGAGACTGTGCTTGGTGGCTGGCAACCTCACGAGACTGTGCTTGGTGGCTGGCAACCTCACGAGACTGTGCTTGGTGGCTGGCAACCTCACGAGACTATGTATGGTGGCTGGCAACCTCACGAGACTGTGCTTGGTGGCTGGCAACATCACGAGACTGTGCATGGTGGCTGGCAACCTCACGAGACTGTGCTTGGTGGCTGGCAACCTCATCATGTCAAACAAATTGGCACATAAACCACTGCTGCAAGAGAATATTGTGACGGTATTGCCTCCCCTACTTTGCAGTAGTGGCCCAACAGTTACAAAAACTCAAGAGTATCTAATATGGGCTTCAAAGGTGTCTACCTTTGCACAAGATTACTCTTGGCAGAGATGTAGATAGAAGGGTGATGACACTTCTATTGCAAAGTGAGTCTTCACAAGATATTCAGAATAAGCGAGAACAATACTGCTTTGGCTGAGTATGTTAACTCTGTAATTCTGCCGACGCTTTTGTTAAGGATTTAAGTAGTTCTTAAGTTCAGCTCGTTTAAGCCCCCAGTGGTTTACTCAATGGAGTTCTATTATTTTAGTATAGCTCTGTTTAGAGTGTGTGTAGTAATTTGACTGAGACAAACATGCAGTAACTTTAAAATGATTAAATCGAAGTTAAATTTGTATAATTACAAATAACAAAATTTAATAACCACTTAAGTTTTAACAGTTGGAAAATAATTTGAATAGTTATGGATCAAGAAAAGTTATCATGGTCTTTAAGGATTGTAAAGTGTTACAAGAAGTTCAAGTGGCGGCATAGATGTGAACTTAGCTGCCAATGACGGTTTGTCACATAGAGATTTATGATCAATAAATTTTCTATATTCTTTTCTTTTCTACCCGTGTCCTCTACTTTATTATCGCTCTTTTATCCTTTTCCTGTGGGTTTTTTTCGCATTCGTTCGTTTGCGACAAAATATATTTTCCCATTCTAACGTTTACCTGTTTCTTTTCTCATACTGGGTACGCATTTTATGACATAATGTGTCAGTCACTGCACTAGACGAATAACTGTGAATATTCATTCCGTCAGACAGATAGATGCAGACAATTGTCTACATTTTCATCTGTCACGCGAGTTTCTTCGGCTAAAGTTCTCGGCGAGGTGTGGAAACTGCCATCTGCCTTGACCAGAAATGAGACATTCGTCCAGCATTTCCATCTGACACGACACTCTCCGGCCAGTTTCTTAGACGGAGGTGTCAAAGACGCGAAGTGGCAGTTTATGGCAGTCTCTTGGTTTAACGTAAGTGTTAAGAGGAGAGGGGAAAGACGGGGAGTTTCGAAATAATGTGGGATCCTTTGTCTGTTTCATATATCTTAACCGGAGTTTTAGATTTCATTCACTCAGTAACTTCGCAGTCAAGACTAGAACAACCTACGTTCGATTCCTAAGAATCTCTGTTGATAGAAGATGGCATTTACTTGGTCGCAGTGGTTTAGTTCTTAGTAGTTCTGTGTTGAGGTAAATATATATTTGATATCTAGTATTTGGTGAGTGATTAAGTGTTGATCGCCTATTTTATTTCCACTAGTTTCTTGTGTGCAGAAGAAATCAAATTGTAAGTCCGTTATATCCGCTATCCGACGTGTTCCAGTGGAAAGCAGAATAAATTATAATTTCTAGCTTAAACTTATGCAGCTGTAATGAATTTAATTTAACTGCTAATAATCAGTCAAGAATATTTTAACAAACTTATAACTGCACTGATTCATCATTGAGTATTGACGAAATACGTATGTATTTCTAATTCATGATGACTGATTTTGTGAATATAACTTATTTCACGGAAATTTTAAATGATAAGACAAGCTCTACGCTTGCAGTTCATAATGTAAGTTATAACCGAGTACATAGTATGTATAAGTATATGTTGTTTTTTCTCTATTCAGTGAAAACTGGGATAACCCAACTTTGCCAGCGTTTGAGTACAAATTGAGAGAAGAAACATTTTACCTTTAACCACGTGGGTTTACAAGTTAACACCTGTCTGACAGTGCGTGTGTCTCCATAAATAGACAGAGTACAACCCTCACTAACGTTTTTTAAAGACTAAATGCCTATACTGTGCCTTTGAGCCAGATCATATTTCTTCACAAACTCTCAAGTACATTTCAGCCCTTGTGGCAAGTAAAATATTACAAACATTAACATTCCGAAATTTTTTTGACAACTTGTGGGGCGACCAAGAATTTTACCTTTGATCGAAGTTACAAACCAGTCATTTTCCTAAAGAAGGGAAACCTCGTGATTCTGACACTGGGTGCCCGCCTACATTAATTCGTACCTGAACTGATAAAGTGACACTAACTTAACTCTGAACAAAAAATATCGCATGAAGAGGATGCTCCCATTGGATGAAACCAATAAAAAATCTGCAGAGCTGGGATCCGCTTCATCACAACGACAACGGAGTAAAGGTGGTGGTGTCCTAAAGTTTGCGCCAGACGGCGAACACCAGCAGGCTATTAGGTAAGAACGCATGTCAGGGGCCCTGATGAAAGAACAGAGTGAAAGTGACTGAGTGATTCTTTTATTGTTGTATTTTTGGCACACATTTTGCTGTCTTAAATTTCTTTATGCAAGTTTTGTTTTGTTGCTAACAATATTTTTCCTTAGGATAGATCAGAGTATCCAAGCCTGTTCATACCTTTAAAGGGAGATCTTAGACTAAATCATATGTATCCGTGATTCTTTGTGGCTATCACTTTTCTTCTAACAGGACTGTGGGCTATACATCGGGGGAAAAGATCATACAAATGGGTCTATCATTCTTGTAGCAATTCATTGACTTTATGACTATTTGTATATGCTTAAATGTAATTTTTTTGTGTTGTCATGGAATTTTAATAGGATAATTAAAAATTCAATTAAACTTAATTAGTGTGGTGGTCAGTTCGTTCCCAATTATCTATATTTCCATTGTCATAGTTTCACGTCTGTGTGTCTATTGTAGTCACTTATGTGTGTGTGTATGTGAGGTATATATATATATATCTTAATATATATTATTTTAGACGGTCTGACTAAATCTTAATCTGTTGTAGATGATAGGCTGACTGAGAGAAATCATCTCGAGGGTCAGAGACCGATTCTAATATATTTCCTCCATCTCACTCGTGAAATCTATTTTTCTATTTTTTTTCACCTCCCACTGAGCTATCGCTTATTTCTATGTCTATTCAGAACGGACCAAACTAAGTCTTAATCACGTATCACAAATCTACGACAAATGGGGGCTCGTCCGGGATCTTTTATAACTTAGACTAGGAAGACGAGTACGATAAATATATTAGCTCGTCTGTTGGATTCTGTATTCTGTAATAGAGTAAGAGTGTGATTGTCTCGTGTTTTTGTGTATCTTTAAAAATAACTATTCCCCTAAAATAACGATCTGTTTATGGGCGTGCTGACCACACAATTAATAATTGTTTTTCCGCAGCATTTTTAGTAATATACATTTGAGTTACAGGTTGATTTTGTCGGAATATATGTTAATTATTGATTTTCTAATACTAAACGCTGGTAAAGTTTGTGATTGTCTAACAGTCACAGGGTTCTGAAGAAGTAGGTGTGTGAGCTAAGCTAAGGAGTGCGTTCAGACAATTACGTCCTGTTAATTGCCTCCCTTATCCTAACTGTCTTCAGGGGTGAACTTGTAGTGTTCTTAAAAATTAAGGGATTCTTTTTTCTCTTTAAATTTTTGCAATAATTATTTTGCTTCCACTGTAGCAACTTATTTTTCAGTGAGTAATCTTAACCACTATTTAATTGGCGTAGTCGTCTGCATTAGGTGCTTTATTGCCGATTAATAGCAGCGATAGTTAGATACTATATCATAGGAGGAGGTATCCCAGGTTAAAGTATATCATCTTTTGTTTTGGTATTTTCTCGCAAGTGGTAGGAAGCAATGTATCCTCTTCCGTCTTTTCTTCCTTGAGTATGTCTCAGTCACTGATTTACAATGGCAGAGAGGGCGAAGCTTAGGCAGATCCTCATGGACGAGGCAAGAGAAGAAGGTTTGGAAGGCGAGGAAGCGAAAGCTTTTGTCAGGGACGAACTTGACAGATATGGCGCGGAGTGGAAAGCAGAAGAAGCTAGGAAAAAAGAAGCGGAAGACCGTCTATTACAGCAGAAGAAGATTGAGGAAGAAATGGAAATTCGCAGGATGCAGCATGAGGAGAAGGAGAGGGAGAGACAGCATGAGAAGGAGAGGGAAGAGAGACAGCATGAGTTGGCTCTTAAAACTCTAGAATTCCAAAGTCGTGGTGCTGCCTATACCTCCAGCAATGGTGAGTCTTCTTCTCATTCCTCTTTAAATGATCCTCCGAACACACAATCTTCTCATCTCACTGCTATGTCTTTTGCGCTAGAATCTTTCCCTTGTCCCAATGAGAAGATTGACACGTATCTAGAAAAATTTGAGAAAGTTGCAACTCTGTACGGTTTAGAGATGTCGCGTTGGAATATGAAGCTTTCTCAGGCCTTGAAAAGCAGTGCGTATGATGTTCACGCCAAACTGGAAAGCAGCCAACAAGACAACTATGATGTGTTGAAGAAAGCGTTATTGGAGCGCTTTGAAATGAACGCTCGCAAATTTTTGCAACTCTTCCGCAACAGCAGAAAGGAGAACTCTGAAACTTTTCAGCAGTTCTCATCTCGTCTAAAGGGATATCTGACAAAGTGCCTAGAGCTCTCGCAGCTCCCCTCTACCTATGAAGGACTTGAGGAATTTGTTATAACAGAACAAATAAAGAACACTTTGTCTGCTGATACCCGGAGATTTCTAGTTGAGCAGGGTGCAGAAAAGCTTGAAGACATCTTGAAAAAGTCTGAGCGTTATCAAAATGCGCTGGCCGAACTACCGGCCACAAAACGTAAACCGACAGAAGAGCATTTTCGAAAGAATAACCTAGACCAATCTTCTCAAGCTTCTAAAGAGAATAACCACAGAGAAACTGGACCTCAAAACCCCCCTCCTGAAAAATCCAAGTTCTACAAACACAAGTACCCTAACCACAGTAAACAGTCTGATCAACCCGACCGCCCTTCATGACACCGCAGCCAGCGAGGACAAGGTGACAAAGGGAAAACCCCTGCGCACGGGACTAATGATCAGGGCAAGCACACTGAGCCGAAACGCATAGGATGCTTGCTAACAGTCTCGCAAGGCGGAATTATTGACAGTGATTCCCAACCTGTAGAGGTAGAGAGACCCTCTACGCGAGGTACTGTTATTTTGAACTGTTCTCAAACTTTTTGTTTATTTGACACGTGGCTTTCTTATGATTGCATTGTTGCCAGACACCTGGTTAAACCCGGTCAAGAGACAGGAGAGACCTCGAATTTTGTGGAGTTCTTAAGAGTGAGGCACCTACAGCGCTTCCCATCGCACTGGTGGAGATCCACTCTGAGTTTGTCAGAGGCGTGATCGAAGCGGCTGTTATGGATGACCCCATCTACCCAGTCATACTTGGCGGTAGATACGTGTGTATTCGGAAACCGGAAGAGCCGATTGTGGCACAGTAACTACAAGAGGGCAAACCAAGAAGGAACGGGAGCCTGCGCAAAATTTGTTACCAATGGAGCTTAAAGAAGCGCAACAAAAGTACCCTACTTTGGCACCCTGCTTTAGGAAACTGCCCATGGCTAAGAAACCCAGACAGCACGGGGACATTTTTTCTAAGGATGGCGTACTTTATCGCAGAACGGGCAAGCCTGAACAAGGTTACAATCAGCTCCTAGTACCGAAACAGTACAGAAGCCAAATCCTAGAAATGGGGCACTCTCTTCCCTTCAGCGGACATATGGGACAGAACGCCACAAACCAACGGATAACCACTCATTATTGGTGGTCAGGAGTAAATACTGAGATTATCATGTATGTCAAATCCTGTGCCCAGTGCCAACGTGTACCACCCAAGCAACAGACACCCCCAGTTTCCATGGGTGAAATGCCAATAGTGGGAACACCATTTGAACGGGTTGTGATCGACATTTTAGGACCATTAGAAAGGACTAAAAGAAGGAACAGGTTTATCCTGACCTTAGTCGACACATGCACTTTATGGGCAGAAGCTCTCCCGCTAACATGCGCAGATACCAAGCATGTCGCAGAAGCCCTAGTGCAGATTTTCACTCGGTTGGGATTCCCTCAGCAAGTGTTGACGGATAACGGATCTCCATACCGAAACCTGTTGATGGATGAGATCGTTAAGATCTTGAGGGACCAGCACATCTACACTAAGCCTTACACTCTGGCCAGAAGTGGGCTAGTAGAACGTGTTAACGGAAACCTCAACATGATGCTAAGTAAACTGGCACAAGTGAAACCTGACGATTGGGATCTTTGTATTCCTGCAGCTTTATTTGGCTACAGAGAATCTCCTCATACGTTCACAGGATTTCCGCCAGCCACGCTTTTATTCGGCAGACCCATTAAGGGCATGCTTGAAGCCTTACTTTGGTCGCTTACAGACGAGAAGGCGGATGAGACAGTTGTCTCAGCAAGTAAATATGTGTCGATTTTAAAGGAAAGGTTGAAACTAGGATGGGACCTAGCAACGACCAACTTTAAGCGAGCACGCACAAAGCACGCTAACCGATACAGGAAAGTCGCGAAAGAAAGAGAACTGTAAGCAGGAGAGAAAGTTTTGGTGTTACTCCCCACTGGGAACAACAAACTGAGGATCGGATGGCAAGGGCCGTTTACCGTCCTGAAAAAGATTTCTAAGGCTAACTACCAGATCTCTATTCAAGGAAAGGAGAAGGTTTTCCATTTAAATATGTTAAAGAGATACTTGGAAAGACCAGTGCCAACCTCCGAACATCTCCTGACGATCGCCAAAATTGACGAAGATGTCGATAGTGGCAGGGAAATTTCACTGCAACATCACGGAATCTTTCAAAAAGGTCAAAAGCGGCGACGCTCTTTCAAGCGCGCACGGAAGACATCCCAGAGAAAGGAAACTTTGGGAGTAGACTTGAGTAGGAATTGGAGAGAGACGGAGGGGGGAGATGAGAGGGAAGAGGACAGACACCCTGAAGCTACGGATATAGGAAATTTATTTCCATAACGTAGAGATGGAGTGCTTCCATATCTTAAAGGGGGGACGTTCTGTCACATAGAGATTTATGATCAATAAATGTTCTATATTCTTTTCTTTTCTACCCGTGTCCTCTACTTTATTATCGCTCTTTTATCCTTTTCTTTTGGTTTTTTTTTTCGCATTCGTTCGTTTGCGACAAAATATATTTACCTGTTACTTTTCCCATACTGGGAACGCATTTTATGACATAATGTGTCAGTCACTGCACTAGACGAATAACTGTGAATATTCATTCCGTCAGACAGATAGATGCAGACAATTGTCTACATTTTCATCTGCCACGCGAGTTTCTTCGGCTAAAGTTCTCGGCGAGGTGTGGAAACTGCCATCTGCCTTGACCAGAAATGAGACATTCGTCTAGCATTTCCATCTGACACGACACTCTACGGCCAGTTTCTTAGACGGAGGTGTCAAAGACGCGAAATGGAAGTTTATGGCAGTCTCTTGGTTTAACGTAAGTGTTAAGATGAGAGGGGAAAGACGGGGGGTTTCGAAATAATGTGGGATCCTTTGTCTGTTTCATATATCTTAACCGGAGTTTTAGATTTCATTCACTCAGTAACTTCGCAGTCAAGACTAGAACAACCTACGTTCGATTCCTAAGAATCTCTGTTGATAGAAGATGACATTTACTTGGTCGCAGTGGTTTAGTTCTTAGTAGTTCTGTGTTGAGGTAAATATATATTTGATATCTAGTATTTGGTGAGTGATTAAGTGTTGATCGCCTATTTTATTTCCACTAGTTTCTTGCATAGTGTCAATCATAAAAAGCCTCTATGCAAACTTTACGTGCAGTGTTGGGCAGAGCAACCTAACCTTTGAGGTGAAGACAGGAGTACGACAGGGATGCCCCTTATCAACCACTCTATTTTTAACAGTCATAGACTGAGTGATGCGCCAGACAACAGAGGGCAGTCCAAGAGGAAAAAGATGGACAACATTTTCTACATTGGAAGATCTGGAATATGCAGATGACATTGCACTACTAGCACATTCACATCAACACATCCAGAAAAAAAACGGATAGACTTAATAAGTTTAGCCAGCAGGTGGGCTTGAACATCAATTTAAAGAAGTCTGAGGTCATGACGCTCAATGTGAGCAACCCTGAGCCCATATCAGTAAGGAATAAGCAATTGGTACAGACAGATACCTTCACATACCTAGGAAGCATAGTAACACCAGACGGCGGGGCAGGCAAAGACATCAACATCAGAATGAATAAGGCAAGAACAGCCTTCTTTAGCCTAAACAACATCTGGAAGTCCTTCCAATACAGCACAGGCACAAAATTAAGATTATATCAGAGCTGTGTGCTTTCTGTGTTTCTCTATGGTGCGGAATGCTGGAGAGTTACAGAGAAGGAAATGTCGAAATTGTCCTCTTTTCACACAACATGCCTAAGAAAAATTCACCGAATCTTTTGGCCGAATACCATCACTAACCAAGATCTGCTTACTCGTAGCAAGCAAGAGGACATGCACACCATCATAGCTGGCAGACGCTGGAGCTGGGTTGGTCATGTCCTCAGAAGAGACCCCGATGCCATCACAAGAACAGCTATGCTTTGGACCCCTGAAGGAAAACGAAAGAGAGGCCGAGCAAAAACAACCTGGCGGAGGACTGTGGAGGCTGAGATGCAAAGAATGAACCAGAGTTGGGGCACTGTACGAAGGATGGCCATCGACCGAGCAAAGTGGAATCAATTTGTTGTTGCCCTACAAGACGCCACTAGGCGTGATGGCCGCTGACTGCTTTGACGGTCGGCGGCTAAGGATCAAAGAAGAAAGTTTCTTGTGTGCAGAAGAAATCAAATTTTAAGTCCGTTATATCCGCTATCCGACGTGTTCCAGTGGAAAGCAGAATAAATTATAATTTCTAGCTTAAACTTATGCAGCTGTAATGAATTTAATTTAACTGCTAATAATCAGTCGAGAATATTTTAACAAACTTATAACTGCACTGATTTATCATTGAGTATTGACAAAATACATATGTATTTCTAATTCATGATGACTGATTTTGTGAATATAACTTATTTCACGGAAATTTTAAATGATAAGACAAGCTCTACGCTTGCAGTTCATAATGTAAGTTATAACCGAGTACATAGTATGTATAAGTATATGTTGTTTTTTCTCTATTCAGTGAAAACTGGGGTAACCCAACTTTGCCAGCGTTTGAGTACAAATTGAGAGAAGAAACATTTTACCTTTAACCACGTGGGTTTACAAGTTAACACCTGTCTGACAGTGCGTGTGTCTCCATAAATAGACAGAGTACAACCCTCACTAACGTTTTTTAAAGACTAAATGCCTATACTGTGCCTTTGAGCCAGATCATATTTCTTCACAAACTCTCAAGTACATTTCAGCCCTTGTGGCAAGTAAAATATTACAAACATTAACATTCCGAAATTTTTTTGACAACTTGTGGGGCGACCAAGAATTTTACCTTTGATCGAAGTTACAAACCAGTCATTTTCCTAAAGAAGGGAAACCTCGTGATTCTGACACTGGGTGCCCGCCTACATTAATTCGTACCTGAACTGATAAAGTGACACTAACTTAACTCTGAACAAAAAATATCGCATGAAGAGGATGCTCCCATTGGATGAAACCAATAAAAAATCTGCAGATCTGGGACCCGCTTCATCACAACGACAACAGAGTAAAAGTGGTGGTGTCCTAAAGTTTGCGACAGACGGCGAACACCAGCAGGCTATTAGGTAAGAACGCATGTCAGGGGCCCTGATGAAAGAACAGAGTGAAAGTGACTGAGTGATTCTTTTATTGTTGTATTTTTGGCACCCATTTTGCTGTCTTAAATTTCTTTATGCAAGTTTTGTTTTGTTGCTAACAATATTTTTCCTTAGGATAGATCAGAGTATCCAAGCCTGTTCATACCTTTAAAGGGAGATCTTAGACTAAATCATATGTATCCGTGACTCTTTGTGGCTATCACTTTTCTTCTAACAGGACTGTGGGCTATACATCGGGGGAAAAGATCTTACCAATGGGTCTATCATTCTTGTGGCAATTCATTGACTTTATGACTATTTGTATATGCTTAAATGTAATTTTTTTTATGTGTTGTGATGGAATTTTAATACGATAATTAAAAATTCAATTAAGCTTAATCAGTGTGGTGGTCAGTTCGTTCCCAATTATCTATATTTTCATTGTCATAGTTTCACGTCTGTGTGTCTATTGTAGTCATTTATGTGTGTGTGTATGTGAGGTATATATATATATATATATCTTAATATATATTATTTTAGACGGTCTGACTAAATCTTAATCTGTTGTAGATGATAGGCTGACTGAGAGAAATCATCTCGAGGGTCAGAGACCGATTCTAATATATTTCCTCCATCTCACTCGTGAAATCTATTTTTCTATTTTTTTTCACCTCTCACTGAGCTATCGCTTATTTCTATGTCTATTCAGAAGGGACCAAACTAAGTCTTAATCACCTATCACAAATCTACGACACGGTTCTGCTCCTTCTTATGGGTTGGATCATTTCACTCTGCTCACGCTCGTCCCTGATCAAGGTTGTCAAGGGTAGCTCGTTTCCCAGAAATGTCAAGAAGAGTCTACCAAGTGGGTCCTTCGTCTTAAATCTTAGGCCACTGTTCCCTTCTTGTTCCATAGATAGTACTTTCTGCTGGTACCACCAATAACTAAGGTAAAAGAATAGAACGAAACGCTCTTCTGAGTATGGCGTTTTCCACCCCATAGTTATGGGTTCCTATCTTCCCATACCACCATCCCAATTACTCAGACTTTACCCTCGATGAGAATTAAATTTAATCCCTCGGGATAAAACTTCCATTACATTTAAATAGAATAGCTTTAACTTTACATGACATTTAAATGAAAAGGTTAATAATACAGATAGAGTATGTTTACATATACATCTCCACTGTTTGAAAAGTGTTCACAATATAAATTGAATATGTTTTCCTTTATGTTTTACACTGATTGAAAAGTTTGAAACTTCCATTACTTTAAAATGAATATTTTCACATAGACATTTTCACTGGTTTAAGCTTGAAAACGTACATTAATTTTAAAGTGACTATGTTTACAGGGACATTTACACTGCTTTGAAAATGTAAGTATTATACTTAGAATGTACATCATTTCTTTCATCTTTCCCTTCCTGCTCCATAGGAACCTGGGACTACTATATGCATTTAGTTCTCTTTACGAAACTAGCAATAAAGCAATCACCAGCCCGTGCAGTGGTGGTTCACGACTCATCATTCTATACGTTGAGGTTGACAGTCTCAAATGGCTTTGACATCCACAAGCGAGTTTCACATATTAAACTTCACATGGTAATATATATATATATATATATATATATATATATATATATATATATATATATATATATATATATATATCTATATATATATATATATATATATATATATATATATATATATATATATATATGTTAGTTCACGTGTTAGTAATAAATATGAAATGTAAATCACAACTTACGCCAATCCTGGCTCACAACCTTTTTTTGCTCAGATGAATAAAAGCGACTCGAATAGTCCTCTTACACGCGTCTGGGGTGTCGTTAATTTAATAAGTCCCCTCCCCGACTTCGTGTGTGGTCCTTCAGTTTCCTCAGTCCCGGTTTCCTTATTTAAAATATTAGAGATTTCCTGGTCTATATTGTAAGTCCTGATAAATACTCCAATAAAAGGTGTCCGGTATTTTAAGAAGGAATTCTGAATTCTAATACTTCACTGTAGCAGTTTGTTGTCTTGGCGAGCGATTTCTCAAGTAAAATAGCTTGAGAAAAAGATCAAATTATATTCCCTACCTTCCCACGCCTTCGTTTGTTATGAGCTATCAAAAAACTCCAATCATATTCAAACAGGCAAATGGGGTCATTTCAAAATATTCCGACATTGGATAATTTTGAACGTAAAGCAGAGGTCAACTCTCCGATATATGGTAATAAGATGTCCGATGCCCTTGTTTACAAACTTACAGACAGATCGGTAAACTTATACAACAGCGTGTTCAAAATGTAACCATCATTACTTTATCAGAAAGTACTCATGTCATAACAAGTAGGACAGGAATTGCTTAGGTCATAAGTTTCCGCCGCGTACACGAGATCTTGTGCTAATCTTAGCCAAGCTGTGCCACTCCCTTGCGACTGCGAGTAATTATCTCATCACATCTGCGTAGCGTTAAGCAAATGTGTGACACTACAGGAAGTATCAAGCAATTCGACAACACTCAAGTATCTGCTACTCAGCAGAAAAATAACGAAGAAAGAAAGAAAAGTGTGATAATTGAGAGCGCATTATAAAAATCAGTACCACAAATGTACCGATACTGTCGGAGTGAAACAAAGATCGATAGGGGCCGCCCCGTTTTGTCACACATGTGAATGTTTGGTGCTGGCGTCCTGCAAATGGGCCAGCTATAATGGTGGCTTCATGCTCCGTATGGGACAAAAGGAAAATGAAATTATTCTAAACAAATAATGGAAATCAGAAGTTGTAGGAACCACGTTTATCGTTGCTATCAAATGCACTGAGGAAAAAAAAGAAAAGAAAATCTCATAACATTCTATTGCATAGAATAAAAGTCTTCTTTTTCTTTGATCCTTAGCCGCCGACTGTCAAAGTCAGTGACCACCTCGCCTGGTGGCGTCTTGTACGGCAGCAACAAAACTGCTTCCATTTCTTTCGCTCAGCAGCCATCCTTCTTGCAGTGCCCCAGATCTAATTAATTCTTTGCATCTCGGCCTCCACAGTTCTCTACCAAGTTGTTTTTGGTCGGCCTGTTTCATTTTCTTCAGGGGTCCATAGCAAAGCTGTTCTTGTGATGACATCGAGGTCTCTTCTAATGACGGTGCCAACCCAACTCCAGCGTCTGCCAGCTATGATGGTGTGCATGTTCTCTTGGTTGCTCTGAGTAAGCAGTTCTTGGTTGGTGATGGTATTCGGAGAATAAAAGTCTACGGCGAGTAATCATTACTAATTCGTAATATCTTTCACAAAAAGAGTAGTAAACTTTTATTTCAACAAGGATGTTACCACATCTATTCCAAATTCTCCCACAGCCTTTGTTTCCTCTAATGTTACGAGTACATTGCCTGTGTGTAACATTAGAGGAAACAGACCTCTATAAGCAGAGGCCGTTCAATGAATCACCACCCGGCTGACACGCCTGATAGGGGGACAAGCTGTTCCATCATAATGTTTCATACACATGTCGCTAAATGTGGCGTTTTCTTGTATTATTCTTCGATGTTATATTATTTTGTAAAGCTGAATAGTTATGTAACACCCTGTGTTCTGATCTGCAGTCCAGTTCAATCCGTTTCTGTTGTGAAATATTTTTAAGGCAGCCACTGGGTATGGGAAATGGTTCGTATCTTGCTGGCAGGAACTACTGACTTGCCTGTAATTGAGAAGGATGCTGGTATGATTGAACTCATAGTTCCTGAAGATCTCGAGGTAAGTTTTTTTTTTCATCATTATATCATGTAAATAAAAAGATATTGCGTTCATTCATTATTTGTTCATTCATTCGTTCATGTTTTCGTTCGTTCATTCATTCGTTCGTTCATTCGTTCATGTTTTCGTTCGTTCATTCGTTCATTCATTCATTCGTTCATTCATTCGTTCATCATCTGTCAACTTCCCACGTAGCATAGGCCTTCACCTGATGGAATTCACCTGATGGCAGAACTAAGAACCAGATAGATCACTTCTGCATAAGCGCTAAATTTCGCTCATCAGTTCAAGACGTCAGAGCATACAGAGGTGCAGAGATCGGAAGCGATCATAACCTCTGCATAGCTAAAATGAGAATTAAACTGAAGAAGTTATACCAACCGAATAAAAATAGAAGAATAGATGTACACAGACTGCAATCAAATGATATAAAGAAGGAATATAATGTCAAAATGAACAACTATTTCGATGCTTTAGGCAAAATTGACAACGATATCACCACCAAGACAATCGATACTAAATGGGAACAACTGAGAACAGCAATGACAGAAGCAGCTGTAGCGACCACCGGATACCTAGTACATAAAAAGAAAAAATGGATGAGAGAAGATACTTGGGATAAAATACAAGAAAGGAAAACAGCAAAACTTAAACTACTAGCAGCAAGTACACATAATGCAGTTGAATCTTGCAAACTAACTTATAACTTGTTAAATAAAGAAGTGAAGACAAAAACTCGAAGAGATAAAAGACATTTCATCAATGAACTGGCCGTAGAAGCTGAAAATGCTGCAAGAACTGGTAATAGTAGGTGCCTTTATCAAATTACAAAACAACTATGTCACCAGCCTACTGCTATGGAAACACCTGTTAAAGGTAAATTAGGGAATTCAATACCAACAGAAAAAGAACAAATGAAGAGATGGGCTGAGCACTTCATGGAGGTGCTAAACAGACCACCACCAACAGTAACACCTGATTTTAATAATGAAACATCCACAACCACCTTGCCAATAACTTGCGATGAATTCACGCTGGACGAGATCAAACAAGCCGTTAAAAGATTAAAAAATTTTAAAGCTGCTGGAGTTGACGAAATTTCAGGGGAAATGATTAAAGCAGTTAATGACAACAACCTCTTGAGAATTTTAGATATTATAAATGAAGTATGGAGAGAAGAACAACCACCACAACAATGGAAAGACAGTATTATTGTAAAGTTACCGAAGAAAGGTGATCTATCAGACTGTAATAACTGGCGTGGTATATCTCTATTATCAGTACCTGGAAAATTATTATGTTGCATGATGTTAGAAAGACTTAAATTGCATGCTGACGAAAAGATCAGAGAAGAACAAGCGGGTTTCAGGCCGAAACGATCATGTATTGATCAAATATTCACACTAAGAACAATTATAGAAGAATCAGTGGAAAGGCAATCGCCACTTATTATCACCTTCGTCGATTTTCAAAAAGCCTTTGATAGTCTACACCGCCCATCATTGTGGAAGATACTTACAATCTATGGTTTTCCAACAAAATATGTGAATATAATCAAAGCGCTATATGACAATGCAAGATGTTGTGTTAGAACAAATAAAGGGAATACAGAATGGTTTACAGTAGAAACAGGGGTGAAACAAGGCTGTATTATGTCACCACTACTTTTTGGAATAGCTATTGATTGGGTTATGAGAAACTATACCCACAATGAACAATTGGGTATAAAATGGACAAATGGAAAATTCCTGGGGGACCTGGATTTCGCAGATGATGTAGCATTCTTAAGTTCAACACCAAGACAATCCCAAGAAGCAATAAATAATTTGTGTCATCTCTCGGTTAAAATTGGTCTCCAAATAAATGCCTCTAAAACTAAAGCTATGAACTTTTCTAACGAGACCTTTGATATCATCTTGAACGGGGAAAAACTACAGAAAGTTGAAAGTTTCAATTATTTAGGCAGTAAAATGACTCAGGATGGTGACACAACAAGAGAAATCCATACTAGAATTGCTTTGGCAGCTAGCGCCTTCAATAGATTATCTAACATTTGGAAATTACGATCATTGAATATACATACCAAGCTTCGTCTGTTTAATTCAAATGTTATCTCAGTGTTAACATACGGCTGTGAGAGTTGGAAAATAACAAAATCATTGGAGAACAAGCTGAATACATTCGAGAACAAATGTCTTAGAAAACTCATGAACATCAGTTGGAAAGAATTCAAGACTAATCGACAAATAAGAGAAGACTCTAGGCAGAAATATGTCTCCGACTATATAAGGAAAAGACGATGGTCATATATCGGTCATGTCCTACGAATGCAAAACAACAGAATACCACTACAGGCGCTCACTTGGGTTCCTGAGGGTAAGCGGAAAAAAGGAAGACCAAAAGAAACACTCAGAAGAACAATAATAAGAGAAGGAAGAACGTTGGGCCTAAATAATGTGCAAGAGCTAAGAGGAGTGGCGTCACAACGAACAACCTGGAGAGCACTGGTTTCTGCCTTATGCGCCGTGTTTGGCGCTTAAAGAATTTATTATTATTATAGGCCTTCAACAAACTTACACCAAGTCTTCCTGTCACGTGCCATCAGCTCAATGTTTTTCCATGCCTTCTTCATTCCCTTCATGTCTGTCTCCAGGTCTCTTCTCCATGTGCTCTTTAGTCGTCCTCTATCTCTCTTACCCCGGGGGTTCCAGAACAAGGAAATATTGTATTACATTGTTTAAAGTTAACACAGAAGGGGCTGGTAGTCAAGAAGTAGGATGGAAAGGTACTTATAGACAGCCTACGCATACCGACAGTACCTAAACCAAAATCAGTAAATGTATACAAACTATGCCTTTACTGTGGGCAGCTGGTGTAAATGGACATTAACTTCACTATTTGCAGTTTATACGTCCAGACAGTATTTACAGCGTAGGCAGTCTTTGTATATGTGGCCGTATGATCTACCACCATCAGCATTTATTCATGCTGGAGGCCAGTAATAATAAAATGTAAAACTACCATTCGTTGAAATAAATAAGTAAGATTCTTAACTAAAATAAAAATTAACCCGAAGTACTAAGGGAAGGGAAGTGAGCGGTAGATAATTGACTAGGTCAGTTTTGACACTAGGCACGCTGAAATACCCAGCAGTTGTCATAGAAATATAGGGACGCAATAGAGACAGCTAACATCACGCCTTGAGCTCATGATCTCTGACCAATGGTTTATCGAATAGAATGAGCTCCCAGCCAATGATAACGTAGCCAGCTCAAGCACAAAAAGTATTGCCGGCAAGATATTCAGAACGGTTAGTAGTAGAGAAATGATCCACGTAGATGGACGTGAGAAAAAACGTTTGGTTTTTTCTTTAGTTGAGGTTCTTCAACATGATTTTTGTGAATAAGAATTCTTTAATGTGTAATTGTGCACATGGATCAGCATTCGTTTTATTTGATGCATGTAAGTAAAGTCTCGCCCTGATGTTATGTATCTCAGCTATATTTTGCGTATTGAAACTTGTCAATGGAACAAATTGAATGGACGATTTAGATTTACCTGGGGAATAAAGCAAAAGAATAAACTACAAAAGAAGGAAATTACATTGGAGACTTTGATGGTTACATTTTGAACACGCTGTTGTATAAGTTTACCGATCTGTCTGTAAGTTTGTAAACAAGGGCATCGGACATCTTATTACCATATATCGGAGAGTTGACCTCTGCTTTACGTTCAAGAATTGAGAAATATGAAAAATGATAAATAATACAATGAAACCTTTTGTGGATGGACATGAAGAATAAGAGACATGCACTTAATATGAAGAAAATACGACCAGTTTTGCCTATTATACAAATTGTATATAATGTTGAAAAGTTTTGGTTGGAAACCAATTGATCTGTTTGATATTTAATAAAATATATGAAAATGTACAAGGCCGTTGAGGAGTGTTTGCCTGTTGAATAACATTATTTATCTGTTGGATTAATATAGATGCATTGTCATGGTTCACAAAAATCTCAACCACAAATGCTCTCCATATACCACCTGTGGGAGGAATGGAACGAGCCGACGCCCACAGATTAGGGTCTAAGGAATCAACATCTCTGGCGAGCTTTAAGCCAGTAATACACCAATAACTTAGACATGGAATAAAATGCAAGAAAAGTTATAAACATAATACTGCAACACTGTAAACCATTGGATAGATATTATCACCCTGCCACATAATACATTAATTGCTACCGTACCCAGCCCCACAAGAAAATAATACTGGGTGGGACGGCTACATATACAGACAGGTCCATCACTGTAGGCAGTAGTTGTATACAGACTTTCTCCGCTGTAGGTAGTCCATGCGTACAGATAAATTCCACGGTAAGCATTCTATGCTTACGGACAGTATATCCAATGTAGGTAGTCCATACATGCAGACAGTACCTTCACTTTACGTAGTCCATGCAAACAGACATTATCTCCATTGTAGGTGGTCAGCCTGTAAGTTTTTATTTAGGCAGCCTCCAAAGTTTAGCCCAATCCATACAACAGAACATTCATGCTAAGCATTCCTGTTCTATACCATTCATTCAAGGCTTTTCCATGTCTTCTTATCTATTTACTGTATTTTCAGTTCCATTCTCCATATGTCTTTGGTCTCCTTCTACATAAATTTTGTGCCATATTTTAATTTACAACGTTGAATTCCTTGGAATTGATTGTAACATGTATGTGAGAATAAATGAATTCATTATGAAAGGTGAGAGAAAGGAAGGGCAGAATGTCAGACGGGCCTGCGTGCCCAATTCTCAACCTTTTGAAAATAAAGTTCGTTCGCTCGTTCTATTACCAAGTGTTGTTTATCAATTCTGCTCTCAACTTCTGTCCATGCCACGATGTTAAACCAGGTTTGCCAATTTAGGGCTATTTTGTGAAGGTGTTTGGCTTCTTTCACAATTTTTTTCTGGCAACCCCATGTTACACTATATAACACTGTTTGTTGCCAGTACATATTCTTTGATCATGGGAGAAGACAGCACTATACTAAAACGAGCGTCCTTTTCAGGGCGAACACAGCCGTCAGAATTTACAAAAATGACTCGCACCAAGCAACAAGCTAAAAAGAGGAAAGTATATACAAGCCCTCAAACACTTGTCAGCAGCATCAAGCAAGAACCTACAAAGAGCAAACAGAGGCATCCAGAGAGCACGGATACTCCTAGCGTCGTGGCCAGTCGTTCTCAGAAGACGAACAACATAACCTCTGATACTACGACCGATGATCGACCCAAAGATTCGAAGGCAGATGACAAACAAGCTCCGAAACCAGACTTAGCAACATCACCGCTGAAACAAGGTGTCGAGGCGGTAGCTACATTGTGCAGTGACAAGGCAACATCGAAGACAGAGGGTAACAAAGCATTGAAACCCAACAAAATTAATCCACCGGCAAAACGAGATGTCATTGTCGAGTCTCCAACATACAGTGACCAGCCAACTCCGGTGAAACTTGACCAGATGCAGACGAGCCAGAATGCGAATCCGTCCCGCAGACCGTACACACAATCTGAGACAGAAGTTGGAACGTGCCAACTTCGCAAGCATCAAAACGCAGTATCCAACGTGGCACTACAGGAAAGAATAATTAAGATCACCCAGATGTCTGGAGGTGAGGCCTCGCTCAGGGCCCTACCCGACGACAAAGTAATCGGCATACTTGAGTCAATAACGGGCAGGAGAAGCATATCTAAAGTTTCAAGACACGACAACGGAGTTATCATAACTCTAAACAAGACGGAGAAAACAAACCAACTAATGATCGAACTAGAGTCCGGGCACAAAGAAGTCCAGCTGCCCCACCAGATTAAAGCTACTGTGGAGATCTTCAAGAAGACCAAAAAGATGGTTGTGAGAGGGGTCGACAACAGTCGGTCTACACAAGAAATCCACAGCCGCCTGCAAACAGAAAACAAGAACATAAAAATTACACAGGTGGAAAGACTGAAGACATGGGACAAGAAGGACACCAACTTGATTATCCTAACTATTGAAGGGTCTTCAAGACCAAGGCAACTTAACCTGGACGATAGATGTCGAAAAACAGAAGAGTACATTCCTCCTGTTATGCAGTGCTCAAACTGCCAACAATTCTCGCTGTTGCGTGATAAATTCTCGCAACATCATTTTATTACAATATCTATTTTATAACGCAAGGGCAACAACTGCTTGAAATTTATAGTCACTTTTCTCGGTAAGCATTTGTCTTCTCGCGTTGGTATCGAATGCAGTTGAGTTTTTGAGCTGTGGTCATTTTTTGCGCTGGACTGCGCATGACTTGTCTTGCTTTTTGGTCGATCGGTTTCCGCCCACCACTAGTGGAGTGAGCGATTTGGAATGGCGAAAGAGATGCCTCGTTGAAGAGGGGATCTCCGCTATTTTTTTGTTCTGTCAGGGATGTGTAGTCCTCTTAATGGATATTTCATTTGGTGGCCATAAGCTGGTTTGATTCTGGTACCAGCAAACACGGGGTCCCTTACCCACTTCATTTTCAACAAGAATTTATCAGCATCCATCAAGAAATTAACATTCTTCAAGACAGTCAACATCTTCAAAATTTTCAAAGTACTCGGCGTTGCCCGGTAAAAGTCAAAATTTCAATTTTTTGACGGAAACAAGAATTTGACAGTACCCGGCGTTGTTACATGTTGCCGGATAACTCGGACTGCTGTTATCTTTTACGCAAGTCAAGCAAGTTGCTGCTGTCAAGGTTCCAGTGCTGTCGTTTTTGTGAAGGTCAAGTGCCGGTTGAAACGGGTTGTTTTCTGAAGAAGGCCAAGTACCGATTTCCATCAACTTACTTTTGGATTAGAAGGTCAAGTGCCGAAACAACTCAACACACAGTATGTCAGAAGCTCTTGTACCATCGTGTTAGCAGTGGAAGCAGTTCAGATGTGCCATCATCGTTGGAGCTTCGCTCTTTAGGACGTTGATTGACATCCGTTTTTTCTGCTGTTCTACGATTGGAAGCCTACAAGTTAAGTGGCCTGTTTGTATGTAAACTGTGCCCTTATACTTCTGCTGAGTCTTCTGTGTATCATCTCATTCTTTATGTTATATGTTTATATGTTATTCGTATATTTATATGTTTATATTTCAGCGGGTTCTCGGTTGGGTGGTGTCTCCGTTAGATTATGCCACGTCATAGAGGTCGTCTATTGTGAGCGTTTTCTGTAGGGTTTGCAAATTTCCGATACTGGAATTTGCTAAGCGACTTCTGTTGCTATTTATGTTAGCTGTGATGACATGTTTTAATATTGTTTTCGTTATTATTTCGCATTCTTTAGTTTTGTTTTGATTTGTTTGTATTTGTTAGCCTACTCTTGTCTATAATTTAGTTTCATACAACATTTTTGTTTATACACTGTGGTGTCATGTATTTTGTTTAATTCTATCGCAGATATCGTCACATTTTTTGTGATATTTCATTAATTTCTGCTTTATTTTTAGTTGATTTCTGCGAACGTTTTTGTATTGTTGCTGATCTTTGTTATTGTTTACATTGTTATTGTTTACATTGTTTGCATTGTTTACATTTTCAATGTTTACATTCTGCATGTGTTTACATAGTCATTGTTTACAGTTATAGTAATTAGTTAATGGGCTATGCTAATGCACTGTTACTACTACACTGATGATAAATGAATGATGAATAGTGTCGTGCACTATTGAATGAGAAGTGCACTTATGATCAAGAATTGAGTGCTGATATTTCATATACAAGTTCTTTGATTGGAGACTTGTTTCCCACAGAGACTGGGATAATATAAGGTGATGTGAATATACAAGTGCTTAATTAAGACTTGTTACACTTAGGTTTGAAATAAATTAGTTAATTATTTCAGGTTTTGGACTCATATGTTAGACAACATGTCTACATTTGAGCACTTTATTGAGCAGGGTAAATTGCTTGGGAAGACTGGTGATAAGTTAGAAGAATTTGCAACTGCTCGATATGATAAAGCAATGGAAGCTGAACAAAAGAAACTGCAGATGGAAGCTGAACAAAAGAAACTGCAGATGCAGGTGGATGAAAAAAGATTCCAAATGGAAATGGAAAAACAAAAAAGGGAATCAGAAGCTGAGGAAAGAAAACTCCAGCTAGAAGCTGAGAATAAAAGACTTGAAAAAGAGGCTGAAAATAAAAGACTTGAAAAAGAGGCTGAAAATAAAAGACTTGAAAAAGAGGCTGAAAATAAAAGACTTGAAAAAGAAGCTGAAAGACTTCAAATAGAGGCTCAGGCTGAGGAGAGAAGATTACAGAGAGAGTCTGATGAGAGGAAAGAGAAAGCAAAAATGGAACATGAAGAAAAGGTCTTAGCTTTAGAGTTGGAAAAATTGAAATTGACGAGCATGAGTAATGGTAATGATTCAAACAAGGGTTCATCTTCTGGTAAGGCTAATAATGATACTTTTAAGATTAAGTTACCAACATTTAGTCCTTCCAGTGATGACATAATGTTCTATCTGGACAGATTTGAACAAGCATGTACAGCTCATAACATAGACAAAGCAAAATATGTTTATCAGTTATCAGGGATACTGACAGGTAAAGCTCTAAGTATATTAAATATGGTGGATGAACCTGACAAGAACAATTATGAGGTTGTCAGGGCCGCTTTGTTAAAGAAATATCAGCTTAACGAAGACGGCTATCGTCTACAATTTAAAAACATGTTACCTGAAAATGGAGTTGAATTCTCCGAGTTTATTGCAAGAATACGCATTACTTTCTCACGATGGGTTGAACTATCTAAGACGGAAAAAACTTATGAAGGACTTATGGACTTAATACTTAGAGACAAAGTCATGTCGTCTGTCAATGAGTCTTTCCTTGCTTTCCTTCATGAACGTAAACCTAAAACAATAAAAGAAATGGAAGATTTCTGTTGCCAATACGTAACTGCGCACCCACACATAACCATGGGTAACTCTAAGGTGAAAGAAGGTTTACCAGTTGCTTCGGCAGCTCCGTATGGTCAAAACTTTGCTCGTAGATTCCAACAAAATTTTGATAGAAAGAGTAGCGGTAATTTCTGTCAAAATCATGGAAATCAATTTCATGGTGATTCTTCTTCGAAGAATTGGAGACAACCTGATAGTACTCGTTACTATCACCCTAATAATTATAAGCATTTCAAAAGAGGATATGGTAATAGAGGTTATTCCTGCCGAAGACCTCAGAACCAAACAAATAGATGTTCGCATCAATGTGAACATGATAGTAATCGTGGAAACTGGAATTCGAACCAGGATAACAATTACAATAGAGACAATAATAACTGCAGAGATAATAATAACTCTGATAACTTCAGAGGTAATAATAGTCGGGGTAGATCTCAACACAAAAAAAAGAGATATCAGCAGGCTAATGCTGTACAACAGGAAACTGAGGGAGCCTGTAATCATGTTGTTGATAGTAAAAACTTTGACGCTGTCACTGGTTCTGCTTTTGACTTTGAGAGAGCAAACAAATGCCCCCAATGCAGTACTTTATTCGAACCGGGTACCATAACTACTTTGAGTTGTGGTCACCCACTTCCCGCTCTTCCTGCTGCTGTTGCGCATGACGGGAGGGGTTCTTTAATTCTACATAAGGGTCTTGTTAATGATACTCCGGTCTCACTACTTTTCGATTCCGGATGCACCACTATTGGTGTTAGACAATCGCTTGTAGATCCATCTTGTGCTACAGGAAGGGTTATTAAATGTGTCACATTTGGCGGCACTCTAGAAAAATATCCTACTGCTGTAATTCGCATTGCCACTCCTTTCTTTACTGGAGATGTGCATGCTTGTCTCTTACCTAATCCTATTGCGGACCTTATTATTGGTCGTATTCACGGAGTTAGGGAGTGTACCCCACAGCAGATTGCTGCTTGGGAAGATAATAACATGCAAGCTACAAATGCAGTAGTTACAAGAGCACAAGCTCTACAAACACCCGAAACTTCACTGAATAGTGATAATGAAGTTGATAGCCAAGATAGTCACTTAGTAATCACTCGTGACTCTTTCATAAAATTGCAAGAAGAAGATCCTTCTTTAAAAAAATTCTTCGTTCTAGCGAAGAAAGGTGATCCGAATCAGGATACAAATAGAAAATCTTGGATTGCAATGAGAAACGGCGTACTTGTACGTATGGTACAAGATTCGACTACGTCGGCACATTCGCAAATTCTTGTTCCCAAGAGCATGAGAGTGCAAATATTACAACATGCTCATGACTCGCAATGTGCTGGACATATGGGTTTTTCCCGTACGAAGTCGAGAGTCCTTGCGGCTTTCTTTTGGCCTTTTGTCAATAAGGACATTCGTATTTACTGCCGATCATGCAAGGTATGTCAGGAGGTCAAATCTAGAGGACCACGACATGCTGCGCCTATCCAGGCTGCTGACATTCCTATTCGGCCGTTTCAGAAAATGGCCATAGATATTATTGGCCCTTTTAAGGTCAAGTCGGCCAGAGGACATCAGTTTATCCTTACATGTGTCGATATGTGCACACGTTGGCCAGAGGCTATTCCTCTTAAGAGCATATCTACTACAGATATCGCAGATGCTCTTTGGTTGATATTTTCTCGCTTGGGGTTCCCCAGAGAAATATTGTCAGACCATGGCACTCAACTCATATCTGACACTATGTCACAGGTAATGTCTACCTTACATATTGAACGATCTCTCAGTAGTATCTACCATCCTATGTCTAATGGGTTAGTTGAGCGTCTGAATAGAACGCTCAAGACTTTGCTTGGTAAGATAACTGAAGATCATCCTCAAGATTGGGACAGGGTTTTACCCGCGGCTCTCTTTGCCTATAGAGAAGTCCCTAATGAACACACAGGATTTTCTCCCTTCGAACTTGTCTTTGGCGCGCGTCCACGCGGCCCTATGTCTTTATTACACGATCTCATCACTGCCGATGATATTAGCGATGAAACTCAATCCTCATATGAGTATGTCATTGCTCTTAGACAAAAGATCATTGAGGCATGTAAGCTAGCAACTGCTTCATCAGAAATTGCTAAAGAGAAGGCAAGGCAGTTTGCTAACAAGAATAGATGTCTACGACAACTTTGTCCAGGTGACAAAGCATTCGTCCTACTCCCCAGTAGGGAAAATAGACTTCTTATTGCATGGAAAGGTCCGTATGCAATAGTCTCTCGGATTTCCGATGTTGACTATGTGGTCGATATTGATGGAAAGCATAAAACTTTCCACATAAACATGCTTTCGGAATTTCACGAACGTCCGGACTATTTGCTGCCTATTTTCCAGGCAACGGATGATGCTCCTGCACCTCACGGTCATTATTCATCCCTGTCTGTCATACAGGATGAGGAAGCTACCTTCTCTGATGTCAACCTTCCCCTTCCAGTGGTTCCATTACATTCCACGGAATCTTGGAAAAACGTTTCTGTTTCTCCTAATCTTTCTGGTGACGAACATCGACAAGTCTCGTCGATGTTACAAACATTTCAGGATGTTCTCACTGACATTCCTGGACACACAGATGTCATAGAACATGACATAATTCTTACCGACAATAATCCAATTAGGGTTAGGCCGTATCCTATTCCTATACACTTTCAGTCGCAAGTGGAAAAGGAATTGGATGAAATGATTCAATTAAATATAATTGAACCATCGACTTCACCATATTCTTCTTCCATGGTTATTGTCCGGAAGAAGGATAAGAACATACGAATTTGCGTTGATTATCGCAAATTGAATCAGGTCACAAAGTTCGATGCTGAACCGATGCCTTTGTTAGAAGATCTACTGATTAGACTTTCTAATTCTAGATTCTTCACTAAACTTGACTTGTCTAAAGGTTATTGGCAAGTGCCTTTAGCAGAGCATGCCAAACCTCTTACTGCTTTTTCTACACCTAGGGGTCTATTTCAATGGAATGTTATGCCTTTTGGTCTCATGAACGCCCCTGCCACTTTCGTTCGCATGATGCGTCGAATTCTGTCACATCGTTCGGATGTCATCGCATACTTAGATGACATCTGTCTCTTCAGTGATACCTGGGAAGATCACTATTTAGGGTTATATGACTTACTGTCCACTCTACGTGAGAATAATTTGACAGCAAAACCTTCTAAAGCTTTTGTTGGTTTTGGTGAAATCTCTTTCCTGGGTCATCGTGTTGGTCATGGTCTCTTGAAGACAGAAGACCACAATACTTCCAAAATACTGAACATCTCTGTTCCTAAAACGAAGAAACAAGTTAGGAGTCTCTTAGGTTTAATTCAATTTTATGGGAGATTTATTCCAAATTTATCTTCGATCATGGCACCTCTCTCAACATTGTTGAAGAAAGGTTCGCCTAATCTGGTCCGTTGGTCTGAAGAATGCCAATCTTCACTAGACCAAATCAAGAATATATTTTCTTCTCCTCCCATCTTAAGATTACCTACTCTTGATAGGACTTTTGTTCTTCGGAGTGATGCTTCATCCACTGGGATTGGAGCAGCACTGATGCAAGAATATGCAAATACTCTGCATCCTGTTATGTACATTTCTAGAAAACTAAATGCGGCAGAGAGGAACTACTCGGTTTTAGACCGTGAGTTGTTAGCGATGGTTTGGTCAATTCTAAAGCTACAAAGATTCCTCCTGGGCGCACATTTCATTCTAGAGACTGATCAGAAAGCTCTTACAGCTATTCAGACTAAGAATTTGAAGAGTTCGAGATCCACTCGATATGCTATAGCTCTTCAACCTTTTCACTTCACGGTACGAGCTATCCGTGGTGCGGATAATGTGATGGCTGACATTTTGTCTAGATGCCCACATGACTCCAACTAATACTTCTGTCCTATATTCCTATATATTACAGAGTCATAACACACCTATATTTCTACAATAGATTAGCACATCTGTACTTACTTTATATGTACACACTATCGTGCTTTGTTGTCATCTTCTTCTGTTCGTTTTTTAAGATGATAGATGAGGACTGAGTAGTTAATATAAGGGCCGTTAGTTTACTAAACAGCCACAATTATTAATAATGTATTGTACCTTATGAAGCATATTAGTTATTAATTAGCATTATATTGCTTGTACTTTCTCAGAATGTCATTGTTGAGCTGAGGACTTACCTTACTAGTATCAAGCATGACGAGTTCTAGATTGTGTACTTACCCTCGGAATACCAGAGCATATGTCCTGGATCGTCATGTAGTTTAACTTTACTATGTACTTATGTCATTACATGTCAAAGAATGTACTATTTAAATTTTCCTATCAGATTTGTACATCCATTTTTAAAGACAATATTAGAGTATGCTGTTTAATGATGATTATGGTAACTTGCATACGTATATTGTGTTTACATGCTAACGTGATGTGTGTTGGTGACACCTCCCCGATGTGAATATTTTTTGAGACATATTTATTTTTCTGTTGAGGTATATCCTCACCAGACACTCTATATTTAGCCTCATGTTAGGCAATTTAATTAATTATCAGCGCATAATTCGTGCGTTTTGAGCCGCTTATCGCATGCTCTTTGATATTTAAAAAAAAAATATGTTCCACATTTTTTTTTATCGGGAGGAGGTGGTGATATGTTGCGTGATAAATTCTCGCAACATCGTTTTATTACAATATCTATTTTATAACGCAAGGGCAACAACTGCTTGAAATTTATAGTCACTTTTCTCGGTAAGCATTTGTCTTCTCGCGTTGGTATCGAATGCAGTTAAGTTTTGAGCTGTTGTCATTTTGCGCTGGACTGCGCATGACTTGTCTTGCTTTTTGGTCGATCGGTTTCCGCCCACCACTAGTGGAGTGAGCGATTTGGAATGGCGAAAGAGATGCCTCGTTGAAGAGGGGATCTCCGCTATTTTTTTGTTCTGTCAGGGATGTGTAGTCCTCTTAATGGATATTTCGTTTATTCGAGATAATACCTCTAGTGTTTCCCACATGTCGGGAGGCGTGATATTTCTGTGTATTTCATGAAAGCAAGGTAAATTAACATTTTCATTAACTCTATCGATTTTGGGTCGTGAGCGATTTCGATTCATAGCCTGTCTCCGAAAGTCGTCGTCACGAGATGTTTTCCCAGCTCACATGTCGCTGCATTGTACTGCATCGGTTGATGCAGGTCCCAAGGACCATTACTTGCTACTTTGTTAAATGAACTAGGTTTGAAAAACCTTTATTATCTAGAGGATATTTTTGAGGACATTATTTATACTTCGGCAGACGTGTCTGTCTTGCTGAAGTCAGATTAAGGAGAGTGAACTGATCTCATACATCTGGTTATCTCCTGGCTGTTATAGAAAAGGATGGAGTTTTCCACCTGACTACATTTACAGCACTATGAAATATAACATGCATCTGACTCATCATTGTAATGCTGTCTACCGTCTATTGCTGTATTGAATGTTGCTGTGATAATGACTGTTTGATGTGTCTACATATTCGCGTAACCATTTTGTCACTGTGGCGTCCACAATAAATAATGAAGAAAAACGTCAACGGCTGTTTCAAGAATCATTGACTTTATACGTCGTGAGTTTACTGACGTCCTATGTGGATTGCCCTGTTATTTTTGTATGAACATTGTTTTGACTGAACACATCTGCACACTACACAAAACCAGACATGCGGATACCATCCATCATCATATGGCATCACGCATCACTCGCATACCAAGAAAACATGCAGGAGAGAGATAGTTTGTCGATACTGTGCGGGAAGCCACGTATACAATGAATGTCCCCATGCGAAAGATGATAGCAACTATAAAGCTCGCAACTCCAACAGAACCTGCGCAAACTGTCTTGGGAACCACGGGGCAAGATACCGTGGATGTCCGATCTTCCATGAGACAAAGACCATACTGAAGGAATCGATAACAAAAAACATCTCCTTCAGAGAAGCAAGAAACCGAGTGGCTTCAGGCGGCACTGGTAAACAAGAACAGCACACAAGAGCCCAGCTGATAAGACTAGCCACAGATATGCGAGACATAAAACAACAACTCAAAGTCGAGACGAACAAGCAACACAACGAAGACTCAGATGCCATAAGAGACGAAACAATAGGAGCCGTACAGAGCGCCCAGGCAATATTACAGGAAATGAAAACTATCAAACACGAGATAGAAGTCGACATCGTCAAACTCACAGAGCTAAAGGAAGAGAACGAAGAAATCCTCAAAAGAATTGAAACAGAGAGAAAGATAGCTGAGGATACCCTTACAAAAAGTAGAGAACAAAACAAAGAAACTAAAGACAAAATAAAAACCGAAATCGTGCAGGAAATACAAAGCAAACTAGAAAGAAGAGAAGCAGCGGAAATAAACATAATTTTAAAAACCATAATGGAGATGCTACCAAAAATAATAGCGACAGCCTTTGAAGAACACAAACCGGTAACAGACAACAAGTAGCTACAGAACAGGCAGCTAGTGGTCCTTTACAGGAACAATCAGCTCAAGGACTCGGAAAGCGATACCAACGAAGACTAACGCTAACACCCTATATACCGCAATACAACCGTTTGTAACCTGTAAGGCAGGAAAGGAACTCCATGAGAACGCCACGACACCATAAAAATACAAGCAACGACGAAGGATCCAGACAGTCAGCTAGTAGTCCTTTTCAGGGCTAATCATTTCCAGGACTAGGAAAATGATACCAGCGAAGATGTTAACACACTATATACCCCAATATAACCGTTTGCAACCCTTCAATGGGTTTTGGTTGAACAGGGTATCACAGCAAAATATTAGACCCAAAGAAAGAAAGAAAGTACATATTCTTTGAGCATCCGACTAGCTTACAGGTTACAGCGCTTTCGTCACGTGACACAGTCACGGTAGTGTTTTGGGATTACAATCTGGTAGCATCACGATGCAGTCTACCCAGCTGTAAATGGGTACTGTGCACTGCTTTCGAGTTAGGGAAGACACAGTCAGCGAGGAAAGAACTGGTCACTCGCCTTTAAAAAAAACTAGACCTATTATAGTGAAGTCTCTCACACTTCACTCCCCTACGGCAGATTCTGCTTTAGGACTACCTTTTCCTTCATCATCAATTTCTTTTGAGCTCCTTATAGAGCATGGAGCCACCACCACTACAGCTGATCTCGCAAGAATCCTGCACCAAGCATTCACATGTTATTGTAACGATGGTC
The DNA here is from genome assembly GCA_024509875.1 of Oreohelix idahoensis. NCBI lineage: Eukaryota > Metazoa > Mollusca > Gastropoda > Stylommatophora > Oreohelicidae > Oreohelix > Oreohelix idahoensis. The sequence goes on along the minus strand of JAMPIV010013927.1, from coordinate 160,810 downwards.
TATGCAGCAATTTGCTTCACATGATGAGGTGGCCAGTCCCATACCCAACCACATGTTACTCGCCTTGTACGACATGCTGAAGGTGCCACTCTTTCTGTGATGATGATGATTATTACGATGATGATGTCACTGGATTGCCTCCCCTTGCTTTGTGGTGGTGGTCCACTAATGGTCACAACGCAAGCGTATCTCAAAGTAGGTCGTCCAAGGTATCTATCTTCGCGCAAGATTACTCTTGGCAAAGATGTAGATAGAAGATGAATGGCGCTTCTACCTTAGGGGAGAAAGATGATGACGATGACATTTCTGGAGAAGGAGAAGTCATATTTTGTCTTTGTCACCTTACAGACATCATGAAACTCCATGTGGCACAGATCGAAATAAAGCTTGAAACTAATAGTAATGTATCACATTCTTTTTTAAACGTACTAAATCTCTTTCCATTAAAAAATCATTCATTCTTTCCTGAAATATTCATTGTAAGTAAATAAAGGTAATTAGCAGGCACTCGTTGGGCATAAAAAATGGCACCTGTCAACAGAATAGAAAATATCAGTGATAGACTTAACGGGAATCGAACCTAGAACCAACCAAACGGCGTCATCGCCTTGCTGTGAAAGTAATCGTGAAATGGCGCTCAGCCAATTTTGCACCCCCAAAAAAGTGCATCATCGGCTGAGGTCATTCTCATGATACGCACACAACTATGGTAAATGGGACACGTTGGCGACCCAGACAGTTTAAAAACGCAACCACTAATATAACTTTCTTATCAGCAAGTATAGACCAAATAAAGCCTGAAATATTTGTGTCCGGTAATGTGTAGTGAAAGACGAATAACACAGAATAAAAGTTAAAGTCACGGATGGGTGAACTCTTCAATAAATAATGAAGTACACCTGAGCCCTGTGAACAATAAACAAGTAAATGAATAAATAAAGGTAATTAACAGGTACTAGTTGAACATAAAGTGTGACACCAGACAACAGAAAAGAAAATATAAGTGATTGGCTCAACGGTTAATCGAACCATGAAATATTCAACGACGTTTTTCCTCCTTTGAACAGAAGCTTCCATCTCCAAGATCTCTGAACACGCACTGCCATTTTGAACTGCTGCCCGCCGACTTGTTCAGGAGGAAATGTAAAGTGGTTTATGTTACCAGAGATCCAAGAGATATAGCTGTGAGCTACTTCCATCACCACAGAAAACTCGTTCAAATTTATCACTATAATGGAGAATGGAAAGATTATTTCACTATGTTCCTGGCAGGACGAGGTAAGTAGTACAGTCAGTACACTTTAGTTCCCCCAAGGAGCATACGCCTTCAGTAAACACATGTCGATACGCCTTCAGTAAACACATGTCTTCATCATTTTCACATCTGTCTCCAATTCTCTTCTCCACGTGTTCTTTGGTCTGCCTTTATTTCTCTTGCCCCAGAGATTCCAGAACAAAGGCTGCCTTGTAATGCTATCAACAGGTTTTCTCAATGTGTGTCCTATCCATCGCCAGCGTCTTCTTCTTATCTCTTGTACTACTGCCACTTGTCCAGTTCTTGTCATACGTTCCACATTGGTGACGTTATCGTACCATTTCAATCCTTCTGTTCTGCGCAAATACCCGTGTATGAAAATCTATAACTTCTTGGTATTTAGCGTGGCTGAAATTAAATCTTTACTGCAGTATTTCTAAACCTTTTAGAGGTCTCGCATCCCTTTGCATCATCTTAAGAAGGCTTGCATCACTTAGCATCATCTTAAGAAGCCTTGCACCCCTTTGCATCATCTTAAGAAGTCTCACACCGCTTAACATTATCTTAAGAAGTCTCGCACCCATTTGTATAATCTAAAGAAGTCTTGCACCCCTTTGTATCATCTTAAGAAGTCTCGCACCCCTTTATATCATCTTAAGCCTTGCGCCCCGTTGCATCATCTTAAGAAACCCCGCACCCCTTTGAATCATTTTAAGAAGCCTTGCACTCCTTTACATCATTTTAAGAAGCTTCGTACGCCATTATTTTCTAGCTCTCAAAATATTCCCAAAATGAGAAAAAGAGATACAAGTATGTTTTGGGAAAATTTTTTTTTACAAAATGTGATTTAGATTCAGTATTGAATTCACGATGTCAATGTTCTATTGTGTACAAATACAGTGAAGTTTGTATTATACAATGTTAATGATAATTCCCCAATAAAATAACTGGCATGTCTCGTACCCCCTGAAGGTAGATCTCGCACACTCAGGGGATGTGTGCACTCCTGGTTAAAAAGCACGTCTTTACGGTTATATCACACATGTAAAAACGTCTAATGCATTGTGTTACTATATATAATTAGTGGGTGTCTTTAGTGATAATTACTCTCATGATAGTTTAATGGCTATTTATGGTCATGCGTGACTATAATCACGCCTACTGTTCTCCTACCGTGTTAAATGTTGTAGTGAGTGTGCGTGGTGCATTCACACGCCACAGATACACACATCAGAGGCATGGAATGGCGTAACGGCAGGTGTACTGTTAACATAATTTATTGTCACAATACGTTTATATAATTACACATAGTCAAACATAACTCACAACAAGAAAGTACTATAGTCACATCTCCACTTCTCATAATCATGAGCGCTATATAACATTACTACTGTTCTCTCAGCAACGGTCGGCATCCCCGTGCTAATATAATAATATTAATACTAGATCCTCTCAGCAACGGTCAGCATCACCGTGCTTATATAATGAATTCCTCAAATATGCCTCATCAAAGACGCTCTCAACATTGGCGCTCTAATGTAAATAATAAATGGCCGTCTAGCAACGGTCGGCATCCCCGTGCTAATATAATGACATTAATACTGGATCCTCTCAGCAACGGTCGGCATCACCGTGCTTATATAATGAATTCCTCAAATATGCCTCATCAAAGACGCTCTCAACATTGGCGCTCTAAGGTAAATAATAAATGGCCTCTCCAACGATGCTTCCAACATCAGCATCACAATAAACGGACAATGGATCCCTTTTCCCAGCAACGGTTGTCCAATAAATAATGGCCTCCTTAAATATGCTTCATCAAAGACGCTCTCAACCTTGGCGCTTTAATATAACTGTGGATCCTTTCAAAATAACAATTGCCTCCTCAAATATCATATAGATCCGGTTAGCCAACGGACCTCATCCTCGCCGTGCTAACTACATCAATGGTGAATACTTTCGGCAATTTCTCGCAAGACTGCACTCCCTGGCAATCAGCAGTAATCTCGCCTTCACTCATCTTGACGTTTATATATTCAAACAAATGTCCTGGATCCTTACCTCATCAAAAATACTCACAAATACAATTCTCCAATAAATTCAGAAATTATAGGCCTACACAAATAATATGGCCTTTATAACTTTTGCACTGCGCAGGCATTCTCAAAACACACACTGTAGAACCGACCTCTCCCGTCGGTACCCAAAAACAGAATGCAATTAGTTCACACACTAGACCCGCCAAAAAAGACACGAGACTCGGTTATTTAAAAAACACAACTCAGTCTCGATAATTGCATGGGCTAGTCACACGAGCTTACTCACAGCTCAAGACAGTTCACAGCAAAAAAACATCTCCGCGATTTGAACTGACCAGTGTTCGCCACTTGGAAACTTCTCGATCACACGAGGGAATTCCCCTAATACATTTTTAACTTAACATCAGCTTAACCAAGCAACATAACCCGTAATCGAATCTATTTGCTTAACATTTACAAGATCACTTCCCCTTGATAATATTTACTCTGTAACAGTTGCCACACCGCCCGGGAAAAAAAATGATTTATCATTTTTTTATTGAAAATATAAGTCCCAAAAATTTAGAAATAAATGAAATTATATTATATGGCTACCAAAAATATGTACCTATAACAAATGAAAATAGTACATCTACCAGAAATATCAGCAATAAATGTAATATTACAACTAAAACATCAAACATAATCAATCAAATATCCCAATGAATGTTACCGATGTAAATTACAACAAAAGCATCAATCATAATACAAGCATACCAAAATTAATCTTAATAGAACACTAAGCTAAGTACATTTAGTACAAGTAACAACCAATAGAAAGTGAAAGAACAAGATCAAGCAACAGAAGAATGATCTGTAGTAAAGAAAAGTAAGAAATCAGAAAATGAGAAACAATTAACAATCCCACATAATAATCAATAAGTACGACAATTTCATGTACAATAAATACAAATTTACCAAAATACTAGTTACATTATACTAAGTTATATAATTCACTCAAGAATACAATGAATGAAAGTATAAGTATCGAAAGAAGAAGAAGTATACAAGTACAATGAAGAGAAACGAAGATGTAATACAGAAATATAAACAAGATATGAACACATATCGAAAAGACGACAAAAAGATAGAATGAAATGAAGGATAGTCAACAAAGACGAATGGAAAGCAAAGGTATGAACGCATAGAAAGTCAATGACAATACATACTAATAAATGTTTAGATCAAACAATATCTTTCAAAAATTAAATACAAACATGATTACAAGGCACAAAACAAAATGTCAAAGTATATCCATACTAACAGCACAAAACGAATAATTCATAACTAACCAAAGTCTAATAAGTAATTTAACTAAGTTACAAAAGTTATACTTAACTGAAAATAAATTATAAACCTTACACAAACAAATAATAGCATTTGCGATAACTAAGTTTTGACCTAACGCAAAATCAACCGCTAAATAATAAAAATACATCATAATCTCAAATAAGACAAGTTCCAAAAGAAGTAATATCCCTTTCAATCCTAAGGCACACAAAAATAAATTACAATGCCAAAAAACAATTTTTTTTTAAAAATTACCATACAAAATATTTTAAAACGATAAGTTATCAAAAAATCGAATTATTATTTAAGTAATTCTAAGTCATAACTAATAAACTAACAATGAAATTAACTTTTAACAAAATGAGAGAAGCATAAAGTATCTTATCTCTAGACAAACACTTAAATCAAAACGTGTAAGTTTTTCTTTTTTTCAAAAAATTACATCACCATAAAAAAACCTAAGAAAAATACAATGTCATCTGTATATCAACTTACCAACATACAAACATAACATAATGTTACAACAATCTGTCCATCTTTAAACAAATAAAAGTATCAGATGTGTCTATCAATTTTACCAAAAGAAAAAAAAAGTTCAATTTAATTTATAAGTTAATTCTGATTAACAATAGCGTTGAGCTTCAGTGTTATTTAACTATAAATTTATATCTTACTCAGCCTAGTATAAATCTAAAATTTAATGGAACAATAAGATATGAAAAAGTAGTCCTATAAAAATTATCTTCAAAGTTTTTATAAAAAATATTTATCAAATTAATTTGTTGCAAAAATGTTGAAAAAATCTTATTATTTAAATTCTAAGTACTATGTTCTGACAAGATCAATGTTTCTAACAATTTAAATACACAATTATTTCTGATACAGCAAGATAATTCTACAAAATCATATTACACAACATAACAATAAATCCACATAATTATCCTAACAATTACAGCTACAATCCGAAAAATATACAGAAAAAATGAGCACAGGTTTGACACCGCTCACTGCATTTATCAAAAATTACACACAAATTATTACCAACACATATGTTACACACAATCAAAACAGAATAATATACAATTGCATAAAAAATTGGACTGGTACATTCGAAACAGTCATATATGTTCCACACAAAAATATATATTATAGCAATCAAATGATTCATCAAAATGAACATCATAATGTTTCAAAGAAATTACAAATATTTTAATAGAACATCATATGATATATTATACACAGAATACAATAACATGTACTATTCTAACAAATAAATCAGCTGTAAAAAAAAAATATTCCCGTCAATCCGTCATTAATTCTTGATCCTTCAAAAAGTGACTCGTCAGATGTATAGCGAGACGCTAATAGGTTCTGCTTGATAAATAATCCACATTCTTCACGAATAATGTCAACAAGTGCGCCAGCTCATCACAACGTCGCACGCTACGAGACAATACAAATGAAAATTTCTATTAATCATCTGTTAGATCTAATAAGGAAAAACGGAAAATCAACTTTCACGTTTACCTATTCCTTGGGGTGAAGTAGAGTCTTGGCCCCTTTTCACACACCTCAACAAGTCCTCCTTACATCACAGAAGGCTTAGCGATCACTTGACCGTAACGAAAGTTCATCCCTGTTGTAGCCTGAAAAAATTTACTACGTTCACAAGAACGAGATGACCTTTCGACACCACTAGTGTGACAATCAATAGTGTTATTACTTTGCTTGTAAACAACCTTGCTCTCATGTGGAGTACAGCTAACCTTGTTACAATTTCTATAATTGCTGTTAAGAACATTGTTATTTGTTCTATTGACACAGTTGTACTGTTTCACATCCCAGTTAGCATAATTACGATTAGCATTTCCTCTTGGATAAAAATATCTACCAGATAGAAATGGCTTTTTATCAACAAATTTATTACCATATTGACACTCTTTCACATAATTATTTCCACTATAATTTCTAATACTCTTAGAATCACGATGTTGTGATCTGTCAAATTGTTTCTTGTTTTTAGGCAAAGAAACATTACTATATGAAGAAATCCCTTGGTACATTTTAACCTCAGGGTTATATCTCCTATCAAAAGTATTTTTTTCCTTGTTTGCGGCAGTGTGTTTAAGAAATGGGTCACACTGACTTGACTGGGTGTGACCGAAAGATTTAACCATATCTTTATTGTTTTTCACAAAATATGTTTCTTTCCTGGAATAAGGAGTTCTATTTTTCTTCCCTGCTATCAAGCCATCAGGGTTCCCACTTAATACCTTGTTTGTTTTTAACAACTTAAATTGAAATTTATTATTAATTCTTTTGTTATCTACAGGGTTATCTAATACTGTAGATTTTCCTTTGCTAGCTTGCCGCCAGGAACCAATATCACAAGAATCATCGGCATTGCGTTGAAAGTTATATTTCCCTCGGAAAGATTTCTGTCCATTATTCTTGCCTTTAGAATCTGCTTTATGTCTTTCACTGTCAACACTGACAGAAGACCACCTTTTTTTCTTTAAGAGAATGTCAAGTAAACCATCCAATCTCACTCTGGCTTCTGAAATTTGAATATCTCTAAGTGAAATGTCTGCACTTAATTTCTTGTTTAACATCTCAACTCTTAAAACTTTGCCGCTTTCCTCTGCTAGCAAATTTTTAATCTTAGCGACCTTCTCTCTCTCAGCTGTTAATTCTAACAATGTCTCTGTCTCATACTGCTCTTTATTTGCTCTCAACTGAGTCAACTCTAGTTGTAGAGACTGAATCTTAATATCATCATTGTTATTATACATAATCTCATCATTCTTCTTAAGGGGTACAATATTCATGTCCTTAATTTGATCACTGAGAATCTCATTATCATTCATCACCTCATGAAGCATTTCTATATAAGTTTGCTCATGTTCATTACTCTCAATTTTCAATTTCTCATACATCTCTCTCCTTTCTTGAAGTTCCTGAGTTAGATTTCTAACTTCACTATTGTTATCCTTAATCTGAGTTTCTAACTCTTTGATTTTAGACAATGCTACACTCAATGCTGTTTGAGTACTAGCAAGTTCTGAGTTTGATTTACATAAATCACTTGTAAGTTTAGACAATTTCTCATGTAACTCACTTACTTCAGCAGTACATTCTATGAAACTTTCCCTTTGCTCTAGGGTACTCTGTTTTATGTCCAATTGCTTCTTCTCTTCTAGTTTTCTTTTCCGATACCTCTTATCAATTTCATGACTTTCCTTTTCCCATAGCAGTTTTGTTATTTCAGTCTCAGTCAGCTCACGGTCTCCAAATCCTAATAGTTCACGGTATTTGTCATACTCACATTTTTATAAAGAGTTTCAACTGACTCAATGAATTACTGTACATCAATTCCTGTTATAGTACCTATATATAGCATACACTATCTATGCATCAACATATTGTACAATCAATCGATATAATTATCGACAACACAACGACAATTATCAACAGAATAAGTGATGGATAGTATAGGCAGACTTGCTGAAATGCAGAAAAGTGGCACAATCTACACAGAACAAAATCACTTATCTTAATATTCTTCTGTCCCTTCCGCCGACACACCAGATATCACAAAGTTCTGCAGATAAAACCGTTCAAGCGCAGAAAGGTACACAAACTAGATTTTCTTCTCTTCAGGTTCTTGCAAAAGTGTAGAATACGCTCAATACAGCATCAGCACACAGGAAACACAGCACAGCAACCTCCGTGATTTTTGACTTGAGATAATCTGCAAACGACTCTTCAAAACACTTCACATTTAGTTCAACTTGCCTGTCTACTAACAACATGTCAACTTCCCACTGTTATATTCTACCGTGTTGGACACAGTTAACCAACTAGGTCGAGGACCATGACACAATGTGAGGATACATAAGCCACGCCTACACAAGGCTCTCCTATCACGTGAACTCCATGGGTTTCATTCCGCCAAACAAACCGGCCCACCACTGTAACCGTAATGAAAGTTACCACTGTAAAGAAGAAATTTTGGGCCAGTGCGTGGAGATAGTGGTGAAGATTCCTTTTATGTTATTGATGAACTTATTATTACTGATCTGACTGACTTGGAGATTGATTAAATGGTGATGGGTGTTCCTTTAATGGTTACACTGTTCATACGCCCACACAGAGCAGAACAGTTTCTTATATCACGCGAATGTCAAAATATCAAATTCTGAAAAACTAAACATACCACTGCTACATATGAGATCCTGCTATTGAATTCAATCTGTTTGTTGACCTAGATTTCCGCCACCCAGGCTATTTATGCGAATGCGTAGGTGTAAGCTCCTTCTAAACTGAAAAACCACCACTGTTACTAATTGGTGGTTGACATCAGTGCACTGAATTAGACGTTTTTAATCTCATCTTAAACCTGAGTTTCTCATTTTCCTTTCTACTTTTTCACTTCAGATATAGAACATTTATTTTTTTCTTCAGTGGATTATGAATCTTGGTTTAAGTACACAAGGGGCTGGGAACAGGGGCTCAAGGAACACCCGGAACTTCCTGTTCACATTACTTCATATGAAGAACTTCAAGAGGTAAGTTGTCTCATTGCTGACTTATTTGACATAGTAACTTCGTATTCATGTTAAAGTGTGCTTTATATAAGAACTCCGAGAAGTAAGCTTTATATATTTATAGCCAAGGACAAGGTCACTTAACTGATGTTGCGAAACTACGAAAAAGACATTTTGCTAGCCCATTGCGATGGGCAACAGAATTTAGAACATTAAGTTTATACACAACAAACAAGTTGGCAGAATGGATAAATCAGAAGGAAATTGCCAACTTGGAAACTGTGACCAAGGTGGTGTGGGAAAAAACATGGAGAAGATAAAACTTTGAAATCATGATTCAAATGAGCTCCCCTCCCCCCCCTCCCCCCCCCCCCCATTCCAGGGTCAAGCATGTATATGATCTATTATATTTAAACATACGCCCTAATAAAACCAACTTACCTCGGATCTTCGATGAACGTGACGTGTCGCGCCACAACGATGGGAAATGCCCGTGAAACTTTTGAATTCATTTTGATTGTTCCGGTGCTTCCTTGGTTATTGTATGTCATTAGCTGGGTCATGATTCATTTTCGTCCTCATTTCTGTTCTCGTCTCCCATGGAGTCACTGGTCCCCTTGCAGGAAGCTTGCCCCAAAGCATGTATGTGCCTTTGTGGTTTCTGTAGCAGTCTATTTTATATCGTGAGCTTGCCATCCCCCTGCACAGCATTATATTTGTTGACTTTTACGTCACACCTGACGGAGCAGAAGACCTAACCCTTCTTTGTGCCCTGAGAGATTACCGCGAACTACATGGGCCGTCTGCATTGATTACTAAACCATATTTTCTGGACTTGATATCAAGCCTGGTTATTAGTTCCAGCAGATGTCGCTCTTCTCCAGCAAGAGGGACAGAAACAAACAGAAACAAGACTTCAGGACAGACATGAAGAAGACAGAGAAGATACGGAAGAGCATTAAGTGAATGTACAGGACAAGGAAGGCTAGATGTGAGTTTGTTGAAGGACTGTGCTCCGCAAGGATCTTAATTAACGAAAATGATGACGATAAAAAACATCAATAACATTAAATTATTTGAGAAAACGGAGAAGAGAGAATTGGTGAGGGTATCAAAGACAGGAGGAAATGGGGAACATATTGATTTGCAGCCTAGAATTGGTCGATAGGTAAGAAGCTATCGCCCCGAGCAGTTCTACAGGAGATCTGATGAGACAAAGAAAAAACAGGTGGGATGGCCAAGAAACATTGTCATCTCTTACATAACGAAACGTGACTCCAAATAGAAATATTTCCGTTAACCTTGTCAATATTAAGAATTAAATAAATAAATACTTACTTAAATGTTTATACAATAACAAACCTATCCTCTATCCTGTGCTGTTCTCATTCATCTATCATTTACTAGACACAGTATTAAGATCTTTATCTTGTGTAATCAGACCTATACTGTTAAATATGAAAGCTGCAGAAGTGATTGCGTCTATAATTAGTCTGGATCGTTCCGGAGTCACGAGAGGAGGTCATGCTAATGACGCTTGTCCACAAAGCACTATTTGTGGGGTGCCCAGTTGGCAGGGTGGATATTAATTATTCACTCCCGTTGCGAGGCGATGTTGTCGATCGGATGGTCCTGGGGTCGAGTCTCTAGAAAGCCAATCACTTCTCTTTAGTTTTCTATTGTCTAGTTTTCTATTTCTTTATTTCTCTCGAACGTCTTCTTCTTCTTCTCCGTACACTCACAGACGTCTGCTTGAATGTTCTCAAAGAAAGCAATAGTCAGTTTGAGGTTATTTGCATCTCCGTAGAGCTTTTCCACGAATGGTACTGGTGTCAGCCATATGCGTTTTCTCTGATCTGCATATGTTGGGCAACTTTGAAGCAGATGTTCAGCTGTCATTTTATCAGTGCCACAGTTACACTGATCGGTAGTTCCTATCTTTAGCTTGTTGGATAGATGGTATCCCAATCTGTTGTGACCCGTGCGGAGTCTGAAGATTACCACTTGCTCTCTTCTGTTGAGCTGGTAGTATGTATCATTTTGTGTGTGACCTGGATGCTCTACATCCCATTTGTTTCTGTATCTGATTCTGATAAAACTCTTCGCCTCCTCGAAAGTTACGCTTGCATCAGGCTGGGGTAGATTTCCACCTTCCTTTGCCAATCTGTCAGTCTCTTCATTGCCTGAAACATACCTTTACGTGCATTATTTATTTACTAGCAATAACCCGTCAAAATTGACAGGTTTTTAATTGCAGCCATCTTATCATTTTGATGCATAATAATAAGTCTGCAATACTTTAAATAACAGTTTTGCCTAATCCTCAACTTCCTTTTATTCTTAGTCGACGCCTAGGCCCGCTGATCAGTCTCGATAGTGAAATGGGCGCCTGTTAAATATAGATGAAGTTTGGTTACGCTCCATATGATTGCAAGCAATCCATTCTCAAGAATGGGATACTTGGTTTCCGTAGGTGTAAGTTGTCAATTAATATGAGGATTAGGCAATCTCAAAATAGGTGCCTTAGAAAAAATACACTTTAATGTAGTTTAAGGTATCAGACCACCAATCAAAAACTTACATTTTAAGGTTATTTTTAAGAAAATGATAAGTTAAATCCGTTTCCCGAATTAAACAGCACAGAAGAGTATCTTGATTTTCTGTTGATTTAATCTGCATTTCTGCTCCTTCTTGTCTCCAGTTCATGTACTGTTTATCAATCGTGTAGTTGTCTTCTTTCCATAATCGAACTGTTCATGCACACCTTCATTTGCGCACTTTTCTATTTTCGAGAGAGTACATTAACTTTCAACCACAGCTAAGGGGGTTCAACTGTGGTTGAAAGTTAGACAATAATTGTATTGTTTTCCTTATATGTGACCGACCGACCGACGTACTTACGGCGGGTATTATGGTATTGAATTGAACAATAGCTAAGAATAGAAGAACTGACCTAGTTGTATTCGTAACGCTGAACACGGTGCACTCAGTATTCTATGAGCAAAGATCAAGTTTAGACAAGTAGTCACATAATCTGTACTCATTAAATGACTATATTGAAGAAAAAATATACATATGTTGACAGACAAGACTGTTAACAGTGAATTTAGCATTCGATTAGCAAACTGTCATTTTGTAACTGATGACTTTTCAGAGAAGAAATGGCGTCATGAAAAAAAAACTTCACAAAAAAAAAAAAAAAACTGTTACGCTAAAATGTAAGAAATCATTTTACAGAATCACACATACAAACACACACAAAACCTTCAGTCAACAAGGCCTTCCTCAAGACAAAACGCAAAATAATTATGGAAATAAAAGAAATTGATTTAATTTTAAGGAAAATAAAGACATTAAACCAAACAGATCTTCTCGTGGGACACTTAGCGACGTATTCAAATTGGGGAGCAAAGGTAGAATAATGCAAAGAAAGAAATTAAACCAAATATGTCTTCTCGTAGCCCACATAGAGACGCATTCAAAGTAGAGGGGTGGGGAATGGGTGGAGAGTAGAAACATGCAATTTTTTTCCCATCGTGATTTATTCGTATAACGTTCTCATAGTCGTTGGGGGAGGGGGGGGGGGGGGGGGTCTGTGGAGACAAAGAAAAAAATAGGACTAATTCTCCCTCACTCATGTCGTAAGAAGCAATCACTTTGAGATTGTGTATGAGGTAGGCAAGTTGATCATGTAAAACCATTTGCTACAGAAATCACCACTACTAGATCACATGAAAACTTGGTGCAGTCTTCTTGCAAGAGAACCAGCTTCAGTGTGAACGCCAAACCTCTGTAGGGAGCAGACGTAGAAATACACGATCATGTTAACAGAATTGTGGTTGTTTTTGTTTCTTTTTTATTTCATCTTTAAATGTGTATGTTCAATATTGATATTATTACCCAGGGCGTCCCGTGGGCGGGGTAATTAGAGGATGGGGCTCTTGCAACAAATGTCCCGTGTTCGAATCGCATTGGATTCATGCTCCAGTCCTCCAAGCTGTAAATAGGTACCTGACTCTGCGTTTATATTTATCCTTTTATTACCCGACCCGGCTCTTGAGTTAGGGAAGGCAAAGGCAGCGATGAAGAGAACTGGCCATCCCCACCTCTCGAAGTTGGATCTAGTATAGTGTAGTCTCTAACACTTCACTCCCCTACGGAAGTATCTGTTATGGGACTACCTTGTTATTTAAACAAACAACTTGAACGCAGTCAATTCAGTTTTAGCGGTGAAGGTCATTGATTTTTTTTTAAACAATTAATTTCAGGACACTTTTGGTTGTTTGAAAAAGTTATCTAACTTCCTGGGGGCAGACGTCGATGATGCTTTCTTGATGAAGGTTGTGAAGAAATGCAGTTTTGACACCATGAAAGCCACCAAGGGGATGATTGAAGTTTTTGATGAGGACAACAGCTCTATTATGTACAGGAAAGGTAAGCGTGGGTATGTCGAGTTGATACATCAGCGGTTGAAATTAAGAGGAGTAGGCCGTCTGTTCGATACGGCTTAAAACAAAATTCAGACGCAGTAAAAAGGGATAAGTGTTAGGAACCATAAACCTAACCCTAACCTTAATCCTTGTCGCGAGAGGTTCAGATGTTATTAAAATATAGGATATCCCAGACAAAAAGATGTATCAAAGGATACCAGTATAGCGCCAGATAAGAGACTGGTCTTATAAGAAATACCCCCTTCTCTGAAAAGAGTAAGGGTGTATCGACAATCAAGTTAGGGTCAAGCTATATAAACCTTTAAGTACGATGATAGTGAATGTCACTGAAGGTCTAAGTGCTGCCTCTCCAGATCCCACCCTGAATAATGGTTATTATATTTATTTTGACTCTGCTAGGGGATAAATTAATTTAATAGATATGTAATATACATACAAACAGAACCTAACTTAAATTGAATAATTAAGTAAGACTGAGTGTAAATATTTACAATTTATTGATCCAATACCGTTTCTCTTTTCGGTAAGGAAAATAAAGAAGTCAAAGGTTATTTACATAATGAAATAAATATGCATGGAATTTTTCATTTCCACAATAGGTAATTATAGTGAAGTTATCTTTCAAATGTCAATTTCTTTCTTTCACATAAATAGTTATCATTATCACTGGACTGTAAGGTTGATATATTTTTAGTAAAGTCCTTCATAAGTCATCATTACAATGTTTTTAATATGTGAGGTTTCTTTATTCTTATATGTGGCTGGATTATTTTAATATGTGGCTTCTATGTTTTAATATATGTGGCAGGATAGTCTGATCAGTGGAACCAAGCGTCCACTTATCTGTGACAATAAGGAGCATCCACTATAGCCAGGATCACACAGTGACTGTGACTCCAGGCTGGGAAATCTTGGTCGAGTTCTAAGTGTATAGAGAACTTTATGCACCAACAGGATTCCTCTCACGTGAATGTCTCGTCAACTCGTGGTAATAACAGGATGAAACCTGGAAATATATAATAATCGCAATCCTTGTATGGTCCAGCACTATTCCATACATACACCCACAACAATACGTATAAACAAAATTCAGACATTGTGCTAACAGTTTGCACAAGACAATTTACCTCAGTACCACCTACAGCCAGTTCGATGTGATTATATTTTCCTTATAAATCATAAGTTGATCCAATTGTCCATACTATGCTTCCTTACAATGACGTGGTTAAGTACAAATTATGAAGTAACACCTTGATTAATACATGTAAACAATTCCGGACATCCTTTCTTATGTTCCTGTACAGTGTGACGTTCCTTTACGAAATATTCCATCAAATACATTATTAAACTTACAGTCGTAGATTCTGCCCTAATTCTCAATTATCCTACACATTCCCAATGCTGGCTTTCGTCCCTAATAGTTAACACATGCTTGCTTTCAAGCCGGCAGCACACTCGTCCTGTAATTTTTTGTCTTAACACAGATAACACACTACCGAACACACAAGTGGATTATACACAGGAAAAGTACATAATTATAGGCTACATATATATACATTTCTCTTACCCCCTTCGCGTTCAATGTGTAGAAATTTTAAACTCTATTATCTTTCTTAATTATGGATCGATTTTACTCATTTAAAATTAGTATTATACTGGTAATTTATCTCTATCAGACCAGCTAAAATTTATTTAGTTAGCAAAATGCATTTAAATCTCTGCAGCCTTTAACTAACTATATTGGGGACTACCCTGATGTAGAAATGTCAATTAAAACGATTTTTCTCTTAGAATAACATATTACAGTATTTGAGGAAGTCTTTACACATACCTCTTAAGTAATATCCCCGTTGTTTAAACTAGCTATAACTTTCGTTTAAATATCTTTAGTCTTTGAGAAATTAAATATCTCCGTATTTTCAGTTTTACCAACGGGCTGATCACCCGTTTGCCAGTCACTTCGATTACGGAAACAACAGCAAATGGATTGATTTGCCGTTGCCCTAAGGACGCCAATAGGCGTGATGGGAAACAATGGCAAAGAAAACCTATCTGCTGTTGCCCTAAGACGCCACTAGGCGTAATAGCCACTGACTGCTTTGACGGTCGGTGGCTAAGGACGGAAGAAGAAGAAGTATTTTCAGTTACACAAAATATGCCTCTATGTTAAGCATAAAAGGTTTCCTTATACATACCAGAAAAAGGAGCGTTCTCATTGGTTGTTATATCGGTCCGTGTTATCCTATTATTTTGAGCGGTAAATATGACCGGAGTTATTCGAATTCATGATGTGAAACAGACGTCATCTCACGACAATCCTAACTCTTACGACGTTGGCAACTTATTTGGATGGCTTCCAGGAACACGACCCACTGTCATTCATTTCAACCAAAATTTGTTTTTACAAGTTTTTATTTTTTAAATGGTCTTTGGTACGATATGACTGAGCTAGAGGTGTACGCATAACCAATTCTTGAACAGTCATCTTCAACTTCTTAAATAATCCAATATCTAGTACATGCGTATCACCGTTTAATAACGTCCACTTACTTGAACAATAACATACTTCTTTGATATCTTTACGATCGAGGATTCACATATTTCATTTCACTTCCGCTGCCAATTACTTAATCGCTATCGTTCGTCGATCCTTGGATTCCACACTGCTTGTTATATATAATTCAAATAAATATATTCCACTTCCTTTCAATTACATGTGGTTCAATCGAACTGTGGTAAAGTGGGATGTTATAAATAGTTATAGGGGACTAGTGTACTGACTGAGATCAGCTGTGAAGGTATCTGTATCTAATAATGTGGAGTATTACAGATAACCTTACTTGCTACCACATATATATATATCTCAGTCAGACCTATTCTGAAATATTGTGATGACTACGTTATATGTCTAGGGTATGTATATGATGAAGTGTAAGTCACAACAACAACAGACAGATAAACAATTTAATTTATTCCACCACACTTGACAACACTGTGACACTCACATACATGGAACATTCTATGAGACTATCTTAAACGAGTCAGTTTGAAAAGTCAAATATATATATATGTATTAATTTCTTTACATAGAGATATCCTGATTCAACTACACAGTGAACCAGGAATCACAATCAATATTCTTACAAGTAGTATGTACACAGTTTATCAATTTACTCTTGTTATTGACATATTTTATTATTCTTATCTTATGTGTGTAAGTTGTGAAGTAGTAATATGAGTTAATACTGGTTTTGTTTTTCAAGCTAGAGTGTTGTTTGTCATCATGACTTCAAGTGTCTTATCATTGGGAAAAGTTCACAGTTCCTGTCAATTTAAACAGTTTATATTCCCTCTTTATTTACTGTCAATTTTAGAGGGGGGGGGGGGCACATAATGTTGAGCTCCATGGCCACACTTTCTTAACTTTCGTGATGACTGCAGTAAAAGACTCCTCTGCTCGATTACTTCAATGAGTTCTGGAGCCACCTCACTGGTCGCTATCTGGACCCAGTAGTATGCTGTCAGCCTCAGGATTCAGTAACTCAGGCCAAATGCTGCCTCAATGACTTTTGACCACCGTCCCTGAAACAAGAAGGTTGTACCTCCTATTTCAAAACTAAGTCATAATCCATTTCCACAATGAGCACAATACATAACAAACACTTGTGTTCAGTGCTGTAGGCCACTGCTAGCTTCATCTGAAACAAATTACACCAGTATACTATTTCCTAATGGTTACTACGCCTCTGCCATTCCAGCATTATTTCTTCCTAGTCCATAAGATAGGTGTCAGTGTACTGTTTGGCAATCCCATGCAGGAAATAATAAACAGTTTCGTTGACTGGCAATGAATAGGCACAAATTCCGATCTGCCTCTTGTCCCAGGCTTTTATTTTAGAAAAAAATATGCCCTGGTGCTCAACGCACTGTTCTTAGTAGGTTTATTACAAGATGTGGCAAGGAACAGACGCTCTGAACTGACTATATTGGCAGATCTAACCAATCATGCCATGTCTACACATCTTTTCAAAAAAGTACCCCTTCTATTCGTTTCCCATAACAACAAAAAAACTAGTATTTGCAGTCCAACTAATCGTGTTTAGTCTTACATCTCATTCCCGCCAATCAAATAGGAGTTAACATGGTAGGCTATTTCCGTAACGTAATGTTTTTCAAACACGTTATAAAAAAAATTTTTATGAGCAGAAATGATTTCATGCTGTCAGGCACCCCCACTATTGTATTTTGGCCATAATTATTTTATTAACAGACTAAAGGCGTAACACATAACATATTCTTGGCTAGCAAGTCCTGCCGTACAATAATATATAAGTTAAAGCGAGCTACATGGTGGCGTTCAAAATATGTGTTTTCCAAAGATAGTCGTATATTTGTTTTTTACCACGCGTTCACTTCTTTGTCATAGGGTGTCTTCTGTACTTTCAGGAGCTTAGATGTAATTCAGTAGAATTTCATATTTCCTAATAAGCATTTTTCATGTTTTAAAACCTGATTCTTGTAGTAGTTGTAGTGTTTTTCTGACACTGTTTATTTGAAAAAAAGTTAGTGCAGGCCTTACACGTGGGATTGGCGTTACTATTAATCGCGCGACGCGTGTAGTGTTGCATGCGTCCTTGCTTCCAGTCGTCCCTCTCTCTCTCTCCTGCTTTATCTGTCTTTTAGTTACGCCGTGTATGGAATGAATGAAATATTAAATCTAGGTCAGCTGCGTATCTCAAGGTTTTTCTTAGAAAGGCAGTACACGTTTCATTGAAGAAAGCGTGTAGTAATACAGTAGGCTTTTACTATCAACGTGAAAGCGTTACAATTTGCAGACGAAGCAGAAAACAAGGGGGATTTCGAGTACAGTCATTGTGACAGCACTGTTCTTTACCATTCTTCTTTCCTTTTATTAAATTTATTTGTTAGGCTTTGCATTTACGTTTTAATTTATATATGTGGATTAGAATTTCTCACGACACGAACATGATCTAGATACGGATCATACACACATTGTAAGTCCTTTGGGACACCTTCACAATCATCGGACACTGCTGGTGCATCAGTACACAAACCAATAATCTCCACTCGTTACCCCAAACAATTACACGTCATCCTCACAACCACGCATAAACACATTGGCATCCATGCCTTTTTGTGAATCACATAGTCTTCAAATATATCGACCTATGTGATGTTGCCGTGAGTGTGTAATTTTAGAGTATTTGTCGATTAAGACAAAGTGAGTGAACTGCAAGATTTATAGAGAAAACACAGATAAGGCGTGAAATTAGGGAGAAGAAGATTTGGAACGCAATCACTCTTTCCAAGCCCACAACTCACTTCTGGAGTCACAGACAGATAGAGAAATAGTAAGAGCTTAAAGAGGTATGGATGAAGGTCTTGAACAGCGCTTTAACAAAAAGGTTAAAATTTATTAAAGTTCTCTTTAGCTTGAATAGAAGAAAAGTCTAAAATCTCAGCAATTAATAATTGATCAAATAACAAAGTTAACAATTACATCAATTCATACATCAAGGAAAACACACAAAGCCATTCTGTAGAACACCGACAAATGAAATAAACAGAGGGTTAACAGTCCTTAAGCTAATTGTAAAAAATACAAAATAAAAAAATACAGTCAGTGTCTTTATGTTCAAATCCACTGGAGCGCTGTACTTGCGCCGTCTTCACAACACAATTCTAATTTTGGCTTAAACCAGCATTTGGCTGTTAGTTTTACTATGTCTATATTCTGACCACTAATACACGCCGGGTCTGTACTGACCAGAAGACATAACAAATCGAGGTCATCTCAAGGCCACAGTCTGTTTTGCCGCTATATCTTGGCGCGGTGAATTAAAGTAACGTGCCTTGTATATGGAACTCGATGCGTAATCCGGTTTGGTCTGATTTGAGACCTTTTGTTGGAACTGGGTAGTCCGTTTAAGAACACAGTCAGATAATTTCCATAAGCTGGCAATGCTGTGTAAGATGAGATATTGGCTACCACTAAGCTCTGACTTGTACTAAATAAGCGAGTAGGAAACCACAACTGCACAATACATGACGTCAGGCTGAGTCGTTGGTTCTACACTGCCTTGAAGGGTATTCACGTAATTTTTCCACCTGTTTAGTGAGGTTAAGCGAAATATAGTTGACAGGTTCTTGTTGACACTCGTCGCGTTATCTGCTTACTGTAAGACCGTTTGGCAGAAAAAAGAATGGTGAATTCCCTCCGTTGCGTACGTGTAGTCCTTTGCTTTAACAGTGGGGTGTTACCTGTGGTTACCTGGAACTAAGATCAAATAAACACCCTTTACCTCAAGCAAAATAAAATCGTAACTTAATGTTATAGTTCAGTGTTTGTTTTATTATTGCTAGGCAAATCTCTGGGCTGTCTCTTTCCTCATGAGTTTTCCTTCCTCCTGTTACTTCCACATTGTTGACTGCGCTACATTGGCACTGAACAAATTTTTGAGGAGTTGTGACAGAAAAAAAAACTCGCAAGTCACTGCTATCAGTAATATGTACACTAATAACTAAGCATATATGATATGACAAATGTCAACTCACTCCGAGATACGAAGAATTTTAACGACACGATCGAATCTTATGCTCCCAATTGCCTGTGTCTCATTCGGTTTATCCTCGGGTCCAGTTTGTTAACGAATGTAAAGACAGTAGCCTCTATCAGGCCTATATAGTCCTGAAACGGACGCTGACCTGGACATCTGCGTTCGTGTGCTTTATGCAGGTGTTTGGGCCACTCCACTTTCTAGCGTAACCCCGAGTAACATAAACATTAGTCCAGAATCTACATCAGAGACACCAAAATTCCCTGTAATTCCTAACGTTACCCAGCTTTCAAAGGGTTGACTCTCTACGCCGCTCAACTACAAGAGCTCCTTTATTAAGGCACCCGCCCGTGCATCGGCTAGAGTAGTCAAAACAATACTACGTGTGAGGAACATCCAATGGGCTGGCGTACTACAAACATGCACGCAGGTGTGCCTTATGCAATGTATCGTACGCTGGATAAGAGCGCCGACAACTGAGGACTGAGCAATGAGTTTATAATGAGGGCCAGAAGCGAAATCAAAAGCCAGACACGCCTTGGGGGAGGGGGGGGTCTGAGCGGAAAATAACAAGACTACGGCCGCGATAGAAGAATTTGAAAAAAAACGTAAGTTCATATAGCCGGTAAGAATATAAAACTTTATAGAGTAAGGCCATGAGAGGGGCTGGGACGGATTGGAAAATTCAAATTTACTACCAATGTGCGACAGGTGCGCAAAAAGGCTCTTAACAGTCACCCAATATCTTCCAGGTACGATAATTTCACTTGAAAAGGTGTGTTTATCTTATGTGCCTTGCATAATTGCTTTGTAATGCGTGACAGAACAAATTAACAAAACTGCAAATAATAGAAATAGTATAATAAGATCACCAGTGTAGAATTGAGTGAAAGAATCCATAAAAATATCAGTGGAACACAATGTGATGAGAAAATGCTGCTGTTAGATAGGAAACGCTTTGAGGAAATGGTTGATAGTATTACAAGGCGGGTTCTTGTTCTTCAATTCCCAATGTAAGAGACATAGAGAAAGCCTAAAAACACACACAGAGAAGGGATTTAGACATATGGGGCGTCCACATATGACATGCAGTGAAGGGGGAGGGGTCAAAATTTTGTGACGAGAGGGCGAGGGGAAGGGGGTGGCTTGAAAAAAATGTGACGTCACACAAAAATACGAATGAGGATCTCTACTTTCATAAATAATGACGGAACAAAATAGATTTTGTAACCTCTATCTTCATAGATTACTTTTGTCCACAGTAGTTAATAAACTCCCGCAAGCACGACTCATATTAATCCAGTATTGTAATCTCAGCTGAAGTATCGGATAAATGTTATAACCTTTAACTGGTTTAAATTGTTTTTAATTATATATTTCTCTGTTTTAATATAATGTAATAAACATCTGTCCAATTATCTATGTTGATCAGAAAGCAAATAGGTTTCTAGTACGTTCAATGGAGGAGCCTGTTACATTGCGGCGGTAAATGATAACGAAGGGAAATAACTCAATGATAACGACTTCCGTTTTCAAACCCTTGAATTTTTGTGGATTTGCTCTCGTTTAACATTATCTTACGACATTGGGAGAGTCCAGAACTCGGGTTTCCCTTCCTTATGTGTTATTAATGTTTATACAATACCAGAAACCTACCCTCTGTTCTATACTACTGTCCTTAAGTCTTCTATCATTTACTGGACACAGTATCAAGGTCTTTGTCTTGTTTGGACTGACATATACTGCTGTATAGAGGAACAACAGAAGTGATTGCGTCATTAATGGGCTGAGTTGCCCACTGTATACTTCCGGTGTTATCTTGTGTTTCGCACTGATGTTTGTCTAATATTAATGCACAATATTTTAGCTCTGCATGGTTGAAGAGCCCCCTTGGATGGCGGGAAATGCACACGGTATGCCACGCACTTCTTACTCCTAGCTTGCGACCGGATTTGACGATCCTTTAAATGCAAGCCAGGTTGGAGAAACTGGAGCTCATGACTTCAACTCAGCACATTCCGGAATGGCAGAAAAGATACAGGAAAAGCCTAGATCTACAGTGTAGATAATACCAAGGAGTCTCCAACTTGGTATTGGCTGCAAAAGAGCGTAAATCTCAGCAGCCCTAGTTAAACAACAACAACAATCTTACGAAATTGTTATATAAGTCAGAATTGAAGTTATTGCCGTATTTATTTTACATTTAATTTATATTTTATTGTTTGAAATTAAATAAAGCCATAATGAGCAATTTCTCTTGATCTCCATAGAGAAATCGCTCATTTTGGCTTCATTTAATTTTGATAGCATTACAAGGCAGTCCTTGTTCTGGAACCCCCAGGGCAAGAGAGGCAGAGGTAGACAAAGAAGCACATGGAGAAGAGAGCTGGAAACAGAGGTGAAAATGATGAGGAGAACGTGGAAAGAACTTGAGATGATGGCACATGACAGGAGGACTTGGCATGTGTTTGTTGAAGGCCTATGCTCCTTTGGGAGTGGAGGGTTATGAATGAATGAGAATGAGCGATATTTTTTGTAAGTTTAGCAACATTTAACAGACATTTTATTTCCAACACGTGACACACATCAGGGAGTGTTTTCTCTTATTTTCTAAGTTTTATGTTTTCCACTTAATTCTCACTTTCTTTCCCTTCTGGTTTTTGTTTGTTTGTCCCTGACGAAGACCTTGTGGTCGTAGCCTAGGTTTTTTTCTTGTCCTTTCTCCTAATAAGACGTATTACAGTTTTTTTTTTTTTTTGTTTTTTTTTTTTCATTCTACCAACATTTAACCAGCAAAGTAGTCTATGTAAAAGCCTGATTAATTAAACACTAACGGTACAGGTAGTCCAGTTGCAGATATAGCCGTAGGGGAGTGAAGTGTTAGAGACTTCACTATCCTAGGTCCAACATCGAGAGGTGGGGGTGAGCAGTTCCCTTCCTCGCTGCCTTTTCCTTCCCTAACTCAAGTGCAAAGTCAGGTACCAATTTACAGCTGGGTAAACTGACGCGTGTCGGTACCGTGAATCAACCCGGCACCTTTGTCTCGAGAGACCAGCGCTCTAACCACTCAGTCAATGGGACGCAATTTACACTACTTTACTAAAAATATTTTTCTTATATCTGCACAAGTTAACTAATTTACGTTCGATTACATTCTTTCTTCTCAGTATTAAAAATAATAATAATATTAATTGGGGAAAGGGGATGGGTGGAGGTTAATAGGAGATTTGTGACGTGACTTGGCCCGGAGGGTGGGGAGGCCCTCTGTTTTTAAAACCACATGGGACAAATTTAAAAGATGGAAAAGGGAAAAAATGGGTGACGTCATATGTGGGCGACCTCGTAGACAGGAAGGGGACAAAGAAGACACTGAAAGAGCTTGCTTAGATAGCAGACGACATGAAGTCAGATAGCACACGACATGAAGTCAGATAGCAGACGACATGAAGTCAGATAGCAGACGACATGAAGTCTTGGTGGGTGTTTTGTGAAGACCTGAGCTTCACAGAGAGCTGGGAGGTAATGAAATGAAAATAACAAGAAGATAGCCACAACTTCGTACATGTTAAACCACACAAAGTTCATTAGTCCTCACAGTTCATATCCTCTGTGCGGGAGCAGATTATGGTTTCTGGTTGTGTGCAGCAAATGAAAATCATGTTTAAAAAAATCCCTCGATAATGGTGGTCAGTATTATCCAACCCAGGGTTTCATAACCTTTGTGTGTATGTGTGTGTGTGTGTGCATTGACTCTATTGATTGTCCGGTGAAAGCTCTTGACCTTCTGCACTGTCCGATGAAGGGTGTGGGCCTTTTTATCCGATGAAGGATGTGGACCTTTTTATTGTCAGATGAAGGCTATGGACCTTTTTATTGTCCCATGAAAACTATGGACCTGTTTGATTCTCCCATGAACGCTATGGGCCTTTTTGATTGTCCGATAAAGGTTGTCGACCTTTTGGATTGTCCAATGTAGGCTATGGACCTTTTTATTGTCCGATGAAAACTATGGACCTGTTTGATTGTCCGATGAAGGCTGTGAACCTTTTTATTGTTCGATGAAGGCTATGGACCTTTTTTGTCCGATAAAGGCTGTGGACCTTTTTGATTGTCCAGTGAAGGCTATGCGCCTTTTTATAGTCCGATGAAAGCTATGGATCTGTTTAAATGTCCGATAAAAGCTACGGACGTCTTTTGGAGAAAAAAATTATCATAAAAGCATAATGAAAAAGAATTTTACATTTTAAATTTTAGGTTATGTGCGCGCACCCCCATTCCGGGGTCCGAAAGAGAAACAAAGAATAGAAACACTATTCCCTACCGTGCATGTCGTAAAAGGCGACAAAGAAGGTTGGGCTTGGGGTTGGTTACTCCATCGTAAAAACTGTTAAACCATAAAACCTTCAAGAAACAATGAACAAGTCAACTAAGGAAAATAAAACTCAGAAGTCCAAAACAGGAGAAGGTCCTCTGGGAAAGAGACAAATGAGGCACCACAGAGAAAGTCGACAGGAGTCAGTGTTGCTGACTTAACCTTCTTTCTTCTGGGAAAACCTGAAGATGTTCGGACATTGAACGGACAAGGGAACGAACATGGACCCACTAGAATATATTCATGGACCCCCAAGGCGTCCGCTGACACAGGTTAAGAAACCCTCCACTTTCCCCCTACCTGTGCTTTCCCCCTACCTGTACTTTCCCACTACCTGTACTTTCCCCCTACCTGTACTTTCCCCCTACCTGTACTTTCCCACTACCTGTACTTTCCCCCTACCTGTACTTTCGCCCTACCTGTACTTTCTCACTACCTGTACTTTCCCCCTACCTGTACTTTCCCCCTACCTGTACTTTCCCCCTACCTGTACTTTCCCCCTACCTGTACTTCCAATTCAAAGACACCAACATATGAAACGTGAAACACAGAAATTATCATTCGTTTCCCCATTGCTCTCTAGGGAGCATCGAGCCTCAACTGTAGATGGCCTCACAGAGCCTGCACCAAAGCATATATATATATATGGTAGTTTATGCAGCAGTGTGTGTGTGCACTAAGTTGTCAGTGGTAACAGAAGTGATTATGGAATGGAACCAGGGGCCATTTGAACAACGCCATCACCTCACTTGTTGGTTCTGGTCATCATATACGCATAAACTATCGTAAAAATCACTCTCGTAGTGCGGTGATGTTCTTCTTCTTTGATCCTTAGCCGCCGAGTCAAAGCAGTCAGTGGCCATCACGCCTAGTAGCGTCTTGTAGGGCAACAACAAATTGATTCCACTTTGCTCGGTCGGTGGCCATCCTTCGTACAGTGCCCCAACTCTGGTTCATTCTTTGCATCTCAGCCTCCACAGTCCTCCGCCAGGTTGTTTTTGGTCGGCCTCTCTTTCGCTTTCCTTCAGGGGTCCATAGCATAGCTGTTCTTGTGATGGCATCGGGGTCTCTTCTGAGGACATGGCCAACCCAGCTCCAGCGTCTGACAGCTATGATGGTGTGCATGTCCTCTTGCTTGCTCCGAGTAAGCAGATCTTGGTTGGTGATGGTATTCGGCCAAAAGATTCGGAGAATTTTTTGTAGGCATGTTGTGGGAAAAGAGGACAATTTAGACATTTCCTTCTCTGTAACTCTCCAGCTTTCCGCAGCATAGAGAAGTACAGAAAGCACACAACTCTGATATAATCTTAATTTTGTGCTTGTGCTGTACTGAGAGGACTTCCAGATGTCAACAACATGGGGCACTTTACGAAGGATGACCGCCGACCGAGCAAAGTGGAATCAATTTGTTGTTGCCCTACAAGACGCCACCAGGCGTGATGGCCACTGACTGCTTTGACGATCGGCGGCTAAGGATCAAAGAAGAAGAAGATCACCTCACTACGAGCGTGAATCGCGAAAATACACACAGTCAACTAAGCACCCCTACCCCTTCAAGTGCCTCAATATCCGTGGTCATTTTTACGATAGTTTATGCGTATATGATGACAAGAACCAACAAGTGCCAGTGGAACAAGAGATGAGAAAAAGATGATGAAGATGTATAGGACACATTTTGAGGAAACCTGATGATAGCATTACCAACAGTCATTGTTCTGAAACTCTATGGGTAACACAGGTAGATAGAGGCCAAGACACGTACGAGAAAGAGAAATGGAGACAGACATGAAGGGTATGAAGAAGACATGGACAGACCTTGAGCTGATGGCACGGGACATGAAGACTTGGCATAAATTTGTTGAAGGCCTATGTTCTTGTGGAGCTGCAATGTGATGATGATGATGATGATGATGATGATGATGATGATGATGATGATGATGATGATGATACGCATATATGAATGCCTGCCACTTACCTATATTCGTTTATTTACTACTCACAACCCTCAGGTTTCCTTCACTATTTATTTCTTCATAATCCTCGACTTTTCCACCACAGGTCAAGTAGGAGACTGGAAGAACTGGTTCACAGATGCTCAATCTGAGCAGTTCAATGCGGTGTTTGAAAAAGAGATGATGGGCACCCTGGCACATGAGCTGTACTCTCACATCAAACAGAGTGTGCAGAGCCAGGGACTAGACAGGAATGTAATTGAAAATCACGCTTAGAAAATCCTATTTTAGCATCAAATATGTCTGTCTTCCACGTCGCTGGTTATGGAAATAACATTTGTTCTTGAGTAGTGTTTAGTTTCTATTCTTCCATGCTGTTTTGTTGAAAATATACTATTTATGATAGCGGCCATCCACTGTTGGATGTTGGATAGAAAATAGTTCCCAGAAATGGAGAAGAGAATTGGTGAACCAGTGGTAAGGAGGGCACACGACAAGTTATATAGTTAACTGCACCGTTCTCGGTGATAACTGTAGAAGAGAACTGATAGGTAAGTCACCTTTTTGCTTCACCTATCCTATGCTCCAAGGGTGTTATATAAATGTGTGAGTGCAGCTCGTATTTATTCCCTACCAATTTTAAATTATTAATATTTCTTTAACCACACAACAAAATTATAACTGGAAATTTAAATAATTCAATAACTGCAGGTATAGACAAATCAATGCACTTTATTAATTAATGATGTATAGTATAAAAAAAGCACCTAGGTATATCAATATCTTACAAGATTTCAAACAATTTACCAAACTATACTACTGGACAAAAGTTAAGGGCCGCCATTCAGTTTAGACAAGGTTTATATAATTGATTGGCAAACTGTAAAGACAAGTGAAAATGTCATTAAAACTGAGCTCAGAGAAATGTGTATACATTTCTGTGTGTACTAGGTTAATTCTTTTAAAATGTCCAAAAATTGGGTCACTTTAACCCGCACGTGAAAATTGCCATTGTTGCTGCAAAAACGTGTGTTTTGTGCAACATGCCCCACTAGTTCAAAAGGTAAAAAAGTGAGTTGAATTTGAATGCACGTGGAAAATGATCATCTGTAAAGAGTGTTCGCCGTTGGTATGCAATAAATCAGTATGACAAGTGGTCGAAATGATCACTGCATTAGCCATGCCACCAAGGAGAAGTCTCAGCACTGTAGACCGTGGCCGAGCCATGGCATGGATTCAGGATGGTCAATCTGTTCGTCGTGTTGCAAGACGTTTAGCAGTGTCCCACTCTACCATTCAGAGACTTCTTGAGAGATTTCAAGCTACCGGACATTTGGAAAATCGACCATGCTCAGGAAGAATTATATAAACCTTGTCTAAACTGAATGGCGGCCCTTAACTTTTGTCCAGTAGTATATATTGTCACTGTTTGGTCGTTTTCATCATGTTATTGGCTTATGTGTCTTGGTTTGGGCTTTTCACGATAAGTTGTACTTAACGTGCTTGATACGTTGTAGTAGCTGACTTCCCTCGGTCGTTAAAACACCTGAACATTGAAGACGCTATGCTTATGCCAGGAACGGTGTTGATCCATTGTTAGACAGTACACACTTTCCAAAATTGTGTCATGTTTGTCATCACTAGTTGAACCGGCAAAAAAGGACCATGTTATGGTATCTGTGGTTTATAACCAAGACGCCCCTCTGATGCTGACTGGCCACTGTTGATCAAACTTCTTATTCCGACAAAATTGTCTTGAGGCTGTGGTTAAATCAGTCAAAAGGGGGTACATTGTACAACCATACAATACATTTAAGAATTTTGACATCAATTACATACATTTTGTAAACCCAGTCATGAATAACCCCCTTTGGCTTAGCGTTATGCCAAAGTTAGCAAAATTGTTTCCCTTACAATACATCGACAACATGTGCCGAAATAAAAGACTTGAAAGAAAAAGAGAACATGAATGCTTTGAGCACAACGCCAAAAAGCAAAACTCCATGAAGGACTGTAACCGTTTATTGCTAGCGTTAGTCTGTCCTAACAAGGACGTCTAGCTGAGCCAATGCTGTCCAGGATTGAGGTTATATAGTGATGGAAGCCATCTTCCTTCAGGCACAAGGCAAGATATATCCATGAGGATTTAAGTTAAGCATAACAATTATTTTAATTATTCACCAATTTTAAATATACATTAATTCACTACGATATGTTGTACACTTTATATATATATATATATATATATATATATATATATATATATATATATATATATATATATATATATATATATATATATATATATATATATATATATATATATATATATATATATATATATATATATATATATATATATATATATATATATATTATATATATATATATATATATATATATATATATATATATATATATATATATATATATATATATATATATATATATATATAAATAAAATACAAGAAATGATAAGAAGGTTGAACTTGAAGAAACACCACTAAAGGATGTAGAATCGTACACATATCTTGGCAGTCATATAGACAAAGTTGGAGGGACAGACAGTGATATCAAAATAAGAATACAAAAAGCAAGAGGAGCTTTCATTGCATTGGGAAACATATGGAGAACAAGAGAAATCAAGTCCAACACGAAAATAAGAATCTTCAACTCGTATGTCAAGTCAGTCGTCTTGTAAGGCTCTGAGACATGGAGAGCAATAAAAACAACAACTAAAAAGCTACAGACTTTTATAAACGGGTGCTTGCGTAGAA
The DNA here is from genome assembly GCA_024509875.1 of Oreohelix idahoensis. Lineage (NCBI taxonomy): Eukaryota > Metazoa > Mollusca > Gastropoda > Stylommatophora > Oreohelicidae > Oreohelix > Oreohelix idahoensis. The sequence goes on along the minus strand of JAMPIV010013927.1, from coordinate 131,510 downwards.
TAGAAGGACTGAAATGGTATGACAAAGTCACAAATGTGGAACTGATGACAAGAACCAGACAAGTGTCAGTGGAAGAAGAGTTGAGAAGAAGACGCTGGCGATAGATAAGACACAAATTAAGGAAACCTGTTGATAGCAATACAAGGCAGTCCTTGTTCTGGAATCCACAGGGAAAGAGAGGCAGACATTGTTTTTAAATTTTAAAAAAATCTAGCTCAAACCTAAACAATACACCAGAACGACAATACACCAGATGTCTTCTTTATTTGGACATGTGTCCTAATATAAACGACGTCATCCGTGTGTCTGGGTTGAATGGGTCGAGTCTCGCCAGAAAGAGAAACTTTTATTTTTAAAATGCAGCTCAACACAATCACTATGTCTATTATATTAGAAGTATGTATCACAGAAAATAATCGTGTTTTTCTTTTCTTTTTCTTTATTTTATTTTATTTATTTATTTGCAAGTAACAATGTATATGTGTTTGAAAAGAACGTGCTACGAAAAATAATAGCAAAAACGTTAAAAAAGGATGAGGTGGGCTATTCTTTCTTGGTGCGCCAGGTCGGAAAAGGAAAATGTGTCTTATTAATTTGCTTCTTACTAAAACTCGGAAGCAGAATAAAATTGCTTTTGCGGTTCCATCATAAGAAATAAGAGTTATTTGTGTGGAACACAGCTAAACACATTGACTCAGTCTTTTGTATTAGGAGTATTTTAATGTTATTCGCGAGTTAATGTAACGGACGGAAATTGTGTCTTGGATGAACAAAGCATACTTACTTAGTCGTTCCCCTTCTACCGTGAGGTGTAGAGGTATGAACAAAGCATGCCATGACAAAATGATGCAAATATTAAAAATAACGAAACTTTACAGATCCATTTGCTTGCCTTTCCAAGAGTTCTACTGTAGCAGACTTACACAGAAAGATACAGATTAACGTAAACAAACCTCCAACCAATACTAAACGCGTGAAAGTATAAACAGAGCGTCAGAACAACAAAACAATCTGAAAAACAAATAAAATATAAATAAATCACCAAGAGGAATATTTCATTGCAGCAAAAAGAATATAAACCATCAATGAAGATATCAAAAACAATAATAAGCGTCTTGGTTTACGAAACAATGTATGTGTTTGAAGGGGGCGTACTACAAAGATAAGTAGTAAACACGTTTAAAAAAGGAAATGGGGGGGGGGGGGGGGGGGGGGGGGGGGGGGGAAGAGGCTATTCTTTCTTGATGAGCCAGATGGAACGGGAAAATATGCCTCATTAATTTGCTTCTTGCAAAAACTCGGAAGCAAAATGAAATCACTCTTCCGGTGTAACCATAAGGAATAACAGTATTTTGTGCGGCTTGCATATGCAATTACTGTAAACAAATTACGAGGATAGTCACTTAAAGAAGTGGTTACTAACTTAAACAAAAATTCATTTTCATTTTCGGAACATCAAAATAGTATAGTTTGATTTTTACACTTCCTAAGTTTCCTAAACAGTTACTAGGAAAACCGGGCAACGCCGGGTACTTACAGCAAGTAAACACATAAAAAACAAAATGCAGACTAAATAAAAAGTACTGTTGATTAAAATTAGAATTTAAAAAAAAAACGAAACAATAGCATGTTCATTCCGACCGATGAGTTCAAAGGCACAACAGTTGGAAGATAGTATTTCGGCTGGTGTGATAATTTACAACTGTGGTGGTTGAGAAGAGGTTGGGGGGGGGGGGGGGGGGGCATTTAGTTGGGTAGAGCAAAGTTTGGGCTCTGTCTCGAGCCCAGACGAGGCGCAAGAAATGGAAAATCTTTGTAAAAGCCAGATTAATTACACACTATTTGATTTGAAAGACTAATTAGACTCTGCACCACTTAACTAATACATTCGTCTACATTCTGTCTTTTTAGTATTACAAAAAGTTTGGCGGGGTTAAGAAATTTGTGACGTCACATAAGAGGGAGTCTGGTTTTTTGTGACGAAGTGTGACAATGGGGTGGAGGGTTGAGAGAATTAAAAAAATTGCCAATGGTGCGTGACGTCATATTTGGACGACGCCTCATCCCCCCCCCCCCCCCCCCCCCCCCCCCCCCCCCCCCCCCCATACGTCATTAATTTGGAACAAACAGTGATACCAAGGTTGTTAATGTTGCTGCTTTCATTCCGTACACAGGAAAACGGTGTTTATACATTGAAAACCCGAATAAACCACATTTATGTTATTATAGTATATATAGTTTTCTATATTTTACAAAACACGATATATCTGTTGTGTCTTCCAGGCTGCAATTTCTGGTGTGTTATAATATGGTATTTCATGATGTTTAGGCACACATGTTCATACTGTATAAGAATGCATGGAGGCATATCTGGAATCATCTTTATATGATTATTTAAGAGATTTTTGTCAAGGGACACAATTATTTCTAAATACTGACATAAACGTTTTGTTAAACGCATGATATACTGTATTTATGTGTTATTTCCCTTTATTGTTACTGTGTCACCATCCTGGTGGAAACACTACGCTTATAGCATTCTTGTCAACACTCAACGCAACGATTAGAAGCATTCTTATAAACACCAATTTTATAATGTCCTTGTGAATACTATTTCATACGTATTTTTTATTACTTGTATTCTACAATTTATTATGTTTATACTGTACCATCTATGCACAACGCTACAGTATTCAAATGTGGAAGTGAACCTCTGTCTGTGAAGCTAATTATACCTTCATCGACTCTTGAAATCATCCACACACTTCCAGGGATTCCCCTTGTGGTGAAACATGTTGAGAACCCAGCATCCTGTGAAGACTAGTTTGAAATATCCTTGTGAATAATTTTTTTTACTGACTATTCTTTTTTTACACCAGTATTTCAACACTCACCCATATGGTCCCGGGACCTGAAAAGTAGAGCAAAGAATAGTAACACTGTAATCTACCAAACATGTCATAAGAAGCACCTAAGGAGAGTTGGGCATGGAGCTGGTTACCCTATCCTGTCAAATATTGTAACAAAAAAGTTCCTTGAGGAGCTGAAAGGTGGTGATGATGATGATGAGGAGGAGGATGATGATGATGATGAGGATGATCATGATCATTATTTCAACATCCTTGTAAACACCAGTTTTAAAATATCTTGGTGAATATTTTTTTAATAATTATTCTTTTCCAAGTATTTCAAAATCCTTGTGAAGATGTGAATTATGTTAATACTAGCAATAACCCGTCAAACTTGACGGGTTTTTAATTATAGTGTGCTGGTTCCGTTCCCAGATGAGCAGATAGAAGTACATTGTTAGAGTGTTTTTGGTTTCTTTCCATTATACAGTGTAATCAAACTGTTCATGAACACCGTCATTTGAACGCTTTTCTGTGTTGATCGTATGTATTTTCGGGAGAGTATATATAATGTAAACAATACAATTTTTCAACACGGTTGCATTCCTCAGCTGTGACCAACGTACACACGGCGAGAATTATGTTATTTTAGATTCAATTTAAAAGTTCTTTGATGACAACATTTCGTGTGAAAGTGCGTGGATTGTTTTCAAAGAGTGTTCCCTGATAATAAGTGGTTTTAACAAAAACTTTCAAGTTTTCATGATTTGTACATCGGGTGAGGGCGACATAGAGCTGGCCGTGTCCGAAAATACAATTCACTTTGGTATGTTATTGGCTCATGCACACCAATTTTTACGCACTTTTTCTTTGTCGAGTGCTACTAATTTCGTGAAAGAATAAAAAAATAAAACTAAAGTATTTGTTTTATATAACACCCACGCCTTGCAAGTTGCACACCGTGCGTTGCGCACTTTTTTTTCTGGTGCGAGTTACTATTTTGAGTGAGACCGACCGACGTAACATGCATCGGTAATTATGTTAGTTGGGATGGGATGGGACAAAATATACACATGTGAATTATTTTAAATATTATGACTAATTCAGAAGAGATCAATAGTGCTCACATCATGTTGTAGCCTTAGAATTGTAAATATGTGCATTAAATGATCATCAACATCCATCATCATCATTGTTATCGTCATTATCATCATCGTCATCATCATAATCATCATCATCACCATCATCAGCATCATTATCATCGTCGTCATCATCAGCATCGTCATCATCATCGTCATTGTTATCATCATCGTCATCATCATCACCATCATCCATCATCATCATCATCATCATCGTCGTCATCATCAGCATCGTCATCATCATTATCGTCATCATCAGCATCGTCATCATCATCATTATCGTCGTCATCATCAGCATCGTCATCATCATCATTATCGTCGTCATCATCACCATCGTCATCATCATCATTATCCAAGCATCGTCATCATCATAATCATCATCATTGTTATCATCCATCATCATCATCGTCGTCATCATCACCATCATAATCATCATCATTGTTATCATCCATCATCATCATCGTCGTCATCATCACCATCATAATCATCATCATTGTTATCATCACCATCATCATCATCGTCGTCGTCATCATCATCGTCCAATCATCGTCATCATCATCTCTCTTTTTGCTCCTTGTTAGACCGTGGAACTAAAACTGGCCGTCTCTTGCAGGAAGCCTGTATCTAAGGACATTCTCCGTCTGTGGTAAGGTGGTCAGCCTCATGCCTCATCTTCTTCTTCCGAACCCCAGGGATTTTGAGTTTTCCCTCTTTTACCCTTGGGACAAAAAATCTCAGAATCTTTTGGCCGAATACCATCACCAACCAAGATCTGCTTACTCGGAGCAAGCAAGAGGACATGCACACTATCATAGCTGGCAGACGCTGGAGCTGGGTTGGTCATGTTCTCAGAAGAGACCCCGATGCCATCACAAGAACAGCTATGCTATGGACCCCTGAAGGAAAAAGAAAGAGAGGCCGACCAAAAACAACTTGGCGGAGGACTGTGGAGGCTGAGATGCAAAGTATGAACCAGATTTGGGGCACTGTACGAAGGATGGCCGCCGACCGAGCAAAGTGGAATCAATTTGTTGTTGCCCTAAAAGACGCCACCAGGCGTGATGGCCACTGACTGCTTTGACGGTCGGCGGCTAAGGATCAAAGAAGAAAAAGAAGACCCTTGGGACAAATGGAGATGTTTTTTTGGGCTTTCTTGCAACCCCAGAGGACTTCCACAACTCTGCATTGCATACTAAGCTTGGAAGAGTCACTTGAGCCCCAGATGTAACTCTGGCTTCTACCTGGTTGGTTGCATGCAGGAGGATCTCAATATGGGCCCATGATGGGCAGGGAAAGCTGAGAAGTGGCTCTGTGTAGGATGTGACAATTCCTTGGGAGAACCCAGAACCAGAGCACAGTATTTTAGCTCTGCGTATATGGAGACCCCCTTTAATAATAATAAATTCTTTAAGCGCCAAACACGGCGCATAAGGCAGAAACCAGTGCTCTCCAGGTTGTTCGTTGTGACGCCACTCCTCTTAGCTCTTGCACATTATTTAGGCCCAACGTTCTTCCTTCTCTTATTATTGTTCTTCTGAGTGTTTCTTTTGGTCTTCCTTTTTTCCGCTTACCCTCAGGAACCCAAGTGAGCGCCTGTAGTGGTATTCTGTTGTTTTGCATTCGTAGGACATGACCGATATATGACCATCGTCTTTTCCTTATATAGTCGGAGACATATTTCTGCCTAGAGTCTTCTCTTATTTGTCGATTAGTCTTGAATTCTTTCCAGCTGATGTTCATGAGTTTGCTAAGACATTTGTTCTCGAATGTATTCAGCTTGTTCTCCAAGGTTTTTGTTATTTTCCAACTCTCACAGCCGTATGTTAACACTGAGATAACATTTGAATTAAACAGACGAAGCTTGGTATGTATATTCAATGATCGTAATTTCCAAATGTTAGATAATCTATTGAAGGCGCTAGCTGCCAAAGCAATTCTAGTATGGATTTCTCTTGTTGTGTCACCATCCTGAGTCATTTTTACTGCCTAAATAATTGAAACTTTCAACTTTCTGTAGTTTTTCCCCGTTCAAGATGATATCAAAGGTCTCGTTAGAAAAGTTCATAGCTTTAGTTTTAGAGGCATTTATTTGGAGACCTATTTTAACCGAGAGATGACACAAATTATTTATTGCTTCTTGGGATTGTCTTGGTGTTGAACTTAAGAATGCTACATCATCTGCGAAATCCAGGTCCCCCAGGAATTTTCCATTTGTCCTTTTATACCCAATTGTTCATTGTGGGTATAGTTTCTCATAACCCAATCAATAGCTATTCCAAAAAGTAGTGGTGACATAATACAGCCTTGTTTCACCCCTGTTTCTACTGTAAACCATTCTGTATCTCCCTTTATTTGTTTCTAACACAACATCTTGCATTGTCATATAGCGCTTTGATTATATTCACATATTTTGTTGGAAAACCATAGATTGTAAGTATCTTCCACAATGATGGGCGGTGTAGACTATCAAAGGCTTTTTGAAAATCGACGAAGGTGATAATAAGTGGCGATTGCCTTTCCACTGATTCTTCTATTAATTGTTCTTAGTGTGAATATTTGATCAATACATGATCGTTTCGGCCTGAAACCCGCTTGTTCTTCTCTGATCTTTTCGTCAGCATGCAATTTAAGTCTTTCTAACATCATGCAACATAATAATTTTCCAGGTACTGATAATAGAGATATACCACGCCAGTTTATTTACAGTCTGATAGATCACCTTTCTTCGGTAACTTTACAATAATACTGTCTTTCCATTGTTGTGGTGGTTGTTCTTCTCTCCATACTTCATTTATAATATCTAAAATTCTCAAGAGGTTGTTGTCATTAACTGCTTTAATCATTTCCCCTGAAATTTCGTCAACTCCAGCAGCTTTAAAATTTTTTAATCTTTTAACGGCTTGTTTGATCTCGTCCAGCGTGAATTCATCGCAAGTTATTGGCAAGGTGGTTGTGGATGTTCCATTATTAAAATCAGGTGTTACTGTTGGTGGTGGTCTGTTTAGCACCTCCATGAAGTGCTCAGCCCATCTCTTCATTTGTTCTTTTTCTGTTGGTATTGAATTCCCTAATTTACCTTTAACAGGTGTTTCCATAGCAGTAGGCTGGTGACATAGTTGTTTTGTAATTTGATAAAGGCACCTACTATTACCAGTTCTTGCAGCTAGTAGTTTAAGTTTTGCTGTTTTCCTTTCTTGTATTTTATCCCAAGTATCTTCTCTCATCCATTTTTTCTTTTTATGTACTAGGTATCCGGTGGTCGCTACAGCTGCTTCTGTCATTGCTGTTCTCAGTTGTTCCCATTTAGTATCGATTGTCTTGGTGGTGATATCGTTGTCAATTTTGCCTAAAGCATCGAAATAGTTGTTCATTTTGACATTATATTCCTTCTTTATATCATTTGATTGCAGTCTGTGTACTTGCAGACCCCCTTTGGATGGCGGGGAATGCACAGTACAGCACGCGCTTTTTCCTCCTAGCTTGGGACCAGATATGATGATCCTTTGAATGTCAGCCAAGCGGGAGACACTGCAGCTCATGACTTCAACTCATCATCTTTCGGATTGGCAGAAAAGCCACAGGAAAAGCCTTGATCTACAGCGTGGAAAATACCAAGGAGTCTTCAACGTCATATTGGTGGAGGTCACACCAGACCCATTAATTGACGGGTGGGCAATGCCATGAGAAGGATGCCCTCTACCCTGCTAGGGTGTCAACTCATCCTGATATTAGTCACTTCATATGACAAACCTGACACAGCAGCAGTCCAGTTTTTTCTTTATATCCCCAAGGATCCACAAGAACAACACAAGGCCACCTGATGTGTGCTCATGTTGTTTCTGTAATGCTAGAAATATGCCTTTGTGTAATTTACGTTGAGCACAACAATAAGCATCTGACTGGCAGAGTGATTAGAGCGCTAGCCTTTCACAGCAAAGGTATCAGGTTTTAAACATGGTGGCATCACACTCCAGTCTACCCAGCTGCAAATGAGTACCTGACTTAGCTGTTAAGTTAGGGACAGCAAAGACAACGAGAAAGGGAATTGGTCACCCCCACTTCTTGTAGCTGGACCTAGTACAGTGAAGTCTTTAACACTTTATTCCCCTATGGCAGTATCTGCTATGGGACTACCTCTACCGTTACCTTTTACAACAATAAATATGTGTTGTGTATTTATGTTAATGTTAACTTGAAGTATATCACATGTTAACTCAGCAGCCCTTGTTAAACAACCACATCAACAAATATCACATGTTAACTTAGCAGCCCTTGTTAAACAACTACATCAACAAATATCACATGTTAACTCAGCAGCCCTTGTTAAACAACTACATCAACAAATATCACATGTTAACTCAGCAGCCCTTTTTAAACAACTACATCAACAAATATCACATGTTAACTCAGCAGCCCTTGTTAAACAACTACATCAACAAATATCACATGTTAACTCAGCAGCCCTTGTTAAACAACTACATCAACAAATATCACATGTTAACTCAGCAGCCCTTGTTAAACAACCACATCAACAAATATCACATGTTAACTCAGCAGCCCTTGTTAAACAACCACATCAACAAATATCACATGTTAACTCAGCAGCCCTTGTTAAACAACTACATCAACAAATATCACATGTTAACTCAGCAGCCCTTGTTAAACAACCACATCAACAAATATCACATGTTAACTCAGCAGCCCTTGTTAAACAACCACATCAACAAATATCACATGTTAACTCAGCAGCCCTTGTTAAACAACTACATCAACAAATATCACATGTTAACTCAGCAGCCGTTGTTAAACAACCACATGAACAAATATCACATGTTAACTCAGCAGCCGTTGTTAAACAACCACATTAACAAATATCACATGTTAACTCAGCAGCCCTTGTTAAACAACCACATCAACAAATATCACATGTTAACATATGTTCAATACAATGACATCGTCATCATTGTCAAGTGCAATTCCAGTAATCATTCACATTGTTGTTTCCCCATTTCCTACTGCCTCAGGCTTCTTGAATCACTTCTGTATTGTTTTTATTTCTCATGTCTATGGTTCTTCTTTTTTTAATCAAGAATCTTTTTTGTGCTTGCAGGTAAACAAAACATTTATCCTTCTTTTGTGCGATCCTGCTCCATCTTTTATCATGATTATTGTATTCAATATATTTGTCCAGGAATGAAATCAAAAGAAACAAAAAATAAGAATCTTCAACTCAAATGTCAAGTTAGTCCTATTGTATGGCTCTGAAATATGGAGAACAACAAAAACAACAACCTAAAAGCTGCAGACTTTCATAAATGGGTTCTTGCGCAGAATAGAAGGATTGAAATTGAATGACAAGATCAATAATGTAGAACTAATGACAAGAACCAGGCTAGTGCCAGTGGAACAAGAGATGAGATAAAGACAACAGCAATGCATAGGATATGCACTGAGAAAACCTGCTGATATCATAATAAAAAGTTAGTTGCTTATCCTTTACAGAACGTGGCAATCAATCCCAGCTTTTATTGGCTGTTTGTGATTCGGTGCTTATACCATTGTTAAAAATCCACACAAAGCGATCTGCTACCAAACCGCCTTCAGCAGGTTTCGAACCTGGTATATCTGGATTATGAAACTGAGTTCATATCCATTTGGCCACAGACGCCGACATATCATAATAAGGCAGTCCTTAATATGGAATAGCAGGGTAAGAGAGGGAGACTACAAAACACTGAGAAGAGAATTGGAGAAAGAAATGAAAGGGATACAGAAGATATGAAATGACACAGGAAAGGAGAGTTCGGAAGTTGTTTATTGAAGGCCAATGCTCCACAGGCACTTGAAGGGTAGGGAAAGGAAAAGGATCCCGTTACACGCCCATTGAGGCATATTGGGGATATGGTGTTAGGCCCATATTTTCTTGACCAGCGGCACACTAGGGGTGATGTGGTCAGCATCACATCGGCCGCCTTAACCTTCCCAGAGTTGCTCTGGTACCCAATTCATGAGGCTGGGTCTAACAAATCCCACCTCAACTGGGGATCGAACCATGGCTCCTTGAAGGGTAATGAATGAATAAATGCTGCAGCTTCTTCATTCACCCTTCAGCTCACAAAGGTGTATAGACCTTCAACAAACGTAAAACAAGTCTTCCTGTCACGTGCCAAGTCTTCCTGTTCTGTGCCAAGTCTTCCTGTCACGTGCCAAGTCTTCCTGTCCTGTGCCAAGTCTTCCTGTCACATGGCATCAGATCACGGCCTTTCCATGTCTTCTTCACCCCCTTCATGCCTGTCTCCAGTTCTCTTCTCCATGTGTTCTTTGGTCTTCCTCTACCTCTTTTACCCTGGGGATTCCAGAACAGAGACTGCCTTGTAATGCTATCAACAGGTTTCCTCAGTGTGTGTCCTATTTATCTCCAGCATCTTCTTCTCAACTCTTGTTCCACTGGCACTTGTCTATTTCTTGTCAACAGTTCAACATTAGTGATCTTGTCATACCATTTTAATCCTTCTATTCTACGCAAGCATCTATTTATGAAAGTCTGTAGCTTTTTGGTTGTTGTTATTGTTGTTCTCCATGTTTCAGAGCCATACAATAGGACAGACTTGACATTTGAGTTGAAAATTCTGATTTTGAACACAGCAGCTACCATGATATTAAATAACCTTTCTAGTTGGGCAAGGAGAAATAAACACAGAACAATGAAGTTTAAATGTGGTTATTTATACAGCAAAGTAAATCGATGGCTATCAGTCATCAACAACTGAACAATATTATAATGAGGGAAGTAATATATCACCACATAAAATAACATTTGTAATAGAAAAAAGAAAAAAAAAAGCTAAAATGTTATATACAGCAAAGTAGCTCATAGCATCAACTATCAACAATAGAATAACATCAAATATGAGATTCATTTATAGTGCCCTCCCCTGCAAGTGCTGTCATCACCCAGCGTGCAAAGTTAAAAAATGACGTTTATATATTTTTTCAATGATGACCTCTTGCAGAACCCCTAGCAACTTATCACCATACCCTAGGGTACCATTGAACCCTGGTTGAGTAACCATGGTCTGGAATATGTCTGACAAAAGTTAATTTAAACTTAAGTATTTCTGTGATGTCTCTCAACCAATAACCATTTTTTAAAATACATTGTATATAAATCACTGCAATGGTCTCTTGCGGCAAAGGTGCCAGGTTTGATTCACAGTATCGACACGCTTCAGTCTCATCATCATCATCAGTTGCCATCTCCACAACGAAGGTTGGCTTCAGTCTACCCAGCTGTAAATGGATACCTGACTTTCCACTTGAGTTAATGAAGGCAAAGGCAGTGAGGAAGGGAACTGGCCACTCCACCTCATAAAAATGCTGGACCTAGTATAGTGAAGTCTCCAACACTTCACTCCCCTATGGCAATTTCAGCTGTGGAAGTACCTTAACCTTTACTAAATATCATTAAGATAATATGTCGCCACATGTACCTCCTGCAGGGGCAAAGAAAGAACACAACTACTACTCTCTCTTAAAACATGGAAAGAACTTGAGCGGGATGGCACGTGACTGGAGGACTTGGCATGTGTTTGTTGAAGGCCTATGCTCCTTGGGGAGCTAAAGGGTATTGATTGATTGACTACTCTCTCTGGCATATCTAAAGAGGCAACTAATATGGTGCTGGCAATCTCACCACGTAAAACAAATTGCAACAGAAAGCATTACTGAAATAGCCTATCAATGCTTCGGTGCAGTCTTCCTGCTAGGAGACCATTTACTGTGGTGGCTCGATGCTCCATAGGGAGTGTAAAGGGAAAAGAAACGTAGACAATCTGTCACATTTGTTTTCTGTGATGGTTGTTAGAAGAGATGTTGATATCCTTAAAGAACTAAAACCTCAAAATGTAATACAGGACCTGTCACTTTTTAATCACTTTACACCCCAGGGTAAGAGAAAAAGAGGATGACCTAAAACATAGGGAGAAGGAAACTGAAGACAGAAATGAGAGGTATACAAAAACATGGACTGATGTTGAGTGGATGGCAGGTCAGGAAAGCCTAATGGACAAAATGTGTAAACATTTACAAACATGTAAAATAATGTGCCTGATAGGATTAAACTGGAACACAGACAAGTGACTGCTGCCAAAGCAAACATATTATTGCAAAACTGAACAGTTTAGGCATGGAATGAATAAAAAAAATAAAAATCAGCAATGCATCTCTCAAATAAACTGAAAATGTAACTTTTGGATGAAATTTTTAAAAATCCACGTGCCTCAAAACTTTGAGAAAGTAGGACACAATAAATGCTAAAATAAATAAAAGATGAAATAGCTGATTAAATTTTAGACATTTTACAACAAACGCATTCAAAATGTGCACCATTATTCATGTGACTAGTATTACTGGTAACTATTGTAATTTACAATGTGCAAATGATACATGCTTCTGCCTCTTTTTCTCAGGCCAACCTGTCTCTCTCCATCTGTAACTCTTCTCTTCTTTGTCTTCTTGGATCCTTATCCCCTGACTGACAAAGCAGTCAGTGGCCATCATGCCTAGTGGCATCTTGTAGGGCAGCAATAAACTGTCCCCATCTTGCTTGGTCTGTGGCCATCCTTCATACCTTGCCCTAACTCTGGTTCATGATTTGCATCACAGCCTCCATGGTGCTCCACCAGGTTGTCTTTGGTGTGCCTCTCTTTCACCGTCCTTCTGGGGTCCATAGCACAGCAGTTCTGGTGATATTGTCAGGGTCCCTTCTAAGGATGTGGTCAACCCACCATCTGTAACACTTATTCCTAATCACTCTTTTAGACAATCATTTCTGTGAGATTCATAGAGATCCTTGCTATTCATTCAGATTGTCATATATTCAGTTGTATAAGATTCACAAGTATTTTTGTTCTCCATTCCGAATATCACACATTCACTTGTTTGTGACTCACAAATATATTTATTCTTCATTTATGTCATCACACATTTACTTATGTGTAATTCACAAAAATCTTTATTCATTTATGTCATCATATATTCACTTGCATATCATCACATATTTACATGTGTGATCTACAGTTATCTTTATTCTTCATACTGTGTCATCACACATACACTCATGTGTCATCACACATTTACTTGTTTGTGACTCATAAATATCTTTATACTTCATTTATATCATCACACATACACTTCTGTGTAACAAATATATTTATTCATTTATATCATCATAAATTCATATGTATGTAATCACGCATTTGCTTGTGTGTAACTTACAAATATCTTTATTCATTTTTGTCATCACCTATATCATTATATGTAATCACCCGTTTACTTGTGTGTGCCAACATATATCTTTATTCTTCATTTATGTCATTACACATACACTTCTGAGTAACTCACAAATATATTTATTCATTTATGTCATTATAAATTCACATGTATGTAATCACGCATTTACTTGTATGTGACACACATATATCTTTATTCTTCATTTATGTCATCACACATACACTTCTGTGCAACTCACAAACACCTTTATTCTTTATTTATATCATCACACATTCACTTGTGTGTAACTCACAAACACCTTTTTTCATTTACATCACCATAAATTCACTAGAATGTCATAACATATTTACTTGTGTGTGATACACAGAACACAGATATCTTCATTTTTCATTTATGTCATCACACATACACTTGTAAATGACTCACATATATCTTCATTCTTAATTTATGTCATGACACTTTCACTTGTATGTGACTCATAAATATGTTAATTCTTTATTCTTATCATCACATATTCTTATAAAAATAATTTATTAATGTCTGTCTTTCACAGTATAAGAAATTCACTTGGGCAATGATCATTATATTTACATCATTTGTAATAGGCACACAAGTGTCCACATAAAAAAAACTCATAAATTCGAACATTTAAGCGTATCATCAAGTATCATGTCTAGTGGCATAGGAGATCATGTCTCTCCATAGCTTCTTGTCTCCAGTACAATTTATCAATTCTACTGTTGACTTCTTTCCAAGCCATGATGTCAAACTGTCCAGTATTTGCTCTCTATGTCTTCCCCTATCTCTTTTTCATTCAACTTTACCTGTTGTTGCGATATATTCTCTTACCTGTTGTTATGATATATTCTCTTACCTGTTGTTATGATATATTCTCTTACCTGTTGTTACGATATATTCTCTTACCTGTTGTTATGATATATTCTCTTACCTGTTGTTACGATATATTCTCTTACCTGTTGTTATGATATATTCCAGCTTTCCTCTTCTCATATCATGCCCAAAGAAAGTGGATTGCTTCTTTCTATGCGTATAAGACTCACAAATGTTTTATAAACACCATACGACCCATTCTTCAGTATGATACTCACAAATGTTTTATAAACACCATACAACCCATTCTTCAGTATGATACTCACAAATGTTTTATAAACACCATACAACCCATTCTTCAGTATGATACTCACAAATGTTTTATAAACACCATATGACCCATTCTTCAGTATGATACTCACAAATGTTTTATAAACACCATACGACCCATTCTTCAGTATGATACTCACAAATGTTTTATAAACACCATACGACCCATTCTTCAGTATGATACTCACAAATGTTTTATAAACACCATACGACCAATTCTTCAGTATGATACTCACAAATGTTTTATAAACACCATACGACCCATTCTTCAGTATGATACTCACAAATGTTTTATAAACACCATACGACCCATTCTTCAGTATGATACTCACAAAAATATGTTATGATAATTTTGCACATTCATTTTTATGAGATTCATCTCCATATGTTAACCTCATTTACTGAGGACCTTGGAGGTGACAGAAAGAATATGACCACTGTTCCCTCAAGCATGTCCTAAGAGGTAACGAAGACGAGGCTGTGCATGGGACTGGAAGCGACATGCGACCTGGCCAAGGGGTGCTGAGCTCCAGCAGAAGCTATGGGGCTGCCGCGCCGACCTGGTAAAGACTGTGGACTTCGTCCTGGTGACAGGCCTGCAGATTTAGCATGACTACAAACTGAATGCATAAGAAGAAGAAGAAGAACCTCATTTTGTAAAATAAATTGCTACAGAAACTATTGTTACTTTTGTGCAGGCTTCCTATAAGGTGGCCAGCAGCAGTGGTGCTTCCATGCTCCATTGGAACCATATAATACTCTGCTATGTTGTTAATAACACAGAGTCCAGTACTGATAATATACAATCACTTCTTCTTCTATTATTTTGACAAAAGCGTATGCAAGTGAAGCACCTTCATATCAAACTTCCATAAAGATTCAGTCAATACACAATAGCTTCAACTGAACACATTCACTTTGTCCAACTTCAACCATCAAGACTTTCAATGCCTCTGCTCTTGCCAACACACTCATGCTTTTTCACATCATAATTTACTATCACATACACATAATATTGTCCATTCATTATACAACACAAAAGGTATGCTACTATCTATTTAGAAGGACTGTCACACATACACTCTAGCGCACAACACTTCATACCAATATACCTAATAAATATTAAACATGCAGTGACCTATATAAAATAAATAATGTTATATAAACTAAACTGTCATAGTGACATGTCATTCTTTGACAGTCGTCTGCTCTTACCTTAACCAGCAAGAAATCATCTTCAATGTAGTCTAATGTTGTAATAATTTCTGGATAATTTCATGGGAGACAAATCAAGGTTTGATGAAAGTTGTCTACTCTTACTTTAATTAGCAAGAAATCATCTTTGATGTAGAGTCATGTTGTAATAATTTCTGCAGATACTTATTTCATGGGAGATTAATCAAAGTTTGATTAAAGTTGTCTACTCATACTTTTATTAGCAAAAAACCATCTTCAATGTAGTCTTATGTTTTAATAATTTCTGCAGATACTTATTTCATGGGAGACAAACCAGGTTTTGATGAAAGCTGAGTTCTCAATACTTACTTTAATTTGTATAGTATCGTCTTTAATATAGTCTCTAGTTTCAATTATTTCAGGGGAGGTTAATCAATATTTTATGAAAACTGGATTGTATAAACTTTCTTTAAGGACCTATGAATAAGCTTTGATATAATCTCTCGTTTTTATTAATCCTGGTTTTTATTACTCCATGCGAGAAAAATCAAGGTTTAATGAAAGCTGAGTTGTTTACACTTACTTTAACAAGCAAGGAGTCATCTTTGATGTAGTCTCTTGTTTTAACTATTTCATGGGAGACAAATTTAGGATAACCAAACCCAAGTGCTTCTACAGACTTTACAGGCTTCTGGAAATGGCTGCATGATGCTTCTGGCTGAAAAGTCTCTGACAAATTAGCTCGCATATCTGCATCTGCACACTGATCATACAGTGTAAATGATACTGGGAGTAAAAATGGCCAGGATAGAATGTTGTCATACTCGCCCTGGAGTAGTCTTATGTACAGTGAAATATATTTGCCCTCAGCTGAACCATTCCCATTGAGAAACACAGACAGGCATGCCCTATATCCAAATTTGGAGGTGTAAAATGGAGGGCTTTTCAACTCCTTTTTGCTGGTGTACATGGCATCAACGAACTTTGTTTTATAGTTGCTGTGGAATAAAGAAAAGTAATATTAGTTCCTTATAAATTAGTTGTTTTTTTCCTTCAAGAAAAGAAATACATGCACATATCTACTGTTTTTATTACATAAATAAAATGACAGATTGTCAGGTTTGTAAAGGAACAATAATAACAGTATAGAATGTTTCACATAAAAACATATCATCAGCAACAATAAAATACAGAAAAACAAAAACAAGTAAACAACAGAAACATATACAAAGAATTACTCTCTGCACAGAAACAGGCAGAAAAAGAATTGTATACAAAAAAAAAAATAGAAATAGCAATTTATGATAAACAAAACCAGAACTAAGAACAAAAAAAGAACTACAAAATGAAATATGTATGCTGGCATAATACCAGTGGCGTATTCTCTATGTGTGCTGTGTGTGCTGCGCACACCTATGCCCGAAGGAAAATAAAAATTTAATGTATTATTCTATAAAATATTTCTCTTTTAATGTTCTGCTTTCGGACCGCACGCATCTGGATAACGGATTTTCCCGCATAGAATCTACGAGTATATCTAGTTTCAGTTTCCCAGACGCGTTTTATAGTGCAGTTTTTTTGGCTGGTAGCAATCACCTGAAGTTTCTCGGGTAATTCCGTCACTATGCGTGCTGCACCTTTCGGTTTTACGTTTGAAGACTGGTTTGTGTGGATCTGGGTCATGGCCAGATACGTCAATACAATACGAACATGCGTGCAGTGGTCTTGCAGCTCTCGAGTTGTAAAAATCGGCTGTGTCCGTCCAGCGTTTTTTGTGATTAATTTTTGTTAGTTGCCGGGAATGCAGATTATTACACTGACAGTGAGTTTCAAGTTGTAAGTTAATTAGTATTTCGGAGATAATTGACATATACCCCTAATAACTATTGTTGTGTAATTGAATATAGTTGGTTTTTAAATTAAGAGGGGAAGAAGTTAAAAGTAGGCGTACATATTCATTTTAAGTAGCAGCACGCCTAGCTCGCATTACCAGGATACGATAGCATAATACTGGTGCATTTTTGCTTTGCTAATTATTAGTAGTTACAACATTTCATTCTAAATATCTGACTAAAAATCATAGGTTGTCAGAATACACCAAACGTTTGTTACCGGGTCCTGAAAGGGGAGCAAAGAATAGTAACACTGTACCCTACCAGGCATGTCATTAAAAACCAGAACTAAGGAGGGTTGGGCATGGGGCTAGTTACCCCCATCCTGCAAAATATTTTGCCACAACAACTTCAACAAGCACTATGGATAAGTGAAATACAGAATATATATATTCAGCCATCCAAGACAGAAGAAGGTCCTCTGGAAAGGAGGCTCATGAAGAAACCCAATACACTAAACATTCTAATGAGAACACAATCTCCATGTTACACAAAATCATGTGACTTCTTAAAAGAGCTTGCATAAACTGATATTTAAAATGTTTGCTCCAATGCACTGTATTGGAATTATATCTGCCTATTTTTACTTGTTAGAGAAAAGTGGAGGATCCTGTTTATATGAACACTCATCATGGCATTGATTTTGATTACTCCAATGTGGAACTGATGACAAGAACCAGTGGAACAAGAGATGAGAAGAAGACACAGGCAATTGATAGTACACACACTGAGGAAACCTGCTGATAGCATTATAACACAGTCCTTGTTCTGGAAATAGAGGCAGAGGTAGACCAAAAACACATGGAGAAGACAACTGGACACTGTAGTGAAAATTATGAAGATGTGGAGGGAACTTGAGCTGATGGCACATGACAGGAGGACTTGGCATGTGTTTGTTGAAGGCCTATGCTCCTTGGGGAGCTAAAGCGTATTGATTTAAATTTAATTGATTCTGAAGACCCTCTTAGTACTGTATTGATTGACTTATTTAGTGCAGTGAGAAATGTTAACAATATTCTATGTGCTCCAACTCCAGGATTAACTCTAACATGCTTAGGCTCATGCTGAATTTCTCAAATATAGAACAGTCTTTATCAATGTGATGCCGATTGATAAAATGGAGGAAATTATATGCAAAATATTTACTATCTGGAGTGGAATCAATTACAATACAGCGACTATTCTCTAATGTCTTCAATGCATCTAACAATGTTCTCTTTTCTATGGTGCCGGCCTATTTGTCAATACAATATACATAAAATTTAGTAGATGAACTACTTAGTCCTAATGTGAAATACTAAGTAACACCAGTGAAACAGGAGGTGAGAACATGCTGGCAGTGGATACGACATACATTAAGAAAACCAACTGATATCATTACAAGGCAGTCTCTATTCTAGAATCCACAAGTTAAGAGAAATAGAGGGAGACCAAATAAACACTTGGAAAAGAGAACTGGAGACAGACACAATAGGGATCATGTAAGGAATGGAACAATCTTGAGCAGATGGCACAAGACAGGTGGACTGGCCCATGTTCCTTGGGGATCTGAAGGGTAATGAGGATTCTTCTGAAGGAGTATGGTATTTCTCCTGAAGATTCTTCTGAAGTAGTATGGTATTTCTTCTGAAGATTCTTCTGAAGGAGTATGGTATTTCTTCTGAAGATTCGTCTGAAGGAGTTTGGTATTTCTTCTGAAGATTCTTCTGAAGGAGTATGGTATTTCTTCTGATGATTCTTCTGAAGGAGTTTGGTATTTCTTCTGAAGATTCTTCTGAAGGAGTATGGTATTTCTTCTGATGATTCTTCTGAAGGAGTTTGGTATTTCTTCTGAAGATTCTTCTGAAGGAGTTTGGTATTTCTTCTGAAGATTCTTCTGAAGGAGTATGGTATTTCTTCTGATGATTCTTCTGAAGGAGTTTGGTATTTCTTCTGAAGATTCTTCTGAAGGAGTTTGGTATTTCTTCTGAAGATTCTTCTGAAGGAGTTTGGTATTTCTTCTGAAGATTCTTCTGAAGGAGTATGGTATTTCTTCTGAAGATTCTTCTGAAGGAGTATGGTATTTCTTCTGATGATTCTTCTGAAAGAGTTTGCTATTTCTTCTGAAGATTCTTCCGAAGGAGTATGGTATTTCTTCTGAAGATTCTCTGAAGGAGTATGGTATTTCTTCTGAAGATTCTTTTGAAGGAGTATGGTATTTCTCCTGAAGATTCTTCTGAAGGAGTATGGTATTTCTTCTGAAGAATCTTCTGAAAGAGTATGGTATTTCTTCTGAAGATTCTTCTGAAGGAGTATGGTATTTCTTCTGAAGATTCTTCTGAAGGAGTATGGTATTTCTTCTGAAGATTCTTCTGAAGGAGTATGGTATTTCTTCTGAAGATTCTTCTGAAGGAGTATGGTATTTCTTCTGAAGATTCTTCTGAAGGAGTTTGGTATTTCTTCTGAAGATTCTTCTGAAGGATTATGGTATTTCTTCTGAAGAATCTTCTGTAGGAGTATTCATAATTTTGTCAACTCAATTCTTTTAAATTAACCTAGATAGCTTCCTATGGTTTCTAAGAAATCAGAGAAAGAACCACGGCTCCCTGAGACATGATGTAAGTCAGAGGACCAATATGAGGTGTATTGGGCTGGCAACATCATCATGCAATAACAAACTGCTACAAAAACCACCATCATAAAAACGTATGAACTGCTCATGATGAGGTTGCTAGCCCTATGCACAACCTCAAATTAATCGCTTGTATGACATGCCTGAGGGTGCCATAATCTTATTCATTCTTTGTGTCATCACAGACCCCTGGGGAATTACACCGGGGAATTACACCAGTAAAAGTAATAAAAACCAAACTAATCTTTACCTAATTCTCCAGATAAACACACCGTCTGTTGTTTGTGTTATTGTGTGCAGAGTAGAACACAGTTGCGTGATCTGAGCCTGCTGCTGCTGCACAAGATCACAGGTTAACCCAAGGTGGGCTTTCATGTCCTCTTCAAGGTGAAGCTCAAGGCTGTATCGAGGACACTGAAAATTAGAGGCCAAACAATATCATAAACTGTATGACATATGGAATTATAAGAGTAATACTTCTGCAAAACCATTTGGCATCAAGAACGACACAGTTGTAAGACAATCATCATGAATTTAGCTATTAATCTGTAAATCTAACAAATACAGAAAATTTGTAAGATAAGCCATAAATATAGCAATACACTATTAAGACATTTGGTATAAATAGTAAATACAGTAATAAATTAGTATGACATCTGGTTTAATTATAGTTATATACTTGTAAGATATCTGAAATAACAACAGGAATAAGCTTGTAAGTAATCTTACGCTTGTAAGTAATCTGGCATGAAAATAGTAAGACATCTAGTACAAAAATAGTAATACATTTGTAAGACATTTGACAAGAAAACAGCAATACATTTTTGAGATAACTAGTTTAATATGGTAATACAATTTTAAGACAAAATGTCTTCTTTTCTCCTAATTCCTTTCAGGGAAGTAACTGCAACATTATATTTCTGTGCATTAGAAAGCCTTGTTCAAAATATAACCCAGTTTTATTCTGACAATTTCCTGTTTGCTATCTCTCCTAATATTTCATTGTGTTTTTAATTTGCCTTCTCTCTCTCATCTTTTTATAGCAAATGGGTCTGAAAATACACATGGAAAGGATAAAGATAATGAGAATATATGCAGAAAACAACAACAAGGTGAAGAAACATCACAGCAAGATGCAGAATCATACACATATCTTGGCAGCAATATAGACAAAGTTGGAGGGACAGACAATGATATCAAAATAAGAATGCAAAAGGCTAGAGGCGCATTCATTGCATTGGGAAATATATGGAGATCAAGAGAAATCGGATCCAACACAAAAATCAGAATCTTCAACTCAAATGTCGCGTCAGTCCTATTGTATGGCTGTGAAACATGGAGCACAACAAAAACAACAACCAAAAAGCTACAGACTTTCATAAACGGGGGCTTGCGTAGAATAGAAGGACTGAAATGGTATGACAAGGTCAGAAAAATGGAACTGATGACAAGAGCCAGACAAGTGCCAATGGAACAAGAGGTGAGAAGAAGATGCTGGCGATGGATAGGAGACACACACACACACACACAAACACGCACACACATATGGAGAAGAGAACTGGAGACAGAAGTGAAAATGATGAGGAAGATGTGGAAAGAATTTGAGCTGATGTCACGTGACAGGAGGACTTGACATGTGACAGGAGGACTTGACATGTGACAGGAGGACTTCACACATGACAGGAGGACTTGACACGTGACAGGAGGACTTGACACGTGACAGGAGGACTTGACACATGACAGGAGACTTGACATGTGACAGGAGGACTTGACACGTGACAGGAGGACTTGATATGTGACAGGAGGACTTGACATGTGACAGGAGGACTTGACATGTGACAGGAGGACTTGACACGTGACAGGAGGACTTGACCCATGACAGGAGAACTTGACATGTGACAGGAGGACTTGACACATGACAGGAGGACTTGGCATGTGACAGGAGGACTTGACACATGACATGAGACTTGGCACGTGACAGGAGGACTTGACACGTGACAGGAGGACTTGACATGTGTTCATTGAAGGCCTATACGCCTTGGGGAGCTAAAGGTTATTGATCTCATCTTTTCCCTATAGGGTTTCATATCATTGAGTTGCCTGAGACTAAATCTGTGGTGGTGTCCTATGAATAGCCAGCCTCATTTTCTAGTGGGTGTCATTGTGACGAGAAACAGCTGGGTAGTAAACCCTGATAGAAAAGCAAGTGTGATGCCCCTGTGAAGCCAGCTTCTAGCCAGTACAGAAGCCAGTGTGTATTCCTAGTGCGTAAAATTATGACAGGAACCTGACAGGAAATCAGTAGTGATTTTACTGGCTGGCTGGTTCAATATCCTAGAGGGTTTCTTTGTGAAAGGAAATAACTATGGGAGTAAACTTTGACAGAAAAACTAGAGTGGTGACACTGGGTGGCTAATCCCACTTGTTATGGGTTTCATTGTGAAACTACTAAAGAAGTAAACTGAGATCCTATCTGATGTTAACTTCAGACATTTCTTTAGAAGCAGCTGCAAATGATTCTGCCTGAATCCAGTTCACAAACTCATTTAGACTCAACATTCAAGATAGGGAGAAGAGAGCAGGGGGAATATGTATTCTGAGCAGCACATCACTGCCATAAACCCATCGAGGCACCTGCTCTAGAAAAGTGACTTTTGCCTTGCTAGTGGGGTAGAAACACAACAAAAGACACCACCTAAAGTTCTGATCACCTGGAATAAACAAAGGAGATGTCTCCTAGTATATGTCTATGTGTTTGTATGTATTGTAAATGTGTAGCATGAGGAGTTATTTATACCTCAATGATTAACCACTGTCTTCATTTATCAGTTAGTAAAATGTTCACTCACTGATGTGTTAACAGGGCCCCCAAAAGTGGGCAAAGAATAGTAACACTGTAACCTACTAGGCATGTCTCAGTAGGTGATTATGGTGAGTTGGGTATGAGGTTGTCAACAAAATCCTGTAGAAACGTAAAGCCAAAAAAAAAATAATAATAAACTTCAACAAATATGAACAAGTCAGAATACCATGTCAGGTGCTGCTGTTGAATAGGATACAAACTGTGAAAACCAGCGGACAGCATTACAAGACAATCCTTGGTCTGGAATCTCCGTGATAAGAGAAACAGAGGGTGACCAAATAACACATGAAGAAGAGAATTAGACATAGACATGAAGAAGAGAATTAGACATAGACATGAAGAAGAGAATTAGACACAGACATGAAAGAAGACATGGAAAAACCTTGCACGGATGGCACACGACAGGAAGGGTTAGCATGTGTTTTTTTAACAGTCTAATATTATTTTTCTAGGGGGAAAAACCTCAGTTCCAAACTGGCTGGAGACACCTGAAGGCAAATCTGGCTTTAATAATCTTAACTGGCATGTTATTTTGTTTCCCTACTGTGATATGTTCCATCACAAATAGGCCAAGCTGTTCAATTTTGTAATTATATGGCCACTGAACTATTATTTAATTTTTTTCATTCCTAATTTTTTTTTTTTTTGTTCTTCTCAATAACATCATAATCTTTATTCCTCACCTTATGTTGACAACCTGCATTTTTAAATGGACAGCACACAGTGGCAGATGGACATTCTTCCTGGACATGATTATCTATTTCTTCCCTTGGAATTTTGGCAGGATCACATCTGTTCGGGCATGTTACTGGTAATCTGGGACACTGGTACTGGTGTGTCTGAATAAAGATTAAGAGATACACATGTTTATAATCAAAGCAACCAGCACACCATTTTTTTTTAAAAGATAAAATATTCCGTTCAACCCTTGATGGGTTATAACTGAGATATATATAGTGTATTGAATATAATACCAGCATACATTTTTGACATTCACAATAGTTGTCTGTCAATTTTTACGGTATAAACACTTACAGAACTGTGGAATTGATGACAAGTACCAGATAAGTGCCAGTGGAACAAGGGTTGAGAAGAAGACGCTGGTGATGGATAGGACACACACAAAAAATGGATTGGACACACATTGAGGAAACCTGTTGATAGCATTACGAGGCAATCCTTCTTCTGGAATCCACAGGGAAAGAGAGGCAGATGTAGAACAAAAAACACATGGAGAAGAGAACTGGATACAGAAGTGAAAATGATGAGGAAAACATGGAAAGAACTTGAGCGGATGGCACGTGACAGGAAGACTTGGCATGTGTTTGTTGAAGGCCTATGCTCCTTTGGGAGCTAAAGGGTATTGATTGATTGATAAACACCTACAAAATAAATAAAAATAGGTCTACTGTTCTCTCAGGCATGTCATAATAAAGATGACTAACATAAGGTTGTGCATGGGACTGGAACTTCCATCATGTAAAACATACTGTTGCAGAAACCTCCACTGGTGCAGAATTCCTGCAAGGGAACTAGCATGGTCGTGGCTCTAAGCGTCATAAGGAGTGAAAAGGTAATGATAATAATGGTATTATCATAAATTGTGCCGCGCTAATTGATTCAAACGGTCGATCTTGACCTTTCGTTATATGATTCCGTCAAAGCAAGACGTGATATATTTCGCTCCCATGCGAATTGAAATTTATGATATTCTCCTACGTGGCTTTGGTACGGTATACGAAGGTCGCCACAAGTAATTCATTGGTGTTGAACACAAGTATACTAGTTCAAGAATAATTTATCAGAGGAGTCTCTGTTTTCAGGAGCTATCAAACATAAATTTAATCTCCATACTTTTGGTTATCGCTACTTGGATGGTTCGGATGCCGACATCTTCAGTATATAGGCCAGAGTATGTGACGATACGTAAAGGACAGTAGAAGACGCATTGTGATGCATGTATTAATAAGATGCCATGTACATAAATTGTGGTATTTATAACATGTTAAATAAAGCAGACAGCAAGTTTCAAACCCAGTAACTTTGCCTACAGAAGCAAGCACTCTAACTGCTGTGCCACTCGACATGCAACATCATACTGTAATGGTATCTAATAAGTTGCAGTGTTACAAAACTTTGTCTTGTAATGAAATAGGTTAAATTTCCAATTTAATGAAAAGTAACTAAATTATGTCAAAGGTGTTCATGATTTTAGTCTAAAACACTTCTACACACACATTGCTCACAAAACTGGCAAGATAATTTGTCACGTGATACACACATTTTAATTTAGAAATCGCTCACCTGTAAAGTCTCGTACAAGAAATCACGGTTGCAAAACTGACATGGCACGGTCCGTTTATGGCACTCGTTCTTCATGTGATTGGCTAGAAATTTCCTCTCCACCTTTGCCCCACACTTATTTTCACACCAAAGGATCTCCTTATGGCAATTACCGGCATGCGTCTGAGAGTAAAGAAAAGCATTATTAAAATCATCATCATCATCCCCATTTAGGCCCTTAAAGGGCCTAAATAACAAGCCTTCCTATCTTGTGTTATATTATCATTCTCATCATTATCATACTTCTGCTCCCCACAGAGGACAGGCCTACAACAAACTTATGCCAAGTCTTTCTGTCCTGTGCCATCAGCTGAAGGTCTTGTCATGTCTACTTCATGTCTACTTCATGTCTGTCCCCAGTTCTCTTCTCTATGTGTTCTTTAAGTCTCCCTCTGCCTCTCTTACAAAGGAGATTGCTAAAGAAGGACTGGTAATGTTTGTTAAAGAAGATTATTATGTAGTATTACATGGTGGCCTCACTTAGATCTGTTAGCAGTTTAATCTGCGCGGTAACATTTCTATCTGGAGTCAACATGATATGTTTTGCACTATTGTTAATTATAAATGAACGCGATAATAGGTTGACGTCTCTAGGTAATGATGACGTAATGATGTGCCGCGCTAATTGATTCAAACGGTCGATCTTGACCTTTCGTTATATGATTCCGTCAAAGCAAGACGGGATATATTTCGCTCCCATGCGAATTGAAGTTTATGATATTCTCCTACGTGGCTTTGGTATACGAAGGTCGCCACAAGTAATTCATTGATGTTGAACGCAAGTATACTAGTTCAAGAATAATTTATCAGAGGAGTCTGTTTTCGGGAGCTATCAAACATAAATTTAATCTCCATACTTTTGGTTATCGCTACTTGGAGGTTCGGATGCCGACATCTTCAGTATATAGGCCAGAGTATGTAACGATACGTAAAGGAAAGTAGGAGACGCATTGTGATGCACGTATTAATAAGATGCCATGTACACTGAATTGTGGAGCTGTTTGAAACAAATAAATATGTTTATGATTGTGGACTCAAACCAGGCGTTTGCAGCTAATGAATATTAATCATCTTCTTGATCACCCAAACCATTCCACAACATAGCACGATCGCTTATTCGCACATATTTCATCAGTTCTCCCAACTACAAATAACAATAGATAAATAACGCAACAATGTTATCAACAGGTTTCCTCAGTGTGTGTCACATCAATCTCCAGCATCATAGTCTCATCTCTTGTTCCACTGGCACTTGTCTGGTTCTTGTCATGCTATCAACAGGTTTCCTCATTGTGTGTCACATCAATCTCCAGCATCATAGTCTCATCTCTTGTTCCACTGGCACTTGTCTGGTTCTTGTCATGCTATCAACAGGTTTCCTCAGTGTGTGTCACATCAATCTCCAGCTTCATAGTCTCATCTCTTGTTCCACTGGCACTTGTCTGGTTCTTGTCATGCTATCAACAGGTTTACTCAGTGTGTGTCACATCAATCTCCAGCACCATAGTCTCATCTCTTGTTCCACTGGCACTTGTTTGGCTCTTATGATATTGTGTTTTATGCTCAAGGTCTTTCCATGTTTTGTTTTTTTAAAGTATCCCGTTCAACCCTTGATGGGTTATAATTAGGACATATGGTGTAATAATTCGAGTAAATATAGGCAGGTTTCCAATATGCAAATATAGTACCTTCTTCCCCCCTCCACTCAGTCCAAATAGAGTAAATCAAAACTAAATTTGTATGAATGTTTTTGTGTGTGACCTCCCCTTTCCAAGAAACAAACAAACAACAAAAATAACAAACAAACGAATAAAAAGAAACAAAAACAAAAAACCAACAAACAAACAATAAACAAACTAAAATGAAGTCTCTCATAACTACCTTGTTGTTAACAAGGTGAAAAGGGGTGAGAAAGCTCGGCTTGTATCCGAGATTACATCAAATCCACCAATTATCTGCCATCAGTCATACAAGCACCCCATCAGACCTACCCCTTTTCCTCACACCATAATTGATTCTTATACATTAATTTTAGTTCATGTTATAAACTGTTTTACTATATTGTGCAATTGTCTAGGTCTATCTATTCTCAACGCCTGTTCCACAGTTATGGATGTATTCCATGTTATTTTTATTCCTGTCATGTGACTCTACAGTTCTCTTCTCCTTATACTTATTTGTCTCACTCAACCTCTTTTTTCCTGGGGATTCCAGAATAAGGACTGCCTTGTAATGCTATCAACAGGCTTCCTCAATGTGTGTCCTATCACTGGCCCAATTCATTCATCACTCATTACCCTTTAGCTATACACACTGAGGGGAGCCACGCTGGCGTAATCGTTACTACACTGCGCTGGCAATCTGGTCATGCAGGTGCGAGCCCTGGTGAGGACAGTTGAATCAGTGTCTTCGGGCGGGACTTGGACTACATTAATTCGAGTCATGGCGAAGACATTTGAAGGAGTGCCTTCGACTAGAGGACTGGAATAACCTGAGTGGCTCCTGAGCACAAACCCTCTGTGGATGGGAAGAAGCGGCAAAGCTCCTGACCGGGTTGGAAGGAAAGTCCATACGCTCCCCAAGTAGTATGTCATGTACGCTATGGTTAGGATTTCTGCAGGATGCGCGGACTTTTATATAATAAAATACTCCAATCGATTCTGCAGGATGTGCGGACTTTTATATAGCAATATATATTAGTTCGATAATGGTGGGTTAGTAGGTTGTAGTTAATTACTGGTGTTAGCTGGTCGGTGGGGGGTGGTATTACCTTTGGCTGGTGGGGGTGCCGACTCGTGTGGTGTAGCTGGTGGGTTTTGTGTGGTTGTATTGTGTTGTTTGTTTATACAACATATTTTACAACAGGTAGACAACATTTATACAATATACATACAATATTTATACATACAATATATAGAAAACATAGATAACAAAGGCCAAGGTTTTTTAATAAATATATTTAATATCACAGTGTTTTGTTACAGCTGCAGCCCAGAACAAATACATATAAACGACTCAGGATAGGATAAGCAGAAAGGACTAGATATTGAGGGGAGATGTCGTCACGTTATCGTCGTGTACCTGTCTTTTTATGTAAAAATAGGACAGAGAATTTGTGCGGGGGTGATGACTCATGGGTGTGTGTGGGTGGTATTGCTTTTGGTTTGTCTGGTGTTGTGTACAGGGTACATAATGGGAGAGAGATATTTTTTGGATGGAAAGAGGTGAAGTGGTGACATTGTCGTCGTGTGCCTGTCTTTTTATGTAAAAATAGGACAGGGAGTTGCGGTGTTGGGTGTAAGTGTAGATAGCTGAATTGTGTGTCTTGAAACCGAAATTTTCCCCCTGTGCTTGTTGCGTGTTGAAGACATCCAAAAAGGTGTTTTTGTTTAGTGTGTTGTGTTGTTTACTGAGCCTTTAAGTGGTAGTTTTGTGGTAATTCCCAAAACAGTGGTAAGTTTTGCTGCAGAGGAAAACCATCCCACTGCCCTCATATTCTAACTTGAAAAGACTCGGTGTTCGTTTATCAAATAACTTTTTGACGCGGCATTTCTGACAAACGAGTCACGTTTTACCCCCACTAGCAATAAACTCGGATCGATGTTCGGGGCAGACTTCGGCGGGGAACCATTGATCGTATACGCTATAAAATTCTTTTCGCATAGAGGATTTAACGGCGTCCGCCATGTTATTTGTACTAAGGGCCAAGTAAAGACTATCGGTATCAGTCTCGCATAACTGAAAGTCAGCTGTGTCTACAAATCTATCTAGACAATCGTAATAAAATTCTAACATGCGGAGTTTTGCGTACTGGTAGACGAAAAACCCTATCTGCGCGGGTAGGTCTCAACTAATTTTCTTCTTAACCATCTCTACCTCGAAAATGTCGTCCGTCACTAAACTCATCTTTTTAAAACGCGGACAGTTTATTAATTTAGACGTCCCCTCCCCGGTCGTGTACGAGACCTCTACGTGCTTCGCCTTATTGGTCAACGTCTTGCCGTAAGCCGCGTTCCCTAACAATTTCATAGTTTCACTAGTTATGGCGTAAACATCGTCTATATCTCCCTGTCGGCGGGCGTCGGAGACGGTATCCCCAAATTGTTTGAAACAAGTCGCAGGTGTATACTCGATCACCTGGTATATATGAGTGACCTCTAAGCCCTTGGACAAGTACCAGCGAAGCAGAGGCGTCGCCAACATAATCTTTTCACCTATGTAACTACCGATCAATGTCCTTCTAGGGGTAGTCAAGAGTTTATTTTTTTCCGCATAATCACGCATAAAAGGACCAATATCATCCCTACTCACGTCGACGTTCTTAAATATCGGAGTCATTTCCGAAAAATGCTCCTTTAGGAAGTCGGGTACTCGAATGTCGCATTCAACTAACCCAAATAAGGTCTCGTCTATAACAGAAGCTAGAATCTGTTGTTCCTTTAGAGGATATCTACACTTGGTATACGAGGGTTTCATGCTCGGGAATGTGTCGCTCAGAAATCGACCGATCGATCGATCGGTTCGTTTGAGTCGCTGCCACTCGCATTCCCACATTTCTATCAGTTGACATCACACTCGGTCTTCAAATATTCACCAATTTCCCGCGTCTTTTCATACTATTCAACCAAGGGTTTCTTAATGGCGGGGTTGGTATCACGACGGCTGGTTAGTGGGCTGTTAGGATGCCCGTGGAAAAGACATCCATGAAACTGGTAGGCTGTGCGAGAATCTTTGTCCCAGCCATCGACCCTAAGGCGCCTACGCCCTAAAGCCATTTCACGACCGTTGAACTGGGACTTCAAAGACACATTATTTTTGTGCGATACCCAAGTCACCCAGTCGCGACACTGCACGGTGTATTTATTGACTTTATGGGACCTGAAACCATCCTCCCTTTTTCTTCTAATGGGAAAATCAGTGGGCATATTCTGCATTAGCGCCCACAAATAAAGAGCGTTGGCGTCATAGCCTTTAATGCTGTGACCAACTTTACTTACTTACTTAGTCGTTCCCCTTCTACCGTGAGGTGTAGAGGTTTGGAAGAGAGAGCGCCAGACCATTCTATCAGCTGTCTTCTTCCTGGCCTGGTTCCATTCTAGTCCTCGGTCCTTCAAAGATTGTCTAATGTTGTCCTCCCAGCGGACTCTGGGTCGTCCTGGAGGTCTGGATCCCTGGCTCTTTGTTTTCCCATGCTTGTCGTGGTAGCCGATCTTCTCCCATTCTGCAGACATGGCCAAACCATCTTAGTTGGGACTGTTCTATTTGGGTCTGCAGCGGATGGGATTTTAGGCCTTGACGGATCGTCTGGTTGCGGACCATGTCTCTTCTTGTTACTTCAACCACTTTCCTCAGATACCTCATTTCTGAGGTTTGGATCTGGCTTTTGTGGGTTGTAGTCATTGCCCACGACTCGCATCCATATGTCAAGACTGGGAAATAGGTGGAGCGGTATACAGCCATCTTCGTTTTCTTACCAACCTCTTTCTTGCTGAGGAATCCACGATTTATGGCCTGAAAAAGTCTCCCAGCCGCTGCTTTTCGAGTGGCCAACTCTTCTTGATGCCTCCCTTTCGGTCTATAATAGCTCCGAGATATTTAAAGTGGTCGACCTGCTCCAGGACCTGTTCTCCCAACTTAATCTGATGTTTTCTTTCTTCTCGTGATATCACCATGGATTTTTGTTTTAGAGCTGCTTATGACCATCCCTCTCTTCTCCAGCTCTTCCTTCCAGACTTGCAGGTTGGATTGGAGATGTGCCTCTGATTTAGCAATCAGGGCAACATCATCAGCAAATGCCAGCTCCGAAATATAGACCTGTCTCATCTTCCAGTACCCCACTGAATACTTTCTTGTTCTCTCCTTACATGCCTTGATGACATCGTCCATAAGGAGTATGAAGAGGTAAGGTGATAGGATATCACTTTGTCTTACACCAGTGGTGGTCCTGAACTCTTCTGACTTATGGTTTGCTGTCCTCACATAATTTCTGCAAGACTTGTAGAAGCTCTGTATAGCATGAATCAGAGGTGCTAGAATATTCTTCCTTGCCAAACAGTCCCAAAGTTTGCTCCATTGGACCCTGTCAAACGCCTTTTCCAGATCTATGAAACATAGATGGATCTCACTCTTATACTCAAGGGCCTTTTCACTCAGCTGTCTGAGTGTGAAGATTAGGTCTTGAGTACTTCGGTTTGCTCGGAATCCGCACTGGACCTCATCCAATTGTGGCTCAGCTAGGCGTCGGAGTCTCTGCTCTAGGATTCTAGAGTAGATTTTACCAGGGACACTGAGAAGGGATATGCCTCTATGGTTTCCACATTGTCGATTGTAACCCTTTTTGAAAATTGGTGTTATGATGGCAATCTCCCAATCCTTTGGTATGGTCTTGTTGCACCATGCTGCCTGTAGGACCTTTAAGAGTAATAGGTCGCCTGATGCTCCCATGTACTTAACCATTTATGGTGTTATACCATCATGCCCTGCTGCTTTGCCCATCTTGATTTTCTCTAGTGCTGCCCTCAGTTCTTCCATCTTTATGTCATCTTCACCATCATTGGTTTTCTCTTCTGTGCTAGTGGTTATCATTTCTGATGCTTCACCATGCTCACCATCCAGGAGTTCTGAGAAATATTCTTTCCATCTTTCCATTACTTCCTTTGGGGCAGTAAGCAATTTGCCTTGCTTGTCCTTTATAAATTTGAGAGGGCATTGTTTTTCCTTCCTCGTGTTCTTTAGGGTCTTATAGAACAATTTCTGGTTTTCTTGTGCATCTTTTTCTAGCTTTTCTCCAAATTCTTCCGAGGACTTCTGTTTTGCTGCTAGCACTTTGTTCTTTGCTTCTGTTCTGAGTGTCACATATTCTCTATATTTTCCATTTGTCCTGTTGTGTTTTTAGCTCCTAAGTATTGTTTCCATGCCATTTTCTTCTCTCTTATTTTCTCTTTGACTTCCTCTGTCCACCAAGGTGTCCTCTTTCTCTGGTTCCCAAGTCGGACTTCACCGCATGCTTCTGCAGCAGCTGTCTTTATGATATCCTTGAATTTATTCCAGAGGGTTTCCAAGTCATCAGGTCGTTCTTCTGTGTTGCTCACTGCTGTAGCAATAAGCCCCTGATATCTGGTCTTAATTTCTGGCTCTCTCAGCTTGTAGGTCCTAATGCTCATTTCTCCTGCTCGTTTACTTGGTTTCTTGCGTGATGTTGGGCAGTTCCTAGGCTGAGCAACTCTTTCAGTTGTTCGTTTGATTGTTAGCAGGTAGTGATCACTTCCAATCTCTGGCCCCCTCCAGACTCTAGCATCTCGGACATATCTGAATGAGCTTCTCCGAACAATGGCATAGTCGATCACTGACTTCTCATTCTTGGTTGGTTCACATCTAGTGTATGCATGTATGCGCTTATGGGGGAACTTTGTGTTTGTAATGATCAGATTCTGCTCACTGCAGAATCTAAGGAGTCGCTTTCCATTGTCATTGAGAGTATCTTCTCCATATCTTCTGATAACTCCACCCCATCTAGCATGGTCATTTCCAACTCTGGCATTAAAATCTCCGAGCATGATAACTTCATCTAGGCAGTCATCCACTGTCCTTTGAAGCAGCTCGAAGAATTCCTCCTTGACCTCTGCTCTCTCATCCTCATTTGGCCCATACACTATGACCAGGTTGACTATGGTTTCTCCTTCTTTTAGTTTTACAACCATAATGCGCTCCGAGACAAAGTTCCATCCCTTGATACTATCTTTTTTATTTTGGGCCACAATGCAACCCACGCCCCCTTTAGCTCTTTCAGATATGGGTACACCACTGTAGAGCAACGTGTTGCCATCGAGATCCATGACTCCTTGTCCTTTTTTCTTTGTTTCCGTTAAAGCCAGGATTTCTAGTTTTGCTTTCCTCATCTCTTCCACCAGCTCCTCTTCCTTCCCATTTATACTTCTTGTGTTCCAAGTTCCATAAGTCGTAGTCCGTAGTCCGTTCCAGTTCGTCGCCTTTAGAATCAGTCCGGTTTTCTCTCTTGTATTGCTCGTAATCATAGTTTAAGACAAACAGGTGATTGGCATGTTGTGCCTTTGCATGGTGGAGGGGCTGCCTCCTTACGGCCTCCATGCAGGCCGCCCTCCTCCTTTTTCATCCGGGCTTGGGACCGGCATAGAGTTTAATGATGTGACCAACTTTACCACCTCTAATGTACGTTTTGTCTTTTTCATGAAACCTATGAAATATTATTGACGGACCCCCAACTATATTTTGTCTCAGAGTGTTATGTAAATCTTGTTCGCGTTTCGAACATAAAGAAAAAGCTATATTTGATGGCAGAGTTTTGAATAGGTACTTTAAGGTTACCCCAGGAACCGAAATGGCATCTTTAATCATATCTACACCCAGACCAGCGTAAAAACTAACTTGTTGTTCTAACGCAATTAAGAATGGAACTATGTCTTTGTTGTTATACCACGTCAGAAAATCGCGCAGCGTGGCCATGTGATTATCGACCAAGGCATTTTGACATTCAGCGTACTCGGCACTGGAAATATTACCATTTTTTAGGGAGAAAAAAAAGGCCGAGTGGGGCGGTAGCGTCGTTTCGTTTAACTTGTTTAAATCGGTGACGTATTCGTAACAGAAAAATCGTTTAGTTTCTTTAACTTTATAGGCCGCGAGGTACTTGCTATAACTAAACCCAGGGGCCAGATAATTGATTTTATTTAAAAATTTTAACTGCGGGGTAGCGATACACATAAAGTTATTATTTCTTTTTACTAAATATTTAAAGTCTTGATCTAGGAAATACTTTGCTAGGTATGGTTTTATAACATTTACGTCGTATTTCCCCGAGTTGAAACCTATTACAGGGAGCTCTCGCAAATACTCATCGAGTCTTTCGATGTGTCCCTCCAAATCACCGAGTTGAGTATATACCTCGTCAAAGCGCTCACGTAAGATGGCAAAAGCCGCCTCGGCGATTCGGGTCAGATGGTCAAGCATCCTATTGACCAAGTCTTGAGGATCGCCCGTTGTGATAAAGCAGACAGGCGCTTCCAGCCCAGGGACATTGGAAGCTACCTAACAAGACAGAGTGACGCGTTTGAACAAAAAGGTTAGTTACGCGCCCCCCGGTC
The DNA here is from genome assembly GCA_024509875.1 of Oreohelix idahoensis. Classification (NCBI taxonomy): domain Eukaryota; kingdom Metazoa; phylum Mollusca; class Gastropoda; order Stylommatophora; family Oreohelicidae; genus Oreohelix; species Oreohelix idahoensis. The sequence goes on along the minus strand of JAMPIV010013927.1, from coordinate 97,066 downwards.
GCCGTCCCTAAAGAGGTATCGAAAAAACACTCATAATCAAACGTCGCACGATACGGAAACACGAATTTTGTATCGATATCTATACCCAGCGCGGCGATTGATTCCCAAATTGTTTCCAGCGAGGTTTAAACCCCACCTTTAAATATTTCTATTCTGTTACCCCCGGTACAACTTTTATTGTGTCTTTCCATATCCCTATAAGTCTTCCATACTTTCCCACATTTGAGACACGAAAATGAGTGGCTCGCCCTATCTATATCTACTATGTACATGAAATGGTTTTTATAAACTAAAAGACGCAAAGTTTCTTTATAACTATCACTACCTCTGAGTTTGGGGGAAAGGGTTTGTGTGTGGTCAAACTCGAATACGTCAATGTTTACCCCAAAACATTCTTCTAAGGCGGGAATATGGGTTAAACTCACGCCGGGAAAATCAATTAGGGAGTCTATACCCTGATGTATTTGCCACTGTTTTAGGAGCGAACGTGTTGTTTTTCTAACGTCAGTAACGGGAGCCTCCCTAAACACCACTAAACATCTAAAAAAAACAAAGGTTATCTGTGAAGGTTTTTGCTCTCGAATCGTATTGTAATGTGTTATTAGCTTTATTGGATGTAATGTGTGGTGGAATACCCTGTAAACAACAGCCTATAGGATATTCTTGGATGTGGTAAATGTAAAAACTAGTGGCAGGTATTGACTCGACATAATATTTTGTATTGGGTCTGTTTGACTGCGCGTTATTAAGAGTGTCACTGTCGTGTAATTGATCTACAAAAGCGTTGAAGTCTGTAACATTATTAATTAGATGAGGTGTGTCCAAGACACAAGCGTTATTGTGAGATGCGTGGTAGAAGCGGAGTTCATTTGTTTCTCTATGACGTAGAATGGTGTGGTGACTGTAATTAATTTTGAACCATTTTGTTTGTTTTTTAAAGAGGGGTCTGAGCAGGGAAAACCAATCTATTGATTGTGCAGTGTCTGGTCTATGAAAAAAGGTGAATGTAGACAAGTATTTGTTGGTGTTGGTGTGTGTGTTTATGGCTGACCAGTTGTCTGTGTATATCTGTCTAACGTCAGATGATATGTCTCGTAAACTGTCCAGGTCAGAGGTCAGGCGAGCCTTTTTAGTAGGCTCTTGGTGATTGGTCATTGGGCATTTGTGTGAAGATGAGTGAGTTTCCTGGACTGCAGCTGCTGAAGAGGGTATCTGCTAATAGTGTTGAGACAATGATGATGATGGATTCTGCGTAGGTGTAGATACTGGTGATGGTGTTGAAAATGATGATGCTGGATTCTGCATAGGTGCAGAGGAGTGTTGCTGTAGATGGACCCGTAAGCTGGTCCCTCGGGTAAAGATGTTTCCGCAGATCTCACAACTAAACCGAGGTAGTGAGTGCACGGTATTGCTGTGTTGTAGGTAGTTATCACGACGTGTGAACTGCTTCCCACATCGAGCACACACCAGGATGTTTTGTGCCACTGTGGTGGTGCCTATTTGAGGTGTGTGCGATGCTTCCGTGCTTGAAATGGGCCCGTGCTTATTCTCTGTATGATGTTTAAGATTAGTAACTAGAGTGAAGACTTCACCACACAAACAGAGCACTCGTGTCATTGTCGCCCATGCACTCTCATAATGTCGAGTTAGATCCCGTTCCCTGGTGAAAACGTGCTCGCATTCCGAGCACCCATATCGGCGTCTCTCGGGTTGAGGCAAAGCCATCTGTGAAAGAAAAACAAAAGAATTTAGACATCAAAACATAAAAATACATGTGGTAAAACTCTTCGAGTTAGTAAACTATCAACCAGACACGCTCTGTTTTTCGCTGGCATGATTAAACCAGACTTATAGACAAACTGACAGACAGACTGACACACACACAGATTGTTATAACAAATCTTATTTGTTTACGTTTTTTTATACAATGGGAGCTCTTTGTGTTATCAAGACAGTCAAAAAGCTTCTGGTTTGACAAGTGTTGTGATGTTAAAATATCCACCATCGATTCGCCGCTGGTTGTAGTGGCTTAGTTCCAGACAATGACGCATATTGATTTGCCCTCCCGTTTGTTTTGTAATTATTTTCACGAGAAGATAAAAAATACGCGAAGTTTTCAAGTGCCATGTGCATTGTCAGCGCAGCTGTGTCCCAGACAATCCCAAGTTATTATATTGATTTGGCCCTATAACCCAGATTGTCTTTTTGTTTCAGTGTAATTGTTTTGATATTGATTCGCCCCCTTCCCGGGAGTTGTAGTGGTTTGGTTTCAGACAATGACTGATATTGATTTGCCCTCCCGTTGTCTTTTTGTTTCACGAGGAGATAAAAAAATACTCGAAGTTTTCAAGTGCCACGTGCATTGTCAGTGCAGCTGTGTCACACGTAATTATTACCCAAAAAAAAACGGTACACAAACAAAATGGTAGAGATTTTTTTGTCTCGCCCCGTAAAAGTATCGACTGGTTATTCTGGTGCTTTGTCTGTTTTTCGATTGTAGACCAGGATTGAGGCCGCGACCTATATATCGATCCAAATATGACTCATCAACATACTGTTGTCTCGCGCGCTCTGTCAGACAAGGTACAGCGACGCCGTGGTTCACACACACAAAGCGGCTCGCTTTTGTCTATTTTCGATTGCCACCCACCTGAAGGCGTGGCCTACATATCGACCCAAATATGCCTCAGACAATGGTTGTTGTCTATCTCAGACAAGGAACAGTTCCACCATGGCATATCGATCATACTCAAGGAGATAATGGTTTTTTTTGACCTTTTTAAAATAATGAAATATTTTCCGACTAGTGGTTCTACTAAACAAACGTCTTACGAAAATTTAGTATATTTCACAGAGTCTCCGACTTTTAACAAAACTTCTATAATATTCCTAGCGAAAAATATAAAAAACACAAACACAGACAACCACGAATACAAATAGACAAAGACAAACGGATACATACAAACACAAGCACAGACATATAAAAATCCGAGTTTATATATATATATATATGAATTTTTTTAAAATAGAGAAATAAGTATGACAGAGATATTGCTAGCGAAATAGTTCTGCGTAGGATAAAAAAATAATTTAGGATATATAAACGGGAGGGCAAATCAATATGCGTCATTGTCTGAAACTAAGCCGCTACAACCAGCGGCGAATCGATGGTGGATATTTTAACATCACAACACTTGTCAAACCAGAAACTTTCTGACTGTCTTGATAACACAAAGAGCTCCCATTGTATAAAAAACGTAAACAAATAAGATTTGTTATAACAATCTGTGTGTGTGTGTCAGTCTGTCTGTCAGTTTGTCTATAAGTCTGGTTTAATCATGCCAGCGAAAAACATAGCGTCTGGTTGATAGTTTACTAATTCGAAGAAGAGTTTTACCACATGTATTTTTATGTTTTGATGTCTAAATTCTTTTTTTTCTTTCACAGATGGCTTCGCCTCAACCCGAGAGACGCCGATATGGGTGCTCGGAATGCGAGCACGTTTGCACCAGGGAACGGGATCTAACTCGACATTATGAGAGTGTGCATGGGCGACAACGACACGAGTGCTCTCTGTGTGGTGAAGTCTTCACACTAGTTACTAATCTTAAACGTCATACAGAGAATAAGCACGGGCCCATTTCAAGCACGGAAGCATCGCACACACCTCAAATAGGCACCACCACAGTGGCACAAAACATCCTGGTGTGTGCTCGTTGTAGGTAGCAGTTCACACGTCGTGATAACTACCTACAACACAGCAATACCGTGCACTCACTACCTCGGTTTAGTTGTGAGATCTGCAGAAACATCTTTACCCGAGGGACCAGCTTACGGGTCCATCTACAGCAACACTCCTCTGCACCTACGCAGAATCCAGCATCATCATTTTCAACACCATCACCAGCATCTGCACCTACGCAGAATCCAGCATCATCAGCTTCAACATCGGGACCGGCCACATGGTCTCAACACTATCAGCAGACACCCTCTTTAGCAGCTGCAGTCCAGGAAACCCACTCATCTTCAAACAAACGCCCAATGACCAGTCACCAAGGGCCTACTAAACCTGACCTCTGACCTGGACAGTTTACGAGACATACCGTCTGACGTTAGACAGATCTACACAGACAACTGGTCAGCCACAAACACACACACCAACAAATACTTGTCTACAGTCACCTTAATAAAGAAAACATATCAAGACATGACATGCAGAGTTCTTCATGAAGGACAGCTTACAGAACCATTTGGGATAAGAACAGGAGTGCGACAGGGATGCCTCTTGTCTCCATTTCTTTTCTTATTAGCAATAGACTGGGTTATGAGAACATCAACAACACACAACAGAAATGGAATCCAGTGGACTCTGACTAAACAGTTGGATGATCTGAATTTTGCTGATGACTTGGCTCTTCTGTCCCATAACCATAATCAGATGCAGGACAAATTGAAAACACTCGATGAGAGGTCACAGCAATTGGGTCTGAAAATACACAGGGAAAAGACAAAGATAATGAGAATAAATGCAGGTAATGAAAACAGGGTTGAACTTGAAGAAGCACCAATACAAGATATAGAATCGTACACATATCTTGGCAGCAATATAGACAAAGTTGGAGGGACAGACAGTGATATCAAAATAAGAATACAAAAAGCAAGAGGAGCTTTCATTGCATTGGGAAACATATGGAGATCAAGAGAAATCGGATCCAATACAAAAATAAGAATCTTCAACTCAAATGTGAAGTCAGTTCTATTGTATGGCTCTGAGACATGGAGAACAACAAAGAAAACAACCAAAACGCTACAGCCTTTCATAAATGGGTGCTTGCGTAGAATAGAGGGATTAAAATGGTATGACAAGGTTACCAACGTGGAACTGATGACAAGAACTAGACACTTGCCAGTGGAACAAGAGATGAGAAGAAGACGATGGCGATGGATAGGACACACACTGAGGAAACCTGTTGATAGCATTACAAGGCAGTCCTTGTTCTGGAACCCCCAGGACAAGAGAGGCAGAGGTAGACCAAGAAGCACATGGAGAAGAGAGCTGGAAAAAGAGGGGAAAATGATGAGGAGAACGTGGAAAGAACTTGAGATGATGGCACGTGACAGGAGGACTTGGCATGTGTTTGTTGAAGGCCTGTGCTCCTTTGGGAGTGGAGGGTTATGAATTAAATGAAAATGAATACAAAATATTATATCGAGTCAATACCTGCCACTAGTTTTTACATTTACCACATCCAAGAATATCCTATAGGCTGTTGTTTACAGGGTATTCCACCACACATTACATCCAATAAAGCTATTAACACATTACAACACGACTCGAGCGCAAAACCCTTCACAGATAACCTTTGTTTTTTTTAGATGTTTAGCGGTGTTTAGGGAGGCTTCCGTTACTGACGTTAAAAAAAACCACGCGCCGGCTCCTAAAACTGTGGCAAATAAATATGCGTATCGACTCCCTAATCGATTTCCCGGCGTGAGTTTGCCCCAAATCCCCGCCTTAGAAAAATGTTTCGGGGTAGACATTGACGTATTCCAGTTTGATGACACACAAACTCTTTCCCCAAAACTCAGAGGTAGTGATAGTTATAAAGAAACTTTGCGTCTTTTAGTCTATAAAAACCACTTCATGTACATAGTAGATATAGATAAGGCGGCAAACTCTTTTTCGTGTCCCAAATGGGGACAGTTACGGAAGTTTTTTAGGTTTATGGAAAGACATGAGAAAAGTTGTACCGGGGGTAACAGAATAGAAATATTTAAAGGTGGGGTTTATACCTCACCGGAAACAATTTGGGAATCAATCGCCGCGCAGGGTATAGATGTCGATACGAAATTCGTGTATCCATATCGCGCGACGTTTGATTATGAGTGTTTTTTCGATACCTCTGTAGGGACGGCGACCGGGGGGAGCGTAACTACCTTTTTGTCCAAACACGTCCCTCTGTCTTGTTCGGTAGCTTCCAATGTCCCCGGGCTGGAAGCGCCTGTCTGCTTTATCACAACGGGCGATCCTCAAGACTTGGTCAATAGGATGCTTGACCATCTGACCCGAATCGCCGAGGCCGCTTATGCAATCTTACGTGAGCGCTTTGACGAGGTATATACTCAACTCGGTGATTTGGAGGGACACATCGAAAGACTCGATGAGTATTTGCGAGAGCTCCCTGTAATAGGGTTCAACTCGGGGAAATACGACGTAAATGTTATAAAACCATACCTAGTAAAGTATTTCCTAGACCAAGACTTTAAATATTTAGTAAAAAGAAATAATAACTTTATGTGTATCGCTACCCCGCAGTTAAAATTTTTAGATATAATCAATTATCTGGCCCCTGGGTTTAGTTATAGCAAGTACCTCGCGGCCTATAAAGTTAAAGAAACTAAACGATTTTTCTGTTATGAATTCGTCACCGATTTAAACAAGTTAAACGAAACGACGCTACCGCCCCACTCGGCCATTTTTCATCCCTAAAAAATGGTAATATTTCCAGTGCCGAGTACGCTGAATGTCAAAATGTCTGGGTCGATAATCACATGGCCACGCTGCGCGATTTTCTGACGTGGTATAACAACAAAGACGTAGTTCCATTCTTAATTGCGTTAGAACAACAAGTTAGTTTTTACGCTGGTCTGGGTGTAGATATGTTTAAAGACGCCATTTCGGTTCCTGGGGTAACCTTAAAGTACCTATTCAAAACTCTGCCGTCAAATATAGCTTTTTCTTTATGTTCGAAACGCGAACAAGATTTACATAACACTCTGAGACAAAATATAGTTGGGGGTCCGTCAATAATATTTCATAGGTTTCATGAAAAAGGCAAAACGTACATTAGAGGTGGTAAAGTTGTTCACAGCATTAAAGGCTATGACGCCAACGCTCTTTATTTGTGGGCGCTAATGCAGAATATGCCCACTGATTTTCCCAATAGAAAAAAACGGGAGGATGGTTTCAGGTACCATAAAGTCAATAAATACACCGTGCAGTGTCGCGACTGGTTGACTTCGGTATCGCACAAAAATAACGTGTCTTTGAAGACCCAGTTCAGCGGTCGTGAAATGGCTTTGGAGCGTAGGCGCCTTAGGGTCGATGGCTGGGACAAAGATTCTCGCACAGCCTACCAGTTTCATGGATGTCTTTTCCACGGGCATCCTAACTGCCCACTAACCAGCCGTCGTGATACCAACCCCGTCAATAAGAAACCCTTGGTTGAATTGTATGAAAAGACGCGGGAAATTGGTGAATATTTGAAGACCGAGTGTGATGACAACCTGATAGAAATGTGGGAATGCGAATGGAAGCGACTCAAACGAAACGATCGATCGATCGGTCGATTTCTGAGCGACACATTCCCGAGCATGAAACCCTCGTATACCAAGTGTAGATATCCTCTAAAGGAACAACAGATTCTAGCTTCTGTTATAGACGAGACCTTATTTGGGTTAGTTGAATGCGACATTCGAGTAACCGACTCCCGAAAGGAGCATTTTTCGGAAATGACTCCGATATTTAAGAACGTCGACGTGAGTAGGGATGATATTGGTCCTTTTATGCGTGATTATCCGGAAAAAAATAAACTCTTGACTACCCCTAGAAGGACATTGATCGGTAGTTATATAGGTGAAAAGATTATGTTGGCGACGCCTCTGCTTCGCTGGTACTTGTCCAAGAGCTTAGAGGTCACTCATATATACCAGGTGATCGAGTATACACCTGCGACTTCTTTCAAACAATTTAGGGATACCGTCTCCGACGCCCGCCGACAGGGCGATCCGACGCCCGCCGACAGGGAGATATAGACGATGTTTACGCCATAACTAGTGAAACTATGAAATTGTTAGGGAACGCGGCTTACGGCAAGACGTTGACCAATAAGGCAAAACACGTAGAGGTCTCGTACACGACCGGGGAGGGGACGTCTAAATTAATAAACTGTCCACGTTTTAAAAAGATGAGTTTAGTGACGGACGACATTTTCTAGACGAGGTAGAGGGATGGAAATTAAGAAGAAAATTAGTTGAGACCTACCCGCGCAGATAGGGTTTTTCGTCTACCAGTACGCAAAACTCCGCATGTTAGAATTTTATTACGATTGTCCTAGATAGATTATGTAGACACAGCTGACTTTCAGTTATGCGAGAAGACTCATTTGATACCGATAGTCTTTAAACTTGGCCCTTAGTAAACGTCAAATAACATGGCGGACGCCCTTTAAATCCTCCAGGGATGCGAAAAACGGAGAATTTTATAGCGTATACGATCAATGGTTTCCCCATGCCGAAGTCTGCCCCGAAAAAGAATTTTATATAGCGTATACATCGATCCGAGTTTATTGATAGTGGGGGTAAAACGTGACTCGTTTGTCAGAAATGCCGCGTCAAAAAGTTATTTGATAAACAAACACCGAGTCTTTTCAAGTTAGAATATGAGGGCAGTGGGATGGTTTCCCTCTGCAGCAAAACTTACCACTGTTTTGGGGATTACGACAAAACTACCACTAAAAGGCTCAGTAAACAACACAACACACAAAACAAAAACACCTTTTTGGATGTCCTCAACACGCAACAAGCGCAGGGGGGAAAAATGTCGGTTTCAAGACACACAATTCAGCTATCTACACGTACACCCAACACCGCAACTCTCTGTCCTATTTTTACATAAAAAGACAGGCACACGACGACAATGTCACCACTTCACCTCTTTCCATCTAAAAAATATCTCTCTCCCATTATGTACCCTGTACACAACACCAGACAAACCAAAAGCAATACCACCCACACACACCCATGAGTCATCACCCCCGCAGAAATTATCTGTCCTATTTTTACATAAAAAGACAGGTACACGACGATAACGTGACGACATCTCCCCTCAATATCTAGTCCTATCTGCTTATCCTATCCTGAGTCGTTTATATGTATTTGTTCTGGGCTGCAGCTGTAACAAAACACTGTGATATTAAATATATTTATTAAAAAACCTTGGCCTTTGTTATCTATGTTGTCTATATATTGTATGCATAAATATTGTATGTATATTGTATAAATGTTGTCTACCTGTTGTAAAATATGTTGTATAAACAAACAACACAATACAACCACACAAAAACCCACCAGCTACACCACACGAGTCAGCACCCCCACCAGCCAAAGGTAATACCACCCCCCACCGACCAGCTAACACCAGTAATTAACTACAACCTACTAACCCACCATTATCGAACTAATATATATTGCTATATAAAAGTCCGCGCATCCTGCAGAATCGATTGGAGTATTTTATTATATAAAAGTCCGCGCATCCTGCAGAAATCCTAACCGTAGCGTACATAACATACTACTTCCCCAGCCTCGCAATGCCATGAAATTTGTTTCATGTCATTGGGCCGAAGGGTTGAAAGCCCAAGTGCCGTTGTAAAAAAAAAAATACAAACCTGTTGATAACATTGCAAGACAGTCTTTGTTCTTGAACCACCAGAGAGGCAGACAGAGACCAAAGAAGACATAGAGAAGAGAACTGGAGATTAACATAAAATGGATAAAGTAGATATGGAAAAACCTTGAGCAGCTGGCACAGGAAGACAAGATGTTTGAAGGCCTATGCTCCTTGAGGAAATAAACGGTGATGATATGATGATGATGATGTTGATGATATGATGACAATGATGGTGAAGATGATTTTGATGATATGATGATGATGATGATATGATGATGCTGATGATGTGATGATGATGATGTTGATGATATGATGATGCTGATGATATGATGATGGTGATGATGATGTTGATGATATGATGATGATGATGATGTTGATGATATGATGATGATGATGCTGATGATGCTGATATGATGATGATGATGCTGATGATATGAAGATGATGGTGATATTGATGATGTGATGATGATGATGTTAATGATATGATGATATTGATGATAATATTGATGATAAGATGATGATATGATGATAATATTGATATGATGATGATATGGGTGATATGATGATGATATTGATGATGCAATGATGATGATGATTTAACAGCGATAATATAAGCCTTAGATAGATTGCCAACTCTATGAGAGAAATAGGTGAGGTTAAATTACAGTGAATGAAGAAGAAGAAAATCTATCATCATGAAGTTAGGAAGTTCTCTAACAATTTTCGCAACAAACATTGACCATTTGTGTTCCATACCTGATCCATATAGTCACCACTGAACTGCTGCAGGCAAAAATCGCAGACAACCTTCCGTTTTGGGCACAAATACTCAACGTGATCATCCAGATTGACCCTTGTCATTCTAGCTCAGGGGTTATGTGGCCCCTCTTCATAGTCGCTGTTAGCTGGAAAAAAGGTATTTTACCATCTTACTGTGGTCCCTAGAAATATGGCATGGCCTACGTTGAGAATCACTGCTCTAGCTCACATATCTTACCAAAATGTTGAGAAATAAAATGTAGGCCAATGCATCAATGTCCGTACAAAACAGATGTGGTCACAAAGAGATAGAAAATATAAACGGATATGAGAGGTGATTTCTGACACAAACTGATGAAACCAGCTGCATTCTGGGTAATTTTTGTCAGTCCATCTATCTGTTATGTCCTACTGGTTATTTTCTGTGTCTTCATCTGTATGCCGCACTGGTTACTGCATGTAAGCCTCAGTGGTTACTGTCTGTATGCCTCACTCGTTAAGGTCTGTATGCCTCATTGGTTACTGTCTGAATGCCTCACTGGTTACTATCGGTATGCCATCACTGGTTACTTTCTCTTTATTCTTTCTGTCTGTATACCTCAGTGGTTACTGTCTGTATGCCTCAATGGTTACTCTCTGTCTGTAATCTAGCTGGTTAATTTCTGTCTGTATGTCAGCACAAAGCATGTATAACAACAGAAACCATCAATAAGATAACAGGAACAAAAAAATAAGAAAATAGATTTTAAAAGAAACGAGAATGGGAGATCGACAGTCAGAGTCTATCTCTGTCTGTCTCTGTCTCTGTCTCTGTCTCTGTCTCTCTCTCTCTCTCTCTCTCTCTCTCTCTCTCTCTCTATATATATATATATATATATATATATATATATATATATATATATATATATATATATATATATATATATATATTGTTGCTGTCATCTTTGATGGAGTTTCAAACGTCGATTTATTGGTTGTATGTTTTTCACCCTGGTCAAAGTTGGGGAACTATGTCTTAACTTTGCTGTGTCAGGTTGATTAGGGGTTATCTCCCCTTTTGGTTCATTCATTGTGTTTGACCTTTAGGGTCAAAGGTAAAGAGTTCTGGGCGATGTGCCATGCGCAGTTGGGGTGCGCAAAATTAGACTTCCGTCAGGGGGAGTTGCGGACTGGCTTCTGTAGGACATGAATGTCCGTTGTATTCTGGGGAAGGAAAATCTTCGAAGTGACTGCGTTGGCAGTTTTCCCCAGTGATTTACTGTACGTCAGGAATGACGACAGTGTTATTTCTTGTGTTCTGAGGATTCGTTTCAAGGTAACATCGACTTTTTCACTACTATGCATTCGGTTGCAGAATTTGTTAAAGGATTACCTAGCCGTGAGAACAGCTCACCGTTCCTGTGATGCAGAACTTATATTTTGTGCTCAAGGTAGCTATTTAAGACTATTCGTCTTCATATGATCAGAAGTCCAGTGACGAAGTTATATATAGTGGAAACCGCAGGTTTGCGGTATACTTATACAAACATTATAGCAGGGTTTATGCAACCTGCTTAATGAAGAATACACAGCTGACGTCATATCGAGGTCTGTGTAATGGCCACTATTCTACCGCATGAACAGGTGTAACTGGCGTGTTATGCCAAGTTGAACGACGGCCCTGGTAATAGGATTACATGAGTTAAGGGCTCGTCTTTTGTATGACGGAGTTATTCAGGTATCTGACGCGTTCAGTCAGGGATACCAAAGCGGCATTATGAACTGTACATTAAAGAACATACCACTATTGACAATGCCCACATATTTGAATGTTCACCAACCTTAGAATGCCTGATATGTACCAAGCGATTTCAATTAACATGATGTACATGAACCTGTTTACATTGACTGTTCCTGTGTGATTCTACTGTTAGTCCTGTGAATAAATGTATGAACTGTCACCAGTAGTTTCAACCATCATTGGCTTCAGTACGAGTGTGACTGGGTGTATTGTGTAATCATATATGAGCCTAAACGCATTCGCGTCTCTACACACCCATGTCTCATCATCCTCATCATCGTACAAGAACCATGTATGCTGTCAGCGTGAGTGACCCAGATCTTCAACTACACATCAACATTTGCATCTGGCTGTTCTTTTGCCGTCTGCCAGTCGTCTGGCTGTTCTTTTGCCGTCTACCAGTCGTCTGGCTGTTCTTTTGCCGTCTGCCAGTTGTCCGTATAAAATATCTTTGAGGATGCGGTCATCTTCTACGTGGCGGACATGGCCAAGCCAGCATACTCTGCGATGTCTGAGTAAATAATATTACCATCAATGTCACGGAAAATATTGAAAGGTCATCCTTGAGAGATTAAAAGAAGCCATAGACTTAGAGAAAGACAGACACAAAAACAGATTCTGTACAAACCAGACAGCGACACTGCTCACAATAGTAGAACAAAACTGTAAAAACAAAAATCTTCTATTGAACTTTCTGGTTAGAATCAGACTTCTGTCAAACCTCAGTGGAGACTAGGAAAGACAGAATACTTACAGGCAGGCTGATCAAAGAATCCATCCATTTGCATCCCTCATTTTGGTAAGTACAGTGCACAATGCTGTTCATAATTTCTGTCTGCACCGCCTTATCGGGATATAACTATAATAAACAGATAAATAAGTTAATTATAACTAAATTCAATAAGTTAAATACAATTAAAATAAATAGATGAAAAAGTTAAATATCAGTCTGTTTTACTGAGGTAAAAGTAGTCCTGTAGCAAAAACTGTCAAAGGGGAGTGAAGAAAATTTAGACGGAAATGAAAGGGATGACAGAGACATGGAAAGGCCTTGAGCTGATGACGTGAGAAAGGCATGACTTTGTTGAAGGCATGTGTTCCCTGGGGAGTAGCAGGGTAAAAAAGGCAGTCCCATAGCAGATACTACCGTAGGGGAGTGAAGTGTTAGAGACTTCATTGTACCAGGTCCAACATGGAGAAGGGGGTGGGGGGGGGGGGGTGACCAGTTCCCTTCCTCGCTTCCGTTTGTTTCCCTAACTCAAAGTCAGGTACCTATTTACAGCTGGGTAAAATGGAGCATGTCGATACCGTGAATCGAACCCCGCACCTATGCTGCGAGAGAGAGAGAGAGAGAGAGAGAGAGAGAGAGAGAGAGAGAGAGAGAGAGAGAGAGAGAGAGAGAGAGAGAGAGAGAGAGAGAGAGACCAACGCTCTAACCACTCTGTCAATCGGATGCTCAGCAGAAGTCTAAGGGGTGAATAACAAAACATGCCCGGGAGACGTTGTCAAAGACTGAGTCCTAGAGCAGGCGCCTCCCACTCGAATAGCCCAGCACACGAACACAAATTCTAAACATGCAGCTCACATACACACACACACGCATGCACTCTCACACACGCGCGCATGCACTCACATATACACACGCGCGCATGCACTCATATACACACGCGCGCATGCACTCACACACACACATGCATGTACACATATACTCAAACACACTCAGACACTTACACATACACAGCTTCTTATTCTACCCCCGTTCGATCGTTATGGAGCATGGCGCCACCACTCTAGATGGTTCCCTTGCAAGAATATAAACATATAAGGAGGGGAAACCCTTGCAAGAATATAAACATATCAGGAGGGGAAACCCTTGCAAGAATATAAACATATAAGGAGGGAAACCATTGCAAGAATATAAACATATAAGGAGGGGAAACCCTTGCAAGAATATAAACATATAAGGAGGGGAAACCCTTGCAAGAATATAAACATATAAGGAGGGGAAACCCTTGCAAGAATATAAACACATAAGGAGGGGAAACCCTTGCAAGAATATAAACATATAAGGAGGGGAAACCCTTGCAAGAATATAAACATATAAGGAGGGGAAACCTTTGCAAGAATATAAACATATAAGGAGGGGAAACCCTTGCAAGAATATAAACATATAAGGAGGGGAAACCCTTGCAAGAATATAAACATATAAGGAGGGGAACCCTTGCAAGAATATAAACATATAAGGAGGGAAACCATTGCAAGAATATAAACATATAAGGAGGGGAAACCCTTGCAAGAATATAAACATATAAGGAGGGGAAACCCTTGCAAGAATATAAACACATAAGGAGGGGAAACCCTTGCAAGAATATAAACATATAAGGAGGGGAAACCCTTGCAAGAATATAAACATATAAGGAGGGGAAACCCTTGCAAGAATATAAACATATAAGGAGGGGAAACCTTTGCAAGAATATAAACATATAAGGAGGGGAAACCCTTGCAAGAATATAAACATATAAGGAGGGGAACCCTTGCAAGAATATAAACATATAAGGAGGAGAAACCCTTGCAAGAATATAAACACATAAGGAGGGGAAACCCTTACAAGAAGCTTGTATCAAAGCACTCATGTGCTCTTATAGTGCTGCTGTTTGTTGCGTGTTGTTAGACTTAATCAGGTTGTCAGCCCAACCTCACATTAGCTGCCTCTTGAGACATGCTTAAAGTAGCAGTAGTTCTATGCTGCCTTTGTCTCCTCACAGAGCACTCCCTCCCCCCCGGATTGCACGAGGCACAAATAAACTTACTTTGGCGTAATCCAGTGGTTTGTCATCCTCTGGGCACTTGAAAACACCGCCACTAAAAAATAAAAAAAACAACATGGAATAATTTTTTGACATTTGTTTCACATATTGGGAGAGACAAAGACAAACTATGCCTCCTATCCGTTTTATTTTACGCTCCCTTGGGAGTATGGGGGTCCCACTGTTGAGGATGGCCTCCTAAATTGAAGCCTGCTTAAGTATGACTTATTTTCTTGCAGTGTTGGGGTTTGTAGCAATTTGTTTCATGTGATCAGGCTGTGAGTCCCAAGCATAACCTCACATTAGTTTTGGTGTGTACCTTGTCGCCAGTGTTGTGTTGTGTTGTGGTCCATATACAAAATACTACTAATTGAGGACTTGTTTAAATAAACCAACCTTTAATTACTTCAATAGAACATAATGTTGAGTAGGTACAAAATGAATCAAGATGAAATCAAAGTTCTCTAGCGACTCTGCAGAGGTCACCTGACAACTGGTGCAGACGGTTAACGCACGTTACCGTACTAGAAACGCAGTTGCGTTTCCTTGCTAAACTTTAACAATTTTCCTCTTACAACATGCCTGGGTAGCAGTGTTTTTTCCCCACAGAAAATGGATGGATGCTGATACATTTTAATTATTTTTGTTGGACAGATATTTGGAAAGCGTCTATTTCATGTTATGTTCCCCCTGTAGTGAAACATGTTGAGAACCCAGCATTGCACACTAAGCTTGGAGGAGTCACCTCAGCCACAGGCGTAACTCTGGTTTTTACCTAGTTGGCTTCATGCAGGAGAATCTCACTATGGACACCATGATAAGAAGGGGGAGCTTGAGAAGTGGCTCTATGTAGAACGTGACAATTCACTGGGATAGCACAGAACCAGAGCGCAGTATCTTAGCTCTCCATATTTGGAGAGCCACCTTGGACGGCGGCGAATGCACAGTATGCCACACGCTTCTTCCTCCTAGCTTGGGACCAGATGTGATGATCCTTTAAATGCAAGCCAATCTGGAGAAACTGTAGCTCATAACTTCAACTCAACACGTTTCGAAATGGCAGAAAGGCCACAGGAAAAGCCTTGATCTACAGTATAGTTAATACCAAGGACTCATTTTGCTTAGTATTGCTGTAAAACAGCGAAAAGCTCAACAACAAAATCTTCATGATTCGAGAACTGGGCATGCAAGCCCGTCTAACATTCTGCCCACTCTTTCATCTTTTATATAGAATCCATTTATTCTCTTGAGTGTTACTTTCAAGGAATTTAGCATTTTAACAGTAAAATAGCTGCATACGCACATTTATGGCAAATAATTAAAATCAAGAAATAAAATAAGTGGAAGAGGCAAAAATTATCAACAAAACGTACATACATATAAACACTGCAACGATCCTGCTTTCAGAATTAAAATGCAATTATAGCATAGACAGTATATTTACGACAACGTTACGCAATAAGCGGTATAATTTGTAGGTGTGGATTTGGTTACTGTATTTTCACATGTGAGGTTTTTAATGAACCCACTTCATTCAGTCATTCTGTTTCTTTCTTTTCTTCCTCTTTGTTTGTTTGTTTGTTTGTTTGTTAATGTACTTTATGCTGAGGAAGGTTTAAAGACGAACGATTGTAGGTTTATCTTGTGCCATTCATCCTGAAACTGGCGTAACGCATTGCTCTTCAGCAGAAGCATAGACTTTCAACTAACTCATGCCAACTCCTCATATTGCGTGCCATCAACTTAAGATCTTTCCATGCCTTAGACATTATTTTCATATCAGTCTCAGGTTCTCTTTTCCATGTGTTTTTGGTCTATCTCTACCTCTTTTACCCTGGCGAACCCAGAATGACTTCCCGGCATTGCTATCAACAGGTTGCCTCGATGTGTGTTTTCAGCGTCCTCCTCTCACCTCCGTCTGGCCCATGTCATCAGCTCTACATTGGTGATGTCAGCACACCACCTAAATCTCTCTATTCCACGGAATCACCAATCTACGGAATTCTGCGCAACCTTCTGGTCGCCGCCTTTTCCCCTCTCCGTGCATCAGAGCCATACAATAGCCGAAGATTCACACCTTTTCGCCAGATCCCAACTGCCCAAGACTTCCAGACGTACCCCGACGCCCCAACTGCCCCCTTCATGTCCACTGGGAAATGTATCTATTTGATAATTAAACTTTAGAAATATACAGGTAAACGTACCATAGCTACCAACTATGCCGGTGCAATTTCACGGAAAAGTACGCTGGAAGAAGGACTGCCTCAAGGCTATCCTTTAAGTTGCACCCTTTTCCTCATCTTCATTAATGACCTTGCCAAACATCTGAATGTGTCGAAGGCGCTGTTTGCTGATGACCTTGCCATCTGGACTACTGACAAATATCCCATCCTGGCAAAAGCCAAGATTAACAGAGCTCTCCTTACAATGTCAGTATACTGTGAACTGTGGAAACTAAAAATCAATGCGCAGAAAACTGTATACACCACTTTCTCCCGCAGCCACAAAATAGCAAAAAGACCTATCAACATCAAACTGAGTGGGGAAACACTAACAAAAGAGGAGCACCCAGTCTATCTAGGAGTAAAACTGGACAGACAATTGAAACTAGATGGACACATCCACAACCTCAGGGAAAAAGCATGTAAGCGCCTAAACCTCATCAAACGGCTAGCTAGTACAAATTGGGGAGCGGATAAACAAACCCTTCGTCAACTATATCTTGGCTATGTGAGATCAGCAATAGACTATAACCTCCCCCTCCAGACCATTGTGAGTTCTAATACCATCTCAACTCTGGACCGTGTGCAGAACCAAGCTCTCATGTTAATTTGCGGAGGGATGAGATCAACACCCACAGCCGTATGTGAGATAGATGCCAATATAGAGCCGCTGGATATCAGGCGTAAAAGAGCACTGACTGAAGCTGTAGAGAGATGCAGGAGACAAGAGAAAGACCACCCAAACAAAGTACTTATTGACACTTGGAAACAAACACGAAGACTGAAACAACTATCTCTCCTGGACATAGCCAAAGAGGAAAATGATAAACACCATCTCCCGCAAGAGAGAGAATTGGAAAACAAATACTTTGGACCGCCCCCTTGGGAAAACTTCCATCAACCAACTGTCAAAACACAGCTGATAGATAAAACGGCCAACAAGGAAACACTACCCACAATCTTGAAGACGTGTGCCTTGGAGACCATAAACAGCTACCCAACGTCAGCAATCCAGGCCTACACAGATGGTTCAGCTTTCAAGACCACCTCTTTTGCAGGATACGGCAACTGCATATGGTACCTGGATGGATCCTCTTATGAGTTATGTGACTCCTGTGGTGAGAATTGTTCAAATTATGAAGCGGAGGCTGAGGCCATCAAGACAGCCATGGAATTACTACACCAACAGTTTGACCTTATGGAACGAAAGCCATCAGATATAGTGATTTTCAGTGACTCCATGTCTGTTCTGGAAGCACTTAAACAGACTCCATATGAAAACAAAGACATTTTTCTTATAAGAAGAGCCTACTCCATCAGTGTAACCCTACAGTGGATCCCTGGACACAGTGATCTAACTGGAAATGAGACAGCTGATAGACTTGCAAAAGCAGGAGCCTCTAAACAACAAAAGGACAGACCCTGCAGCATGAGAACAGTCAAACAGATTCTCAGAAACAACACAAGGGAAATCTGGCTGAACAGATGGGCGAACGGGCCGACTGGCCGAAATGTCTTTAATGAAATGACCTGCCCAAAAGACAACGACAACATAAACAGACTCAGCAGGAGAAATCAAAGTCTTATCTTTCAGTTCCGAACAGGACACGCCAGAGTCAATAGCCATCTAAACCGCATCAACCCTCAGCACCTACCCATGTGTAGACACTGCTCTCATCCCTATGAAACAACCAGACACCTCCTCATGGAGTGTCCATCACTCACAAACGCTAGGAAAAAACTTTTACAGACACCTCTGACAGTCACCAACTCACTATATGGAACATTAAAACAACTGCAGAAAACCTGCACTTTTTTAAGAATGGCATTGGGCTGCCAAGAGTAGACATGCTCAGCAGCTATGGGATATCGACAACAACGACAACAACAACAGGTAAAAGTCTGGGAATGGCAGTGAGGAAGGAAACTGGTCACGTGCTCTCATTAAAAGCTGGACCTAGTATGGTGAAGTCTCTAACACTTCACTCTCTACGGCAGTATCTGTTACGGAACAACCTTTTATATGAGAGATGAGAAGGCGTTGGACTGACACAGATTAAGACAACCAGTTGATAGCATTACAAGACAGTTCCTATTCTTGGATCCCTCGGGTAAAAGAAAAAGATGAAGACCCCTTCCCCCGACGCAAAAAAAAAAAAAAAACCACGGAGAGAAATGGAGGCAGACATTAAAAGGATTAAGAAGATATAAATAGATCTTGAACGGATGGTGCAGGACATGTAGGTTTAGCGTGTTTTTGCTAAAGACATGTACATCAAGGAAAGCGGAAAAGTGATGATGATGGTAATGATGATGATGACGATATAACACCGAACGAGTTATAGAAATCTATCATATTACCAGCTTTAACAGAAGTTAACAAATGGTTATCTTCAGATTCCGCATAAGTCACAACAGATTAAGATACCATCTATTTAACAAGTTAAAGATAGGAACTACGGTTAAGTGTAACTGTTGCACCGATAAAATGACCTATAAACATCTGCAGCAAAAGTGCGCAATATATGAACAACAGAGAAAGAACAAACGGCCATTATCAATACAACTCCTGGATAAACTCTAAGGAGACATCAACAACCCACCGCTTTATTTGAACTTAGTCAAGTCGACGTCTGAAAGTGTACCAAGAAGAAGATGATACAAATATATAATTATCAAAACATTTCATCTCTTATGAAACAAAGACATAATAGAATCACAGTTCCCTCAGACATGTCGTATAAGGTGACTAATATAAGGTAGTGCAGGGGGGTGGACATCCTTATCATGTCAAACAAATTGTTTCAGCGACTACTGATACAAGAGCATGTGAATGCTTTATGCAGGCTTCCTGTAAGAGGGCCAGCTTCAGTGTTAGCCCCCATGCTCCACAAGAAGCGAAAACAAAAAATGACGATGAAAGCATTTTCACGGTTCAATCCAACAATCTACAATCAATATCCTTTAGCTCCCCGAGGAACATAGGCCTTCAACAAACACATGCCAAGTCTTCCTGTCCTGTGCCATCCGCTCAAGTTCTTTCCATGTTTTCCTCATCATTTTCACCTCTGTATGCAGTTCTCTTCTCCATGTGCCTGGAGATTTTCCTAGACGAAAAAAGGGTAGTCGGCAACCCATACCCCATTCGGCTTTCTCTAGGTTGCTTCATGCGCCTCCTTTCCAGAGGACCTTCTTCTGTCTTGGGCGGCTGAGTTGATTTATATTCTGTATATGACTTGTCCATGTTTGTTGACGTTTTTTGGTAAAAAAGTTTTTTTACGGGATGGGGTAACCAGCCCCATGCCCAACCCTCCTTGTCGCTTTTTACGAGATGCCTGGTAGGGTACAGTGTTACTATTCTTTGCTCCCCTTTCCGGCCCCGATAACACACGGGTGAAAATTAAAAAAATAAATAAAAAATCTACGGTTATATACAAAACATCGTGGCTTACCCGCTACTGTTTCTCCGTTTACCGAGAAAAGTTCCAACTGACATGAGCAAGGTTGTCATTTCCAAGTTCCGAGGAAGTAACAGGTTTTGTAATTACTCTAATTCCAGCTTAAATAATTCCTTGTTAATTAATGTTGCTACCAAAATTCAGAAGTCCATCACAGTTCTAGTACCAACTTCAGGAGTCCATTACTGCACTGCTAACAACTTAATC
The DNA here is from genome assembly GCA_024509875.1 of Oreohelix idahoensis. Taxonomy (NCBI): domain Eukaryota; kingdom Metazoa; phylum Mollusca; class Gastropoda; order Stylommatophora; family Oreohelicidae; genus Oreohelix; species Oreohelix idahoensis. The sequence goes on along the minus strand of JAMPIV010013927.1, from coordinate 76,382 downwards.
AGTTCCTTGTTATTCAGACTCTTAATTTCAGTTGTGAGTTTTTGACTTCCACAAAAGACGTGAGTGAGACTGCAACAAGTAAGTTAAAATCATCACAAGCTAAGCTCATGCAGCGTGATTTAAAAAAGCAACAATAAGCCTAAAACGCGTATCCGGCAAAGAAACATTAACAAGTGGGATTAAACTCCGGAGTTTATATGGCGAGGAGTGAGGACAAATCCCCTTCCTTTTATACCATTCCTTTTTATTTATTCTTTCTCTCTTTTTCTTTCTTTTTTTCCCCTCAGCATCCGGCACTTTATTCCATTGACAACAAAGATATTCAAGGTCATTCGACGTTCGCTGAAAATACCAGTATTTCTAATCCTCGGTTGAGAAGAGTAAGAAAACTCGCGGCAGATGGCACGAGGCAGGTAACAAAGATTTTGCCGCGACGCCGTGACAACGGACGAGTGCAGGGTTGCCAGAAAGTTAAAAAAATAATAATAATAATGTCCAGCCTAGTCGAAAGCAAAAACAAGTCCACTCATATTACAGTACACTGTACTTGCTAAACGTTACATAAGTGATAATATTTTTTATCTTTATGCAGTTTTTACTTTCCTCTCTTACGAGAGATATCATTTGTGAGCATAGTTCTCTGAAGCATTAGACCAAAAAAAAAAAAAAAAAACCCAAGGTAGGTATTTTCCACAAAATAAGACTAAAAAAATGTAAAAAAGTATTAACATATAATTATAGAAAGTTTTTGACGCTTTCAAACAAATGAATGCCAATAAAGCGCTGATTTCACTATCATCATCGTGTTTCTAGTTGCTCCGTTTGGTGCATGGAACTACTACTGCAGATGGGCCTCTTGCAGAAAGCGTGCATCAAAGCATTCATGTCCTTTCTGCATGAAGACCAGCTATGGTGTCGCTCCATGCTTTGCAAGGAACGATAAAGAAACTGAATGAATGAATTCGCTGTGAAGCGTCGAAAGCAATGTTGCTTTTTTTATGAACCAGTTCACACACTGAGGTCCAGCATGCTCTCATATAGTTTCTTCAAGATGCTTATTACCCTTCGTGCCTGCCCTTATATAGTTTCTTCAAGATATATGTTACCTTTCACGCATGCTCTCGTAAAATGTCTACAAAATATATGTTACCTTTCATGCACGCTCATGTATAGTTTCTTCATGATGTCTGTGACCCTCTATGCATGTTCTCTTATAAATTCTTCAAGATATATGTTACCTTTATTCCACCATTTTCGGGGTCGACCGCTGTCCTTGAGATTAGCTGACCGGTATCCATCGTTGCAAGATATTTATCCATTAATTACCCTTTAGCTCACTGAAAAGTACAGGCGTTCAACAAATTCAAGCCAAGTCCTCCTATCTTTTGCTTTCTACTCAAAGTATTTCCATATCTTGTTTATCCCTTCACTTGTCTCAAGTTATTTTCTCCATGTGATTTTCTGCCCTTCTACCTCTCCTACCATTGGAATCCTAGAACAAGAACTACCTTGTAATGCTATCAACAATTTTCCTTATTTTACGTGTCCCATCCATCGCCAGCATCGTTTTCTAATCTCTTGTTCTGCTACCACTTGTCAGGTTCTTGTCGTCAGTTTCACAATGTTGATCTTATTATACAATTTTAGTCCTACTATCCGTGTGGCTACAGCATACGTTTTTTTCCCTCGTCTTTTGTCCAAGTAAGACGCAATAACTTTTTATTTTATGTCCCTCAACTCCAATGTTTACCACAGACTCACTGCACTCCTCCTCACATAAGTACTCATTCATGAAAGTCTGCAACTGCGTGGTTGTTGTTTTTGTTGTTCTCCATGTTTTACTGCCATAAAATAGTACTGACTTGAAGATGTTAATACATATTACCGTTTTAATAACTTACATTGCAGTAGCAAAACCCCATGCCCACCCTTTATAGTCACCCTTTACGATATGCTTGTTAGGTTGCAGTGTATTCTTTGCTCCCTTTTTGGGCCCTGGTAGCACACAGGCACAAGATGTCTGTACTAAGTTAATATTTATTTCTCCGAAAATTCATTTTCTGGGGCTGTTTCAATGACAGCTTTGACATCTGTGTTTTGTTTCGTTTGTTTCTATCTTTCTTTTTAAATTAGGCTGCTTTCTCAAAACAAAAACGAAACCCAAAAAAATCCACAATTTTATCTTTTGCAGTCATTACTAAGTTGAAGACTCCTTGGTATTATCTACACTGTAGATCTAGGCTTTTATTGTGGCTTTTCTGCCATTCCGGAATGTGCTGAGTTGAAGTCATGAGCTCCAGTGTCTCCAGCCCGGCTTGCATTGAAGGGGAGGAGCGGGAGGCAATTTTCAGTTAAAACAGCAGAAACATGAAAATTGGGATTAGTCTATACTCGTATAATTTATATTCCCCTGAATCTAAATCTGTGAAAATTATTTGTCAGAACACATTCTAAGTAGGTATATTTTAATTTTGTAAATAGTATTTTCTTCAGAAATGATGCTTTTCCTATGAAGAAAATCAAGATTTTCTCAGAACCTTGTTTTAAGCTACTAATGTTCTTATAACTTCCGCCTTTTTTTTTTTTTTTTTGTAAATCAATATCAGATTTGGCACAAATACTTTTCATAGGATAATAAAACTTTTGTCAGATCCAATTTTTGATATCTTATAAACATTTTGATTTATTGCAAATAATGTTGTAAAGTTTTGAAAAAAATGGTGATTATTTATACATGCAAACTTTAAAATTATATATCTCAAAATCTACTTATGGTATCAAACATCCAATCTGACAAAAGTTTTAAAATATAATGATAAACATTTTGTTTAAATTCGGTAATGATAGATTAATAAATATATTTACCCTCAGGAACATTATAGAGCAGTGCTCAGAATGGCAAAGACAGCTGTACATTAATTTCTTTGATTTTGAAAAGGCTTTTGACAGTATACATAGGGACAGTTTATGGAAAATACTGAGGGCTTATGGAATTCCAAGCTGCATAGTGTCAATCATAAAAAGCCTCTATGCCAACTTTACGTGTAGCGTTGGGCAGAGCAGCCTAACCTTTGAGGTGAAGACAGGAGTACGACAGGGATGCCCCTTATCAACCACTCTATTTTTAAGTCATAGACTGAGTGATGTGCCAGACAACAAAGGGCAGTCCAAGAGGAATAAGATGGACTACATTTTCTACATTGTAAGATCTGGAATATACAGATGACATTGCACTACTAGCACGTTCACATCAACACATCCAGGAAAAAACGGATAGACTTAATAAGTATAGCCAGGATGTGGGCTTGAACATCAATCTAAAAAAGACAGAGGTCATGACACTCAATGTGAGCAACCCTGAGCCCATATCAGTAAGGAATCAGCAACTGGTACAGACAGACACCTTCACATACCTAGGATGCATAGTAACACCAGACGGCGGAGCAAGCTAAGACATCAACAACAGAATGAACAAAGCAAGAACAGCTTTTTTTAGTCTAAACAACATCTAGAAGTCCTCTCAGTACAGCACAAGCACAAAATTAAGATTATGTCAGAGCTGTGTGCTTTTTGTGCTTCTCTATGGTGCGGAATGCTGGAGAGTTACAAAGAAGGAAATGTCGAAATTGTCCTCTTTTCACACACCATGCCTAAGAAAAACTCCGAATCTTTTGGCCGAATACCATCACCAACCAAGATCTGCTTACTCGGAGCAAGCAAGAGGACATGCACACCATCATAGCTGGCAGACGCTGGAGCTGGGTTGGTCATGTCCTCAGAAGAGACCCCGATGCCATCACAAGAACAGCTATGCTATAACCCCTGAAGGAAAACGAAAGAGAGGCCGACCAAAAACAACTTGGCGGAGGACTGTAGAGGCTGAGATGCAAAGAATGAACCAGAGTTGGGGCACTGTACGAAGGATGGCCACCGACCGAGCAAAGTGGAATCAATTTGTAGTTGCCCTACAAGACGCCACCAGGCGTGATGGACACTGACTGCTTTGACGGTCGGTGGCTAAGGATCAAAGAAGAGAAGAAGATTAATAAATAAAAAAGCCTTAGGAAATTGAAATAGAACAATAAAATCCAATATGGCGGCCGTTTCCATGTCAAACGATGATGTAATACCATCAAACTCTTCATTATGCATATCTATGATTGATGTAGGTTAAGTCTGTGCATTGTTTTTAAAATCCTGTGATTAATAACGAAAATAGCATTTCAATGTAGCTCCTCACATCCGGTCCCAAGCTAGCAGTAAGAAGCGTGTGGCTTACTGTGCATTCCCCGCCATCCAAGGGGGCTCTCCAACTATACAGAGCTAAAATACTGTGCTCTGGTTCTGGGCTCTCCCAAGGAATGGTCACGTCCTGCACAGAGCCACTTATCAGCTTCCCCTGCCTATCACTTGTCCACAGTGAGATCCTACAGCATGCAGTCAACCAGGTCTAAGCCTGGGGTTCAAGTGATTTCTCCAAGCTTAGTTTGCAATGCTGGGTTCTCAACAAGTTTCACCACAGGGGAAATCCCTGGAAGTGTGTGGAGGACTTCAAAAGTCAATGACGGTGTAATTAGCCTCACAGACAGAGATTCACTTCCACATAAGTATACTGTAGCACTGTGCATAGCTGGTGGTCATGTAAAGATGACTCCAGATATCCCTACATGCATATTCTTATTGTAAATATCTGATTCAAACCATTATGGTATTGACCATTGTCACCTGCCATCTCCACAACGAAAGTTGGCTGTAATGGATCTCCAACGTCCTCTGATTCTTGTCTTGGTGGTGCACTCTGATAGACTCTTTCCTGTCCATCTCTTGATGTTATCTTCCCACTTATAGCGCTGTCTTCCCCGTGCACGTTTGCCTTCAACTCTCCCTTCTATCGTGGTCGTCTGACCAAAGTAAAACTTACAAATTAACACCTCAACCCTTTCATCATCATTTCCCTTCTTGCTCCCTATGGAACATAGATCCGCCATTGCAGCTGGTCATCTTGAAGGAAATCTGCACCATAGCATTCTTGTCATTTTGGCAGCGATGACTTCTGTAGCAATTTGGTTGAAATTATGATGTTGCCAACGCCATTCACAGCTCCGCGTTAGTCACTTTCTTCGCCATTCACAGCTCCGCATTAGTCACTTTCTTCGTCATTCACAGCTCCGCGTTAGTCACTTTCTTCGTCATTCACAGCTCCGCATTAGTAACTTCCTTCACCATTCACAGCTCCGTGTTAGTCACTTCCTTCGCCATTCACAGCTCTGCATTAGTCACTTCCTTCGCCATTCACAACTGGGCGTTAGTCGCATCCTTCGCCATTCACAGCTCCGCGTTAGTCACGTCCTTCGCCATTCACAGCTCCGCGTTAGTCACTTCCTTCGCCATTCACAGCTCCGCGTTAGTCACTTCCTTCGTCATTCCTGAGGAAGCCGTAGACCTATTCTTTCTTTGCCTCTTCAGAGACCCCCAGGGACAGGACATCCCCCACCTTGTACTTCCCTGTATAATTTTAGCGCAGTACTAATTTACTGGTAGAACGCTGGTCTATCGAGACAAAGGTGCCAGGTTCGAATCACGGTACCGACACACTCCAGTCTACCCAGCTGTAAATGGATACCTGACTCTGCTCTCAGGGGAGGAAAAGGCAGCGAGGAAGGGAACTGGTCACCCCATCTCTCGATGCAGGACCATGTATGGTGATCTCTAACATTTCATTACCCTACGGCAGTATCTGTTATGGGACTACATTTTACAAATTTATTAATTCGAAATCAACACTTTAAAAAAAAAAAAAACCCAGCTGATAAGAAAAACAAGTCCAATAAAGTACAAGCCGCAGTCGGCATTTAAAAAACCGCGCCTCAATCGTCAAATAATCTCAACTGGTCGGAGGAAATAAAAACGCGTAGCTGGCAACACTGGGCGCGTGGTTCTTTGTGTCCGTTATGCCTGTACTAACGCCCGACAATTTTTTGATTGGTCGCAAATGATTTTTCACCTGCTTCTTCTGAATATCGAAACATACCAGGTGTTAGGAAGTGAAGGCGTTTGGTGCCAATAATTGCTGTCCAGAGGAATGTCTCAGGTCATTTCACGGTAGATGAACGCTCAACAGTCCAAGGGAAGCAAGAATGTGTGAAGCGCTGTTAGAGACAACGCTGCAGAAGGTGATATATGCGTACTTTGACAAAAAGCCGAATGTTTACTTGTACGGAATAACCAATGTAAGCAAGAATATCTTTTATCTCGCTTTTCGCTACTTACAGAGCATGTAGTCAACACATACTAGGTTGAACGGGACGAGCCTCGCCAAAATGAGGCAACATTTTATATTAAAACAAAAAGGTCCCCCTACAATAAGTCTGCACCAAAGTACGTGTGTGCTCTTGCACAGGTAATTTATGTAGCAAATTGTTGTACATAATATTAATGAGATGTCCAGCCATATACACAACTTTCACATTAGTCGCCTGTTACGACACGATTGAGGTCAGGGTCGGCTCTTGGACAGTGTAAGCGGTGCTAAATTTTATTTAAATTTTTTTTTAAATACTAAATGTCTTACAGTTTTAAAAGAACAAGAATAATGAAACAGAAGTTTAAAAAAAATTATCTGCTGACAGTTATCCAATCAATACCCTTTAGCTCCACAAGGAGCATAGGCCTTCAAAAAACACATGCCAAGTCCTCCTGCCACGTGCCATCCGCTCAAGTTCTGTCCTCATCATTTTCACCTCTGTCTCCAGTTCTCTTCTCCATGTGTTTTTGGTCTACCTCTGCCTCTCTTTCCCTGTGGATTCCAGAACAAAGATTGCCTTGTAATGCTATCAACAGGTTTCCTCAATGTGTGTCCTATCCATCGCCAGCGTTTTCTTCTCAACTCTTGTTCCACTGGCGCATGTTTCCTATATGTTTCTTATATGTCGATATTATTCCTTTTTCAAAAAGCATGTAAAACGTGAGACGAGGTTCTTATTAAATTATTCTCTAAAACAATAATGAAAGTGATGAAACAGAGGGTGTTAAATTGGGTACACGCCTTTGTCCTCGAGTTAGGGAAAGCAAAAGCATCAATGAAGGTACCAAGTCACCTCTTAAAGCTGAGACCTAGTGTTAGTGAAGACTATGTAACTCTTCACTTCTCTACGGCATTATCTACTATCGGAGTACCTGTACTTGTCTTTTTATTTAACCAAGAATGGATACATATGACTACGGAGTCGGAGCTGTGTTGAAAAATGACCACTTATGCCTCATCGACGTGCCCTGGAAGAAGAACAGAAGGAAGATGAAAGAAGGAAAGAAGAAAGAAAAAAAGAAAGAAAGAAAAAAGAAAGGAAGGAAAAAAGAAAGAAGATTACGATATTATTATTATTGTAATACTACTTGATATTTTTTAGTTTATATGTGTGATAATCCTGAAGGTTTGGCCGTGTCTGCAGAATGGGAGAAAATCGGCTGCCACGACAGATATGGGAGGCTAAGAGCCAGGGATCCAGACCTCCAGAGTCCGCTGGGAGGACTACATTAGACAATCTCCGAAGGACTGAGGACTAAAATGTAACCAGGCCAGTAGGAAGACAGCCGATAGGATAGTATGACGCTCCAGCTTCCAAACCTCTTACACCTCACGGTAGAAAAGGAACGACTAAGTAAGTAAGATACTCTTGAAGGCAAAAATGAAAAATTTGTGTTTTATCAAAGCTGGCTATGCCGACAGAAGTAGAGACCATAAATCTCAAAGACCCACTCTGATCCTTTGTGACAGCAGCTTTATCCAAAACTGGCTCGTGCCACCCTGGTTCAAAAATAGTTTTTAAGTTTTACAAAACGTTATGCTTCACCGAACATGAACCTAACCTCTGACACGTGACCTTGCACACGCGCGTCAAGACAAGGAGAAAATCACTGGTAATAAAAGCCCCAAGTAGTTCCGGGATATCTGAGGAGACAAAGAGAATGGAACATCTGCTCCCTTAGGCAGTCGAAAAAAGCGGCGATTGTGAGTCTGTGTGTGGGGCTGGTAACTTCCTTATTTTGTGAAACAAATTGCGGCAGACACCACGGCTATATGAATGCGTTTTCGCTGGCCTTCTGCAAAGGTGAGCTTCCGACTGACAGAGTGGTTAAGGCGCTGGTCTCTCGCGGGAAAAAAGCCGGCTTTGACTCATGTCTTTTTTCTCAAGTGCTGTGTCGACTGACATAAGTTGTCATGTCTCTCTACAACTCCCGGTCCGTAATCCTGATTTATCAGTTCTGTTTAAAAAAAAGGGTAAAGGTATTTTCATAGCAAATACTGCCGTAGTGGAGTGAAGTATTAGAGAAGTCATCTATACGGGATCTCAGCTGTAAATGGGTACCTGACTTTGCTCTTGAGTTAGATTAGAAAAAAGCAGCGAGGAAGTGAACTGATCACCCCCACCTCTCAGTGATGGACCTAGTATAGTGGTCTCTAACACTTCACTCCCCCACGGCAGTATCTGCTATGGGACTACCTTTTATCCTCAAGGGTACCAGCTGCAGTGATGGCGCCGTGCTCCACAAGGAACGAACTCTAACAAAGCAAACAAATAAATATCTACCAATTTCTTAAGTCTCTTTAATTAAAAGTATTACTTTCTGCCCGGTTACGATGGTTTGACAGATATCTGCAGAATGGGAGAAGATCGACCAACAAAGAGCCAGGGATCAAGACCTCTAGGACGCTGTTAGGACAAAATCAGAAAATCTCTGAAAGATCGAGACTAGACTGCAACCAGGGCAAAATGAAGACAGTTGATAAGATAGCATGGCTCTCTCGTTTGCAAACCTCTACACCCCATAGTAGAAGAGAAGCGACTAAGTGAGTAAGAACTTCCTGTCCTACCAGGGGGAGGGATATACCCCAAAGTCATTAGAAATTCTCAAGGGCTACCAGGTATAGTGTTGCACTCCCCTTCACAACATCAGATTATAATTACTGAGCTGACTGTGCCGTTTGAATCCAAGTTTCCCAGCTGACCAGTGCACATGCCAAAATGGCCCCCAGACTCCGGAACACATTCTGCAAACTCTTTGGTGACTTGAGAGCTCAAACCTGGTCACATGAGACGAAAATGGAAGAGAAACTATGGGGCACCCGCGAGGACCTCCTCATCTCCTTGTTTAGATTGCTGGGCATAGGAAACTGATCGCAGAAAAAGAAGAATCCAGGTTAGATGGGCAGAATGCTTTCAAAATGACCAAATGTAATGGCCTGGTCACAAAAGTAAAGAATGAGGACTTAGAAATTGGTGCAAGAGGTCTTCTGGCTGTCTCAATATATGATCTACTGAAACAGCTGAACCTGAAGGAACAGTCAAGAACAGGGGCACTCAATAGACTTGTCGAAACTGCGGAAGAAGCCTCATTGTGGCTGTGGAACAAGCGCTATGGGCAACGGAACTGAGGACTGTAAGTTTATGTACAACCCAATCTTTACTTTCATAACTGTTTCAAGCTGGCGGAATGGATAAAACCAAGAGCGAAGAGCACATTTAGTAATCGCGAAAAAAAGTGAACTGGGTTCTATTCCCAGTGCAGCAGGTTGACACTCTGGAATCGGAACCAAAGTCAGCGGAATCTCTAACACTTTGAGGCGAATCAATCTTTGATCGTTACATTTTCCTGTGCCATCCTTTTAACTTTTTTCTGTGCCCTTCCTTTCAACTTTTTTATGTGCCTTTCCTTTTCCTTTCTCTCACCCGGTCCTTGACGTTGTTTTCGCTTTTATCATTCAATGTTTTCTTATCATCTCTTGTCACTCCCTTAATTTTACCGGATTGCGTGACCTATTTTTGAAACAACATTGACATTAGTTTGTGCAGAGCAAACTTGCCACATTGATTTTTCGCTTATCGCTAGCTCAAGACGGAGTAAAAGAAAATACCTTGTGTGTCATGCAGAATGTTCTACAGACGAGGGTATTGGGGGAGGGGGAAGACCCCTACCTATATGAGACACTAATTCGTAGTTGGTTTGGCACGAAAATGCTAAAATAAACCACTTCTGATTGGAGTTTTTCCCCAACGAAATCACATGGGCGTAAGAGCGAAAACTCCCCTTATAATCTACAATGTATTAAGATTACTTCAATCTATATCCATCTCATCGAGAGGAAATTTCAGACAGCCAGGATAACGAATAGAAACAGGATTCCAAGATAAGGATAAGACCAAGTATTAGAGGATCTTCTGATACCAGACAGGAAGAAGACTCGACTATAGTACTGAAACCACGAGCCCTAGGAACCTGCATACAGAATAGCAGTGGCATTATAATTAAAGTAATACACCGACCACCTGTAAGACGACCTCTTAAAACCGATACTATTCGGAAGTTTTCCGTGCAAAAAGTCTGTAACTTTATTCCCGGTAATCGGGGAAGTTGTAATATGTACATTGGTATCATTTTATATTTTTGCATTTCAATCAATCAATCAATCAATACCCTTTAGCTCCCCAAGGTGCATAGGCCTTCAACAAACACATGCAAAGTCCTCCTGTCCCGTGCCATCCGCTCAAGTTCTTTCCATGTTTTCCTCGTCATTTTCACTTCTGTATCTAGCTCTCTTCTCCATGTGTTTTTGGTCTACCTCTGCCTCTCTTTCCTTGGGGATTTCAGAACAAGGACTGTCTTGTAATGCTATCAACAGGTTTCCTCAATGTGTGTCCTATCCATCGCCAGCATCTTCTTCTCAACTCTTGTTTCACTGGCACTTGTCTGGTTCTTGTCATCAATTCCACATTTGTGACTTTGTCATACAATTTCAATCCTTCTGTTCTTCGCAAGCAACCGTTTATGAAAGTCTGTAGCATTTTGGTTGTTGTTTTTGTTGTTCTCCATGTTTCAGAGCCATACAATAGGACTGACTTCACATTTGAGTTGAAGATTCTTATTTTCGTGTTGGATTTGATTTCTCTTGATCTCCATATGTTTCCCAATGCAATGAAGGCTCCTCTTGCTTTTTATATTCTTATTTTGATATCATTGTCTGTCCCTCCAACTTTGTCTATATTGCTGCCAAGGTATGCGTACGATTCTACATCTTTTAGTGATGTTTCTTCAAGTTCAGCCTTGTTATCATTTCTTGCATTTATTCTCATTATCTTTATCTTTTCCTTGTATATTTTCAGACCCACTTGTTGTGACCTCTCATCAAGTATTTTTCTTCTGTCTTGCATCTGATTATGGTTATGGGACAGAAGAGCCAAGTCATCTGCAAAATCCAGATCATCAAGTTGTTAAGTCAGATCCCATTTCTGGTGTGTGATGTCGATGTTTTCATAACCCAATCTATTGCTAGTAAGAAAAGAAATGGAGACAAGAGGCATCCTTGTCGCACTCTCGTTCTAATCCCAAAAGGTAAGTTGTCCTTCATGAAGAACTTTGCATGTCATGCCTTCATATGTCTTCTTTATTAAGTTAGTGATCTTCATGGGAACTCCATAATACCTCATCAATTTCCAAAGCGATTCTCTTTCTAAGCTATCAAAAGCCTCATCATAGTCCACAAATCCGCTGCATAGGGGGATTTCCATTCCAGGCTTTGTTCCACTATTATTCTCAATCTGGTCTGTACAGGATCTGTTTTGTCGAAAACCTGCTTGTTCATCTCTCAGTTGCTGGTCTATGGACTCTTTTAATCTTTCGGTTTTTTTTTTTTTTTGCATTTGACATGTGTAAATTGCTTGTGGATGTACAGGTTCATACGAGGCTGGCAACCTCTACATATAAAATGATTGGATTAATGAACCACCATTGCAAAAGCTGGTGACGGCTACGTGCGGGTTTTTCTCACAAGGAACTCAAAAGCAGAGGTAGCCCCAGGCTCCATGTGGAGCAAGGAACGGATGATGATGACATTATGGTGTGCATATGTTTTATATTAATATTTTAATAAGTTTATGTATATAATACAATTGTCTTTTTCCGCTGTCCAAGCGCACTTTCATCCGACTCACTAAGTTTAATATTAATGCTCAGGGTAACATTTCTGAGGAAGATGGTGGTGGAATGAAAGCTGTGACAGAACAGGGCGGCCCATATTGATCTTTGATTCACTCCGGCAGTATCGGTACATTTGTGGTACTGATTTTATTGTTTTCTTTCATATGTCACAATTTCTTTCTTTCTTTTTCTGCTATGTGTAGCAGATATTATGTATTTGCCTTCTTACATCCTTCTCAGGGATAAGTAGACATGTCTGGTTTTTATCCATTTCTCCCTACGTTGCAAGGAGTGGCAGCGACGTAACCATGTTGGCTATCATGGGCGCAGCGATATCAGTACACAGATAAACACGTAAATCGCCTCAGCGCAGTGCTTAATCACTGATAAGACACGGGTGCGCTCATCACCAAAGCTTGGAATACGGGGAGACAACTGATGGACAGACACAGATAAGAGATTACTTCCTGAGAAAAGTAACGATTGTTACATCAGTAACACGTTGTTATATGAGTTTACCGACATGTTCGTAAGTTTGTACCCAAGGGCAAGCGGATGTGTACGGCCCATTTTCAGGAAAGTATTTTGAAATTTTGCATTATCTGAGGCATGCAACACATTCAAATCAGATTGGATGATCCTTTGAGGCGCGCATAACAAATGCGTGGGAAGGCAAATAATATAATCTGACTATTTTCGCATGCTATTTCACTTGAGAAATCGCTCGCCAAGATACCAGACCTCGCTATATTGAAGAATTAGAATTCAGAATTCCTTCTTAACATACCGGACACCTTTTATTGGAGTATTTATCAGGACTTAAAATATAGCCCAGGAAATCTCTTTCATATTAAATAAGGAAACCGGGACTGAGGAAACTGAAGGACCACACACGAAGTCAGAGAGGGAACTTATTAAATTAACGACCCCCCAGACGCGTGTAAGAGGCCGATTCAAGTCTCTTTTATTCATCTAAGCAAAAAAGTCTGTGAGCCAGGATTGGCATAAGTTGTGATTTACATTTCATATTTTATTACTAACATGTAAACTAACATATATAAATGTATATATTACTGTTAAGTCCTTTTTCGCGTGGGAGTTAAGTGTGTGAGACTTACACATGCCAGTCTAGTTTTGATAGACGCACATGTGTGCGCATCTGAAATAAATGTTCATTTTAAATATTTTTGCGTACTTTTCTGCATTATCGATGAATGCAGATGACGCACGTTGTTGCGCTGATTTGTTGCGATACAAATCATACCCTTGAGGCTTTATGATATATGTGATGGAATACATTGATACAGCTATAAAATCCTCCAGTATAAATATAAAAGTTAAAATAAAATGTAGGGATAAAATATAGTTAAGATACACTGCTACTTCTTCGCCCACGCCACAAGCACGTTGATGTTGGTAGACCGTACCATCGTTTTCTAGTGTCATTGAAAAAAACTAGTTATAACATGGAGACACGAAAGGCCTATTCGTTCAGACGGGGTAAGAAAACGGGGTAAGAAACGGAGGGAAGAAAAAAAATGATGCCGTCTGCACGCGTTAGAACCTAAACTAGCATACGCGCGAACTTGTAGCTAGTGGTTTGAAATACGATGTAAAAAGTAAGAACATGTAGTTAATTGGTCTCGAAAACAGGTTTAGCTCTTGTCTAGAATGACGTAATTCCCCACGTACTACGGGAGAACCACGTATTTAGCTCGAAAGTACTGCAAAAAGACATGAATAGGTGAATATTATATAAAAAATATGGAATTCCTTAATAATAGGTTTAGAATAATAAAAGTTAGCTAGTTTGATAGCCTATCTTTTCCTGACAAATAATATGCTTTCAAATAAAAGGACGAACAGATGAATCAGAAGTTATTGACAAAAGACTGATTTGTTCGATGCAGACTCGCAAACACATGTTAATTTTGCATTCACTAAAGTTACATTTGACGCGTCCTTGAGACGAAGGCAGGAAAAAATTACATGTGGACAAGGGGGAGACAAGGTGGATAGAATCTAAAAATATCTTCGCAGTAGAAATCTTAGAAGTAAGTGAGACAAAATGTGTGTAGTTTTTTTTTTTAGTTGGTCCAAAACCAAGTGCAATTTTGGGAAAACCCAAGTTCGGACCGACCGACAGACAGAAATACACTACACACTAGACCGAAACTGGACCCAAATTGGACATTTATGTTTGAAATTTTAAACTGTAGAGGGGAAGTACTCTCATTGGACGAAATAGTTAATGTTATTGAAAAAATTTGCCGGCAAGTTGCCATTTTGTCAAAGACTGTCCACATAAGCAGATCGTTGATGCTAAGAATTTTGTCGTCCATTAACTATATGTGATAATAGTAGTGGGACGCTCTAATCTAGCCAGCAGCTCAGCTGAGTTTGTGCTAATTCAACGTTTCTGTGTATTTCATTAAATTTTGTGGTAAGATTGAACTTATTAACCTTTTATTTAACATTTTAAGGGAGAGATACTGCCGTATAATGAAAAATGATTACGACAAGTAAGTACATATTCTAGGTCCCCAGCCAAGTCTACAGAGTCTAGAGGCGGATGAATAATATGGAAAAAAATATCCAAAAAAATGTAGAATACAGATCTTTATTTCAGGAGATCAGTAGGAACATATCACCCACCTTATTGTATAGAAGAAAGAGATTAATGATAATATTTCAGATGCAGTGCAGCCCTTGGAGGAGAGGAATGGGAACTAGTGTTACCTGTTACATCATTGATGTAGATGTTCTATATTGGTCAGAGAGATCTGACTCATGTCTTTATTTTATGCCATTGTTGTTTATAATTACGGTGGAATAGGTATTATGCTGAGACTAGTTTAATTATGTGGTTGCAGGGGTTCTTGTCTGGTGCTGAGCTGGTGCCAGGTCTCCCAAGTGGTCAACACTGTTTGTAGAACTGCCTGCCTTTTGTAACTCTGAGCCAAGGTGGAGAGAGCTGGAGTTTCATCTATCGTCCCCAGGCTAGATAAGTGATTTTGGCCTGGCTTGCGTGGATTCATCAATCTAGTGTATAATTAAATAACCACATTGTGAACAAGCAAACTATTCCACCTATAAACTGTACAACAACACCAATAAACTTGATAGGTGGGGACATGAAGATGATGTAAATACCCGACCAAACATCGAGAACTATAGAAGAAAGACTCTAGATTTAAAATCAGTATTAGTGAATTTTAAAGTATATGTATAACCATTGCTTCTGTGGTTAATTGATTACTTGTAAATATAATATCATTGATTGTTTTGAGTTGAAAGTCCTGGCTAGAAAATTCTAGGTAAGGACAAAATAAATTTTGGAAAAAATTGTATAATACTACACTTTACACAGAGTGTTAGTCAATTTAATCATAGGAAGTAATATTTGTGTTTGTGGTTGTGTTAGTGTAATAAATTGCCTACACACCATACTTTCATTACCCTAGACATTAGACGTAGCTATCAGACATACTAGTCAAGAATAAGCCTGATTGAGGTCGTAGGTGGTAGTAGCAAGGTACTCTGTAAACTCACCAAAACTGTTATCCTCAGGGACCTTCACAACTGACCTCATTCAGTACACAGTCCCCATATAACATCAAAACCCACCACAATATAGTAATCGTCCATGACGGACGTACTTTTGCGTTCTTCCTCTAAAATTGTAGAGAAGACATTTGCAAGTTAATATGCATTATATATATTTGGAAAGGCGAAGAAACTAATTCCTGATGTACTTTTCTGGGAAGCTTTCAAGTTCTTATATTGTTGCCAGAATATGACTGATTTTCTTCGGCTCATGCTTCAGAGACCGATGCTATGGTAGAACTTCCATTGTAACAGTTATGTTCAATGGCTAGTGTGTCCCTCTGTCATCAGGCGCGATGATGTTCAGGATTGATTTATGTATATGAAGATGTAAACACATGGTTCCTTCGCAATCACTATGTATTTTTGTCAAGCCGTTGACCTTCAGCGCTTATGAACCGGGGAAGTCAATCAAACGGCTGCCTTGATATGTATTCTACGATGTATGCTGTATATACCCATGATGTTGGACTTCGTTGTCGTCAAATAAATGTCTCTGTCGAAGATGTACTTTATCTACATGTCCAGCCTACTTCATTATGAATTGGTAAACTTCGTGACCCAGCTGTTGGTGTTCCATTAACATTGGCCTATCCTTTCGGCCCACTGTACTATCATTCACGTTGTTGAATTTGTCGGCCACCTATAGTAAGCCCGACTTAGCTGACAACACCCATGTCAGCAGTGACAGCGAATAGTACCTTGCTAGCCTCATTAACAACTCATAGAGTGGAGGTTGTAAAAATTACCATGAGAATTTTAATATGTGAAACTCGCTAGTGGAGGTCACAGTCATTTGAGGCTGGCAACCTCAGCGTATAGAATGATGATTTCATGAACCACCACTGCATGGGCTGGTGATTGCTTTATTGCTAGTTTCGTAAAGAGAATTAAAAGCATAAAGTAGTCCCAGGTTCCATACGGAGCAGGGAGGGAAAGATGAAAGAAATGATGTACATTCTAAGTATAATACTTACATTTTCAAATAGTGTAAATGTCCATATAACCATATTCACTTTAAAATTAATGTAAGTTTTCAAGCTTTAAACCAGTGTAAACGTCTATGTGAAAATATTCATTTTAAAGTTAATGGAAGTTTCAAACTTTTCAATCAGTGTAAACATAAATGAAAACATATTCAGTTTATATTGTGAACACGTTTCAATTAGTGGAGATGTATATGTAAACAGACTCTATCTGTATTATTAACCTTTTCATTTAAATATAAAGTAACTATGAAAGCTATTCTATTTAAATGTAAAGAAAGTTTTATCCCGAGGGATTAAATTTAATTCTCATCGAGGGTAAAGTCTGAATTAATTGGGATGGTGGTTTGGGAAGATATTAACACATAACAATGGGGTGGAAAACGCCATACTCAGAAGAGCGTTTCGTTCTATTCTTTTACCATAGTTATTGGTGGTACCAGCAGAAAGTACTATATCTGGAACAAGAAGGGAACTGTGGCTTAAGCTTTAAGACGAAGGACCCATTTGGTAGACTCTCCTTGACATTTCTGGGAAACGAGCTACACCCGACAACCTTGACCAGAGACGAGCATGAGAAGTGTGAAAAGAACCAACCCATAAGAAAGAGCAGAACCGTCATTGACAGCTAAGTTCAAATCTATGCTGCCACTTGAACTTCTTATAACATTTCACAATCCATAGCGACCTTGATGATAAATTTTCTTGATCCGCAATTATTCAAATTATTTTCTAACTGTTAAAACGTAAGTGATTATTAAATTTTGTTATTTGTAATTATACAAATTTAACTTTGATTTAATCATTTTAAAGTTACTGCATGTTTGTCTCAGTCAATTTACTACACACACTCTTAACAGAGCTATAGCATAATAAAAGAATTCCACTGAGTAAACTAGGGGTGGGGGCTTGAAAGAGCTGAAATTAATAAGTGCTTAAATCCTTCACAAAAGCGTCGGCAGAATTACAGAGTTAACATACTCAGCCAAAGCAGTATTGTTCTCGCTTATTCTGAATATCTCGTGAAGACTCCCTGGAGATAAAAGCGTTTTGTTTCTTCTATTTAAATATCTGCCAAGAGTAATCTTGTGCGCAGGTAGATACATTAGAAGCCCAAAGTAGATACTCTTGAGTTTTGGCCATTGTTGGACCACTCCTGCAAAGCAGAGGAGGCAATACCGTCACAGAAGCGGAGGGCGCCTGATTCTCATGTCAGGAGACCCTATACTTCGAACAAGCATTTGTTTTCTTTCTTTTTTCAGGCCATAAATCGAGGATTTCTCAGCAAAAGAGAAGTTGGTAAGAAAACAAAGATGGCTGTATACAGCTCCACACATGTTCCAGTCTTGACGTATGGGTGCGAGTCATGGGCAGCAAAAAAAAAAAAAAACCAGATCCAAACCTCATAAATGAGGTATCTGAGGAAGGTGGTTGAAGTAACAAGGAGGGGCATGGTCCGCAACCAGACGATACGTCAAGGCCTTAAAACCCAACCCCTGCAGACACAAGTAGAACAGTCCCAACTAAGATGGTTCGGCCATGTCTGCAGAATGGGAGAAGATCGGCTACCACGACAAGCATCGCAAACTAAGAGCCAGGGATCCAGGACGACCCAGAGTCCTCTGGGAGGACAACATTAGACAAT
Source organism: Oreohelix idahoensis (assembly GCA_024509875.1). Classification (NCBI taxonomy): domain Eukaryota; kingdom Metazoa; phylum Mollusca; class Gastropoda; order Stylommatophora; family Oreohelicidae; genus Oreohelix; species Oreohelix idahoensis. The sequence goes on along the minus strand of JAMPIV010013927.1, from coordinate 58,172 downwards.
CTTTGAGGACCGAGGACTAAAATGGAACCAAGCCAGGAGAAAGACAGCCGATAGGATAGTATGGCGCTCTCTCTTCCAAATCTCTACACCTCACGGTAGAAGAGGAACAACTAAGTAAGTAAGTATTACCGCCAGGGACGTGCTCCTGCAACATAATTTGACGACTGGCGGAACAGTCAACAACATCCTTGGGGATCAACAGTGACGGAACCCAACACCAACAACAAATCATCATCAACACCTGGCTAGTTAAGTATAACTGTCAGGCCCAGCAAAAGAACTTTTCTTTTATAACGATGGCCACTTTAAAGTCACCACCACAGATGAAAACATCATTGTTTCATAAAAACCTCTATTTTAACTTTGTTAACTGTAATTGATTATTAAATTTGTTATCTGTAAATACAAACTGATAGCTCATTTAATCATTATTGAGTGAATTGTACCCGTATGACTCAGTTAAGTTAAGTACTTAACCATTCAGAGCTATTAAAGTAATATGTTACTGAATCATTTCAGTTGAGGGCTACAACAACAAAAAATACGAGCAAATTTCTTTTTTCTCACAGAAGAGGCAGAAAGATGAAAATTCTTGACAGCTTAGAATTAGATGATCTCAGCTGTTATGCTTGATTTCTTAAAATTCCAGTGAGGCTTCTTGAAGCAGAAGTATAATTCTTCTATTTATAGCTCTGCCAAGAGTAATCTTGAGCGAAGGTTGATATACCTTAGAATATCCTCATCATTATACTCTAAGTCTGGCCATTGTTTGACCACTACTGCAGAGCAGGGGAGACAAACACGTGACACACTTGTAGGACTACAAGAAGACTAAAATATTGAACAGCCTAATTTTATATTTCTGTGAAAGAACTTTTGAGAAATTTGAAGGACAATTTTGCGTTACTTATCCTGGCTATTAAGAGCCGCGGTACTACAGTGATTAGTGCACTGGCTTCAAAGCTCGGTGATTCATGGTTCGATCCCCCTGTTGGGGTGGGATTTTTTAAACCGCTAACGGTTCTGGGGTGGACCCAGCCTCATAAATTGGGTATCAGAGCAACTTCTTGGAAGGTTAAAGGAGGCCGACGTGATGCTGACCACATCACCGCTAGTTTGCCGGTTGGTAAAGAAAATACGGGCGTAACACCGTATTCCTAATATGCCTCAATAGACGTGTAACGGGATCCTTAACCTTTACCTTTTTTTATTCTGGCTATGACATCGTTGATGACAAACCTCATTTGTCGACGTCACTTCCCAGCCAGCTAAAGCTTTACAGTTCTTCAGTTTATAACAGGTGATATTTATCTTGATATATTTGCCTTATTAATAAAATTCTCTTTCGAGGAGGCAAAGAGTATTATCAGAGTCAGATACAGAAACAAATGCAATGTAGAACATCCAGGTCACACACAGAATGATGCTTACTAACAGCTGAACAGAAGAGAACAAGTGGTAATCTTCAGACTCCGCACTGGCCACAACAGATTGAGATACCATCTATTCAACAAGCAAAAAGATAGAAACTACCGATCAGTGTGACTGTGGTACTGATAAAATGAATGCTGAACATCTGCTTCAAAGTTGCCCCTTAAATGCGGTACAGAGAAAGCGCATATGGCCGACGCCAGCTCCTTTCGTGGAAAAGCTTTACGGAGATTCAAATAGCCTCAAACTGACTACTGCTTTCTTTGAGAACATTCAAGTGGACGTCTGAGAGTGTACGAAGAAGAAATGTCCTTTGTTTTATTGGCACTGTTACGAAGTCCTATTTCTGCTGCTCCTACTATTAGACTATTTGTCTTTTCTTGCATGTCCTGTTTGTGGTGAAGTGGGATGTTATAAATATTTATAGGGGACTTAGTGTACTGACTGAGATCAGCTGTGAAGGTATCTATATCTAATAAGAGTAGTGTATATAACAACAACAGACAGCTAAACAATTTAATTTATTCCACCACACTTGACAACACTGTGACACTCACATACATAAAACACTCTACAAGGATATCTTAAAGGAGTCACTGATAACTTTTCAAATAACAATATGTATTCAGTGCTGTCATGAATGTATATGTGTCCTGATTCAAATACAAAGGGAACCAGGAATCACAATCAATTTTAATTACAAGTTATATGTACAGAATTTATTAATATGAATCTTGTAGTGACATATGTTATTAATAGTATCCTATGTGTGTCAGTTGTGTAGTAGTAATCTGAGGTAATACTGGTTTTGTTTTGTTCAAGCTCTGTTGGTATTTGTCATCATGACTTCAATAGTTTGTCTTTGTTGGAACTAGTATTGGAGATGTTCTCAGTTCCTGGCATTAAAACAATTAAATTCCCCTCTTAATGTTATTTTTACAATGTCATTTTAAGATGGGGGTACATAATGTTGAGCTCCATGGCCACACTCTCTTATCTTTCGTGATGACTGCAGTAAAAGACTCCTCTGCTCGATTACTTTAATGAGTTCTGGAGCCACCCCACTGGTTGCTATATGGACCAAGGAGTATGCTGTCCACCTCTGGCTTCAGCAAAGCTCTTACCAGGTGCTGCTCAATAACTTTAAGACCACGGTCCCTGAAACAAGAAGGATGTACCTTCTACGTCATAACTAATTTATACTCTCTTTCTACACTGAGCACAATACATCACAAACATTGAGTTCAGAGCGTTAGGCCAACTGTCAGCTTCATCTGAAATACTTTATACCAGTATTTCCCTCCCTAATGGTTACTACGCCTCTGCAATTCCAGCATTATTTCTGTCTAATCAATAATCTAGGTGTCAGTGTACTGTTTGGCCATTCCATGCAGTTTTACTTTCCTCCGACACCTTCTGTTCAGGCTGGAGCATTATAGGCTTTACATCATGTTTGGTACTGAACTACACATATATACAGGCATAAATTAACAATTTACATTCAATTTTCATTAAAAGATATTGAATATTTCAAGCTTACCACAATTCATGGAATAATAAACAGTTTCGTTGACTGGCAATGAATATAGCACAACTCCGATCTGCCGATGTCCCAGGCTTTATTTTATAAAAATATACACTGGTGCTCAACGCACTGCTTCTAGTAGGTTTATTACAAGATGTGGCAATGAACAGACGCTCTGAATCGAGTATATTCGCAGCTCTACCCAATGAAACCATGTCTACACATCTTTTCAAAAAAGTACTCCTTTTTCACGTTTCCCCTGACAACACAAGATAGTATTTATAGCCCGACCAATCGTGTTTAGTCTTATATTTGTGGCGCTCCAATCAATTAGGAGTTAACATGGTAGGCTATTTCTGTAACGTAATGTTTTTTCAAACACGTTATAAAAAAATTTTTATGAGCAGAAATGATTTCATGCTGTCAGGCATCCCCACTATTTTATTTTGGTTATAATTTATTAATTCCTGGACTATTTGCGTAACACTTAACATATTCTGTGTCAGCAAGCCCTAAGGAACCCAAATATCTCAATTTTAAAAGAGTTAAGTGGCTGCGTTCAAAATATGCAATTTCTTCTACCTCCTGTTTCGAAGATGTGCTGTCTGGGTACTGTAATGTTTTCAAACGTAAACCCATCTAATGTCATCTTTTCTAATAAGCGTTTTCCAGGTTTTTTTAAAACCTAACTCTGGGAAGGTTAGTGTTTTTATCACTGTCCGTCTGAAAAAAAGTTAGTGCATGTGGCCTTACACGCGTGATGGCAGCAATTGTGTATCGCGCGACGCGTGTTTAGTATTGCATGCTTCCTGCCTTCATTCGCCCCTCTCTCTCTCCGGCTTTATCTGTTTTTTAGTTACGCCGTGTATAAAATGGAATGAATGAGATATTAAATTTAGGTCATTGCTCAGCTTGCGTATCTCAAGTTTTTTCCAAGAAATACAGTACACGTTTCATTGAAGAAAGCGTGCAGCGACACAGTAGGCTTTTACTATCAACGTGAAAGCGTTACAATTTGCAGACGAAGCAGAAAACAAGGGGATTTCGAGTACAGTCATTGTGACAGCACTGTTCTTTTACCATTGCTCTTTTCTTTATTAAATGTATTTGTTAGGCTTTATATTTACCTGATAATTTATATATGTGGATTAGAATATTCCACGACACTGTTCATCATCAGCCTTTTCCTCTGCTCTCCTAACGGAGTATTGAACCACCACAGCAGCTGGTCCACTAGCAGGAAGCGTGCACCACACAGTTACATGTAGTTTCTTTAGCAATTTATTGTTCATGATGAGGTTGCCAACCTTATGCCCAACCTCATATTGGTCGCCGTGTAAACATGCCTGACGGCGCAATAGTCATTTTCTTTCTTTTCTGTACAACCTCCCCCTTCACAAGATGAAATTTGGGGCGACCTCTTTCCGATCTCTCTTTCACTACGGCAGTAATCAGTTACATTTTGTACTGATTTTATTGCGAGTTTTTTCCGAGTCGCACCCTTTTCTTTCTCTGTCCACTGTAGCGGATATTGTGTATTTTCATTCTTAACCTCCTCTCACTGAGTGAGAGACATAAGTCGGCATGTCTGTTTGTTACACATCCATTCCCTAAAGCCTTGCAAGGAGCGGCTGAGAGAATATTAACGATAGGCATATTCTTGCGTACCTAACCTTGGCCGCTACCGTTTAACACTAAAAATCGCCAGCGTATTTGTCTAATTGCTGATACGGCCAAGCTACGTGACAGATAAGAGATTACTTATCTGGGTGACACATTTTGGACAGACAAAGATCACAAGATTACATCCGATAAAGTAATAATCTGTTACATCTAAAGCACGTTGTCGTATGAGTTTACAGGCATGTTGGTGAGTTCGCCTGCCAGGGATCGGATATGTTCATGCCATATACAGAAGACTTGACCCATACATTACGTTCAAACGGTTTCCATGTCAGGAATATTTTGAAGTCCCCCCCCCCCCCCCCCCCGACCAACTAGCATGTTTGAAATGATTGGAGCTTTTGCCCAGCTTCATAACAAACAGAGCGGGGGAGGACAGTGATTATAACCTGACACGTTTCAGTGTTACTACACTGTGAAGATCCCTTGCCAAGACGACACAACCTGACTTTGCCAGAATGAAGCCTAGAATTCAGAATTCCATTTTATCAGACGGGACATCTTTTATTGGAGTATTTATCAGGACTTACAAAATAGCCTAGGAAATTTCTATCATTTTAAATAAGGAAATCAGGAATATCTGAAAAAAAAACTGGACACACGGAGTTAGAGAGGGAATTAAAGTTAAAATTAATGACCAAAAGTACACGTGTAAAAAGGCTTCGGCTAGTGCCTAACTTCATTCATCTGAGCAAAAAGTCTGTGAGCCAGGATTGGCGTAAGTTGTCATTTTACATTCTATATTTTCATGACTAACATGTGAACTAATATGTATATATTACGATGTTGACTTGAAAAACCCAGATTGAAAGAAACAGGACAAGATGAAGATCGAGAACGGCAATCATGACAAAACTTGATGGTACGGGTTGGGGAGCAGACGAGAGAGCACTAAAGTGGCTATATACTGGGTGAGTGAGACCAGTCTTTGAATATGGCGTTGCAGCATGGTCAACGGCAGCTAAGTTGAACTTTGACAAAATAAACAGAACCCAAAACCAAGCATTGAGAATCATAACAGGGGGCATGAAGTCAACACCCATTGAAAAGTTGGAAAAGATTACTCACCCCCAGCCTATGGAGGATAGAAGAGACAGCAGAGCCCAGCAACAAGCCGAGAAATTCGGGAGGCTGATAGACAACCCATTGCACAAGAGAATAAATGGATTTGGAAGGGGAAGACTGAAAAGAAGCAACTTTGTATTGTGACCGTGTGGCCAGAAAGGTGTAATTTTAGAATGAGTAATTACTTGTCGATCTAGTCTACGGTGTGAATTTGTGCTCATGTTGGCATTCTCACCCGGTAATGGGCGATTTAAACGAAACACACCTTCGCCATCCGTGAAGTAGACAAACGTGTGAGACGCAGATGTAACAGGAGACAGACATCGGTTGTTAGACATCCTGGCGCGGTCTGATAACACATCTTGTTGAGCACTAAAACCGTGAGGTGTGACTCCAGGCAAGTGATATCGTGGGAATGTAATCATTAGTGGGCGGACCTATTGTGGACGTCTAGGAAGATACTCTTGACTAAGATGTGATCTCATGTCATCCATACTGAGCATAGGACTCCTGATTTGCTCCCTAGAGGGATGGGTGGAGTTTTCCCTGACATTTTGACGTGGCGGCTATCATGTGTTACAGGGGTGGAGATGAAGAGTTAAACTGAAACAGTGAGAGGCTTCAGTCAGAGAGTCGAGTCAGAGTTGAAAGGAAGCCAGATCGTCTTCCATGTGCGGTATGCATCCTCGATACGATACACCAGTGAGGTAGAGGATTTGATACGCATATGATTTGATACGCATATGTTTTAGCGTCTGTGCTAAGAGAAGAAGCTGACGGCGACATAGTGTATTTAAGTGTAATTTCACGTATATCAGTTTTCTCTCGCGTGATGATGTAGTTAGTATTTAGTAGGAGTATGAAGGCATTATTGACTGATATATGTTTATTGTATGATTACACATATACTCAGACCTGCATGAACACACACGCACACACACACACACGGTCATTTAAGTGCATGTACTTGCATATTTTCACACATATGTATGTATTATTACGTAGATGATGTTTGTCCATTAGTACGATGCTAGTTTATTTTGTTTCATTTTATTTCAGAGAGTCCAGCAGTCTGTGCTGGGTGATTATATGGTGTTACCTAAATAGCTTGGTTATACGGTGTTGCTTAGGAATTGCCTTCAAAGTAAACTTGTGGACAACATTGTTTCAGTATGATTCATGTGCTACCTGATAGAGTTTCATTAATAAAAGTGGGACCCCTGTCATCAAGAGTTTTTCTGTGACTGCGGAACGTGTGTGAAAGTAGGCCAGAGGGAGTGACGACAACATTACACACAAATCCTTATTCTTCTTCACACATCGTCTTCGCACCGTCACAAATGGCGTCGTCGGCAGGATCAGGCAGACAGTGACACTGAGCAGACAGCAAACGAACAAATATTGTAAACACCCAGCAGTGCAGTCTTGCATCAAGATGGCTTCGACCAATGCGCCTGTGAAGGTAGTGTACGTGAACGGGCCAGAGATAAGGTTATTTAGTGGAGAGGGGAGTCCCACTTGGCAAGAGTTTGTGGAAGATGTAGAAGCCGCGTGGAAGGTGGCGCCTTTTTGGGCAGAAGACAAGTTAGACATGATCTGGAACAACGTTACACCATGGGTATCTAGAGAATTACGGATACATGGCGGAGCCAAGGCCAGCCCTGAGCAGTTACTCAAGATAATAGAAAGAGCCTACAGCGAGCAACCACCAGTCAGTGAGATGACCAGGAATTTCCAGGCCGGGAGTCAGGGGTCTAGGGAATGTTCTGTTTTCTTGGGAGGAAAAAAAGCCAGAGACACTGGTGCAGATAGCAAGTCCAGAAGCCCACAGTGAAGAGGAGGCACTCAAAGCAGAATTATCTCTTCTAAAGCTCCAGTTAGCACAGATGTCACAGGCCAGTTCGCCAGCACAAGAGGAGGTGCAGATAAAGAGAGCACCATGCCAGCCGCGGGAACAGCCAACGCAAGACGAGGAGGTGTGTCCGCGGGAACAGCCAACGCAAGACGAGGAGGTGTGTCCGCGGGAACAGCCAACGCAAGACGAGGAGGTGTGTCCGCAGGAACCTCAACTAGACCTTCTTGTATGTGAGAGTCAGGCTGTTGTCAAGGAAAGCTGTGAGCTGACAGCACCAACAAACGCAACTGCACCGACAAGGCGACAAGGGGTTTGCAAGTGGTATAGTGTCCACAGGGGATGGGGGTTCATTACGCCAGATGATGGAGGTATTTATGTATTCGTACATCAAACCAAGATCTTCAGAAAGGGATTCCGGAGTCTACCGAGGAATGAACGAGTAGAGTTTGACAGCAAACCATCGGTCCAGGGCATGGAAGCAATTTATGTATGCGGCATTGGCGGTCAAGAGTGTAAGGGCAGCAGGGGGCGACCCATGGCACAGAGGAAGCCCAGAAAGATAAGATGCTACAATTGTGGAGACCTGTCAGACCACATGGCAGCCAAGTGCCCTCAAGGCCCTCTTCCCAAACTATGTTTTAGATGCAAGTCAACTGAACATTTGATAGCCGCCTGTCCCACAAGGAGCTCTTTCCCTAGACGGACTGGGCAACCAGGTTGCCTTTAGGGCGCAAGCCAAGAGATGACCACGACAACTGTCACACTAAGGGCGCCGAGAGAATTGGCCGTTGTCTAGGGGAGGAAACCCGTCCTAAGCAGATAGGAGGGAGTGCAAATCAAGGTTCAGCAGAGAGACTCATCAAAGGCAGATTGTGGGGAACGTAAGCCACCGTCCACACAAAGTGAGTGGAAAACACGTCAAGAGTGATCTCCCTTCAAAGTCGACAGCTGCAAGCACTGACAGGCAGATGTCACGGGCAGACAGCGACGCGGCACAGGTGAGCGAGTCTTCTAGACCACAGCAACTGCCAGTCCGACAACGTAGGAACATGACGACCAAGAGGGTCCCCAGCCGGGCTGTACCTATTACAGAAGCTCAGCCCAAAGCATCGCCGCTCAGAAAGAGTCCTGCGCAGCATCAACGATCTGAGAGATTTCGACTGAAGCGCCAGAGGTAGTGATGTTGTCGGGACGACAACAAAATTAGGAGGGAGATATGTGATGGGGCCGGAAAGACGCCCCCTTCATGTTCAAGGCATTTTTATCGCCCACATATTTTAGAAGTGCGCGCAGCACGCTAGTATGTAAAAATTCTGACGAGATAAAGAAGAAGATTGATGACTAGGCCATAATAATGCCTAAAAATTAAGTTGTGGTGTAGAATTGTGTTTTTGCTCTAGAAATAGTTGTGTATATTTGTGTTTTCATGCCTAATAGAGCAAATATCGCGAGTGTTGTTTAAGTAGCGCAATTACTGCGCGCGCTGACTGGGTTGAGTGTTTAGGCTTAGCGGTCTATATAAAGCGCGTGATAGCCAGCAGCGGCCTTTCCTAGTATCAGCCCAGACGAGAGAACAGGCGAGACGAGGTGACCGGTGTAGGTAGCAGATGGACCAGAGCACGTGAGCTGTAAGTCTTAGTGCATTTTGTAGAATTTAGCATTCGTGTTCTATAAGTCTGAAATTATATTCAGCACGAGTCTATTTTAATGTTTAGTGAAATAAATAGATAGATAGATGTGAAAGTGTAAGAGCAATTATTTCATTCATCAGACCGGGCAAATTTAGTAGGAGAGTATTTTATACATGAAACTGGACAGAGATGTTATCAGGAACTGGAATTTAGAGAATATTAACTAGTTGGGAAGATGGCAACCGGGAGGACCACGTGTTGATGACCGTGCGTAAAAGAAGACGCCAAGGAGTCTGCATTTAACACTCTTAGTTATCACTTAATGTTACGCAGTTTTATATCACGTGAATCGACACGTGGGTGAAAGTAGGTTAAATGTAATTTCCCCCAGTAATAGAAGAGAGAGTTTTCGTGGTAAATTTCCTTTATGTGATGACTAGTTCTAGTTGTTAAGTCAAGAATAATTATATTTTATTCTTTGGTATTTCACGTTTATTGATGATTCTACTGTATATCTTTGGTGGGTTACTTTGAGGTGAGAATATATATTTAGATTTCTGGAGAGCGTGCGTAAGGCGTAAGGCACGTTGAGACAGCTGTTTCTCTGTTTGCTCCCGGCGGAGCATGGAAACACCAATGCAGCTAGTGTCCATTACAGGCCTACATAAGCATTTTGAGGCTATTGCTGTGGTTGTTTCGGTGACGGTAACGATGTGTTTCGTGTGATGAGTTCCCAATCTCATCAGGGGTCATATACGACACGCTTGTTACCAGGCGCACCAGTCGTCACTTACAACATGTTCAGAGGGCAGTGACGAATATTGAGATGGATCAGTTCGAGGTGGTGGTTTACTCTTATTATTGAGAGTATTTGATGTACATGTAGTTGAAGAATATTATTTTATGTCCATGTTATTATTATTTAATTATGGTTATGTGTAGAATGGTTTGTGAGAGCACGTGGGCTCACTTGGAGATATATATTTCTCTTCTCCGCTTCTAAGGGAGCATGGGACCACCAGTGTGGTTTGCCTCCGCATGAAGTATTCCTATGCTCGTGCAGTAGTGGTTTCGGTAGCAATCTGTATTACATGGTAAGATTGCCAGCCTCATGCACAACACCATACTAGTCTCATTGACGACATGCATGAGTATGTGTGTGTGGTAGTTGAGTGTGGTTTCATCCGTATGAAGCATTCAGATGCTCGTGCAGTAGTAGTTTCGGTAGCAATCTGTGTTACACGGTGAGGTTGCCAGCCTCATGCACAACACCATACTAGTCTCATTGGACGACATGCATGAGTGTGTGTGTGTGTGTGTGTGATAGCTGAGTGTGTGCTCTTGCAGTAGTGGTTTCGGTAGCAATCTGTGTTACATGGTGAGATTGCCAGCCTCATGCACAACACCATACTAGTCTCATCGACGACATGCATGAGTATGTGTGTGTGATATTTGAGTGTGCCCTTGCAGTAGCAGTTTCGGTAGCAATCTGTGTTACACGGTGAGATTGCCAGCCTCATGCACAACACCTTACTAGTCGCATTGGATGACAAGCATGAGTGCGTGCGTGTGTGATAGTTGAGGGTGTCAGGTAGTACACGTGGAAGGACTGTTTGGCAGGTGAGAGTATCATTATTTAACTATGATTTTAACTATTCGTTGCTTTGTTTGCTTCTTCAGATTAGTAATCGAGCACTGTTGGGTGTTTTGTTTTGTTATGTTCGTTGGTTTATTTGTTTAATGTTTGCTTAGTCACTGAATGGGTTGTAAAAATAAATACAGCCCCTGCCTCTAGAATCAAGAGTTTTATTGTTGTTCGGGTCGGCATCAGAGTGTGAAAAGAGAGTGATCAAACATATCACAATATAATCATCATCATCATCTCGCCCACCCTATCACAAATGGCGTCGTCGGCAGGATACTGACAGACAGTGTAGTATAGAGTCATACGCGGAATGTTCAATGCGGCAATAGAGCTCTGCAACCAGTGAGCACCAAGGATACCTGAGTTAAACCTTGCAAGAGTATTACAACACCCAGCACAGACGGAGCAGCACATCTGCCCAGTATATCTCCCCAGTGAAGAATCGCACCACTGCATGAAGAATCGAAGCACCATAGGCCCATTGAAGAGTCGCACCAACGTAGGCCAGTTGAAGAGTTGCACCAACGCAGGCCCAGAGAAGAATCATACCACCGTACATCCATTGAATATCTTATCAAGCCAGGGACCAGCCGTTTACAGTTATATCAATTTTCCTGCATTAGTATCCTCGCTAATGATACTCCATCACAACAGACAGGAACACTATTTCTACGCCAGTGTTATTATGCCAAAACAGTGACCGACCTACCACGATTGACATTCAGCCAGGGACTCAATCGTATCACCAGGCAGCACCTGAAACTGCTACAGGCAACATAAGCGAAGAGTAGACAAGAGCAAGCAAAAAAAATAAGAGACACTGTCTATTATTTATTGTAATATTATAATAAGTGTTTTCTTTCCATCTGTTTTTGCATTGTAATGTACTAGGTTAGGGTAGAGCAGAGATGTCAACTCAATGCGCAGACGCAACATGCCGGTCAGAGCCTGGGAGCACCTCGACAGCTGAAGGTGGCTCCCGTGAAGAAATCCTCACACCAGGAGAGAGCCCGAGCAATGCGCATGTGAAGGTGATTTACATAACAGTGCCGGAGGTAAGAAGATTTGGTGAAAAGGCAGGCCCCACTTGGCAAGAGTTTGTGAAGGAGGTAAAAGCTGCATGGAAGGTAGGGCCCTTAACTGTAGAAGATAGGTTAGACATTGTGTGGAATAATGTTACACCAGTGGTCTCTAGGGAATTACGGATACGTGGCGGAGCCAAGGCCAGCCCTGAGAAGTTACTCGAAATAGTGGAAGAAGCCTACAGTGAACGACAACTAGTCAATGAGATGACTAGGGGTTTCTATGCCATGAGACAGGGGCCTAGCTTATCAGTAATGGAATTCTCTCACATGTTGCATGAATTATTTCTGAGATTGAATGCAACGCGCGTGAAGAAAGGCTTGGCTCCCGCAGACCAATCCATGCTCAGAGATCATTTTGTTGCCCAGCTTAGTAATGATCTGAGCAGGACATTTGTGAAGGAACATGTGCTAAAGAATCCTGGTGTTTCATTTAGGGAAGTTAGGGACTATGCCCTTTTCTGGGAAGGCAAAAAGCATGATGCACCAGTGCAGGTAGCCAGTGTGGAAGCCCACACTGAAAAGGACGAACTCGAAGCTGAAGTAGCTCGCCTAAAGTCCCAGATAGCACAGCTATCACAGACCAGTTCGCCAGCACAAAAGGAGACGAGAAGAAGAAGGAAACAGTGCCAACCGCGTGAAAACCTAGAGCAGAACCAAGGTGTGGATCAATTGGAACCAAAACTATACCTTCCTGAAGGTGAGAGTCAGGCAGTTGATAGTGCATGCAGTGATTTAGAGGTTAGTAAAAACACAGATGCACCAACAAGGCGACAAGGATTTTGTAAATGGTATAATGTCGACAAAGGATGGGGATTCATTACACCGGATGATGGAGGTGTTCATGTTTTTGTACATCAGACAAAAATTTTCAGAAGGGGATTCCGTAGTCTGGGGAGAAATGAGAGAGTAGAATTTGACAGCAAACCGTCTGTTCAGGGCATGGAAGCAGTCTTTGTATGCGGCATTGGCGGCCAGGAATGTAAGGGTAGCAAGAGGCGACCCATGGCACAGAGGAAGCCCAGAAAAATAAGATGCTACAATTGTGGAGACTTTTCAGACCACATGGCGGCCAAGTGCCCTTATGGCCCGCTTCCGAAGCGATGTTTTCAGTGTAAGTCCCTAGAGCATTTGATATCGGTTTGTCCCCCAAAGAGCATCCTCTCTAAACGTACCGACATATCTAGGTTGTCTTCAGGGTGGAGGCCAAGAGATGGCCGTGACAACTGTTACCCTAAGGGCGCCAAGAAAAGCAGTCAACGTTCAGAAGAGGAAACTCATCTTAAACAGATAGGAGGGAATACACACCGACGCTCTGGAGAGGACACCAATCTAAATCAGATTGGGGGGAATGCATGCCAACATCGACGGAAAACAAGTGTAAAACACGTTGGAAGCAATCCACCGCCAAGGCCGACAACTGCAGGCACTAAATCGCTGAACTCTCAACCAAGTAGCAACGCTGTACGAGCGGACAATTTTCCCAGACCACGACAAGCAAAGAGACATAAACTTAGAAATGACAATGGAGCAGAGTACGTTTGTGGGGACCACAAAAAATTTAGGGGCGGAACATGTGACCGTGTGGCCAGAAAGGTGTAATTTTAGACTGAGTAATTACTTGTCGATCTAGTCTACGGTGTAAATTTGTGCTCATGTTGGCATTCTCACCCGGTAATGGGCGATTTAAACGAAACACACCTTCGCCATCCGTGAAGTAGACAAACGTGTGAGACGCAGATGTAACAGGAGACAGACATCGGTTGTTAGACATCCTGGCGCGGTCTGATAACACATCTTGTTGAGCACTAAAACCGTGAGGTGTGACTCCAGGCAAGTGATATCGTGGGAATGTAATCATTAGTGGGCGGACCTATTGTGGACGTCTAGGAAGATACTCTTGACTAAGATGTGATCTCATGTCATCCATACTGAGCATAGGACTCCTGATTTGCTCCCTAGAGGGATGGGTGGAGTTTTCCCTGACATTTTGACGTGGCGGCTATCATGTGTTACAGGGGTGGAGATGAAGAGTTAAACTGAAACAGTGAGAGGCTTCAGTCAGAGAGTCGAGTCAGAGTTGAAAGGAAGCCAGATCGTCTTCCATGTGCGGTATGCATCCTCGATACGATACACCAGTGAGGTAGAGGATTTGATACGCATATGTTGCGTCTGTGCTAAGAGAACTGACGACATAGAGGTATGCTTGCATATAAGTACATTTTTATAATACTTTAGATTTCGTAATATTAGACTTTCAGGTTTAGAAGTTAAAGCTTTGTAGCGTTTGTCTATCTATAGCTTGATAGAAGCTGACTGGCGATTTATGTGTATTTAAGTGTAATTTCACGTATATCTCATCGCTATTTTCAACAGTGAGACTGTGTGTTAAACGTGTAAAGTACTAAGTGATTTTATAAGAGGAATTCTAGTGTCGCACTTCGCTGTTTACAAGTTTGTACTTTGATAAGGTCTCTTTTCTTATTAATGATGTCCACCAAAAGATAAATATAAGTGGATGGAAGCAGACATCATCATCATCAGTTGATAAACTCTTAATACAAGACCCTTGCCCTGAGCAAGAGACATGCTGAGAAATCTGAAGCTCGCTCGAACATCACCAGAGCTACATGCTGTGTTGTTGTATTGCTTGTGGTTTGAGTATAGAATGTCAACTTGACCTACGCAGTGGTGTGTAGACATAGATGGAGTGTATAATGTGCGAATGATAGGAAGAGTTCGTGGTGTTGACACATGTTCTTTTCTCACACTCATGTATGGCTGGAAGTCATCGACACCAACGACTGTGTACCTTTACTAAAGTTTAATTGGACGTACACACTCGACAGCACAGATAGTGACAAATCACAGGTTGGCATAATTGTGGTGAAGTGGGATGTTATAAATACTTATAGGGAACTTAGTGTACTGACTGAGATCAGCTGTGAAGGTATCTATATCTATTAAGAGGAGTGTATTATAGATAACCTTACTTGCTACCACATATCTATATATCTCAGTCAGAATTATTCTGGAATAGTGTGATGCTACGTTATGTGTCTAGGGTATGTGTATGATGAAGTGTAAGTCACAACAACAGACAGATAAACAATTTAATTTAATCCACTACTCTTGACAACACTGTGACACTCACATACATATAACACTCTACAAAGATATCTTAAAAGAGTCACTGATAAACTTTCAAATAACAATATGTATTCATTACTGGCATGAATGAATATGTGTCCTGATTCAGCTACAAGGGAACCAGGAATCACAATCAATTTAAATTACAAGTTATGTACAGAATGTATTTAATATGAATATTGTAGTGACATATATTATTACAAATGTTCTATGTGTGTCAGTTGTGTAGTAGTAAAATGAGGTAATACTGGTTTTGTTTTGTTCAAGCTCTGTTGGTATTTGTCATCATGACTTCAATAGTTTGTCTTTAGGGACTAGTATTGGAGATGTTCACAGTTCCTGATTTTAAGACAAGTAAATTCCCCTCTTAATGTTAATTTTATAAAGTCAGTTCAAGATGAGGGGACATAATGTTGAGCTCAGCTGGCCAAGTTAGCTTATCTGGCGTGATGGCGGCAGGATAGGACTCCTCTGCTCGAATTCTCCTCTGGGCTCTGGAGACACCTCACTGATAGCTAAAAGGACCAAGGAGTATGCTGTCCGACACTGGATTCAGCAAAGCTCTGACCAGGTGCTGCTCAGTACCATCAAGACCACTGTCCCTGAAATCAAGAAGGATGTACCTTCTACTTCATAACTAACTTAAACTCTCTTGTTACATTGATCACAACACAGCACAAACATTGAGTTCAGAGCATTAGGCCAACTGTCAGCTTCATTTGAAATACTTTATTCCAGTATTACCCTTCTTAATGGTTACTACGCCTCTGCACTTCCAGCATTATTTCTTTCTAGTCAATCATCCAGGTGTCAGTGTACTGTTTGGCCATTCCATGCCGTTTTACTTCTCTCCGACACCCTCTGTTCAGGCTGGAGCATTACAGGCTTTACCTCACGTTGGCCACTGAACTACACATATATATACAGGCATAAATCAACAATTCACATTCAATTTTCATTAAAAGATATTGAATGGTTCAAGCTTACCACAATTCATACGAATAAACACAGATACGTTGATTAGCAATGATTCTGGCACAAACTGGCACAAATTCCCATCTGCTTATCTTCCAGGCTTTTATTTAGCAAAATATATGCTGGCTTCAACGCACTGATGCTTTATCAAGCTATTTTAAACAAGTGGTTTCGAACTAACGCTCCCAAGTGTGTATATCAGCGAGTCTGACCAATGAGCCCCGTTTCGACAAGTGTTTGAAAAAATGTTACCTTTCCCCGTTTCCCCTAACAACCAAGATAGTATTTATAGCCCGACCAATCGTGGTTAGGCTTTCATTTGTTGCGCTCCAATCAATTTGGAGTTTACATGGTAGGCTATTTCTGTAACGTAAATTTTTTTCAAACACGTTAAAAAAAAAATCTTATGAGCAGAAATGATTTTATGCTGTCAGGCACCCCCAATATTTTATTTTGGGTATAATTTATTAATTCCTGGACTATTTGCGTAACGTTTTACATATTATTTGTCAGCAAGCCCTAAGGAACCCAAAAATACAAATTTAAAGGAGCTACGTGGCTGCATTCAAAATATGCAATTTCTTCTACCTCCTGTTTCGAAGATGTGCTGTCTGGGTACTGTTATGTTCTCAACCGTAAACCCATCTAATGTTATCTTTTCTAATAAGAGTTTTTTTTGATTTATAAACCTAACTCTGGGAAAGGGTAGTGTATTTTATCACTGTCCGTCTGAAAAAAAAAATTAGTGCATGTAGACTTACACGCGTGATGCATGCGTTCCTGATTTTCAGCCCTCCCCTCTCTCTTTATCCTTTTGTCCATCTGTTCGTTCGTTTTGGTAACGCAGTATAATTAATGTTAGGATTAATTTAGGTCATTACGCAGTACGTCTCAATGTTTTTTCTTAGAAATGCAGCACACGTTTCATTGAAGAAGGCGGGTAATAATACAGTAAGCTTTTATATCAACGTGAAAGCGTTACAATTTGCAGACGAAGCAGAAAACAAGGGGGATTTTCGAGTACATTCTTTGTGACAGCACTGTTATTTTACCATTGCTCTTCTCTTTATTAATTTTATTTGTTAGGCTTCATATTTACCTAATAATTTATATATGTGGATTAGAATATTTCATGACACCTCCCCTCTTAAAACAGACATTATATGTCAGTCCTTTATTCTATATACACATAGAGAAATTTATTATTATTTCTGGGTTTTACGGTGATTCTCATCACACGGATGGCGGCTTAAAAAATCCGCTCCCAAATTGGTTTTTCCAGATATATACTCAATGCTAAAATTATATGGAGCCAGAAGCAAAGACCATCGGAGTAACCTAGAGTTCTCATGCTTAGCCTGTGCTAAAAACGATAAAGGTTTGTGATCTGTTTGCAACTTAAATGCCTTCCCATATAGATAAATATTGAATTTCTTTATTGCCCATATTACTGCAAGACATTCTTTTTCGCTAGTTGAGTAGTTGATTTCAGCTTTATTCAACTTTCTGCTAGCATATGCCACTGGGCTTAATTCCCCATCCAATGCATCTGATTTCTGTAGTAGAGTTGCACCTAGCCCAATATTACTTGCATCCGTCCTTACTATGAATTCTTGACTTAAGTCAGGTAATTTCAAAATGGGTTTACTTGTGAGCTTTTCCTTCAATTCTTGGTAAGTCATTTCACATTGTGGTGTCCATGTAATGCGATCTGGATGTCCTTTACGTGTCAATTCAGTTAACGGTGCACATATGGAATTAAAGTTTTTGATATACTTCTGGTAGAAACCACATAAGAGACAAAGGATCTCACGTCCTTCTTGGTTTGTGGTCTCGGGGCTTTCTGTAGTTTCTCTAAGTTCTTTGGGTCAGGGGTCATGTTTCCCTGATAAACTGTGTGTCCCAAAAATTCCAATTCTTTACATCCAACGCAACATTTGGTTGGTCGGGCTGTTAAATTTGCCTCCCTAAGTCGATCAAACAGCATGTTCAGAGAGTCAATGTGTTCCTCAAATGTTTCTGTTGCTATAAGGATATCATCCATAAAAATTTGTTATACAGGGATTATTCAGAGGATCCAATAATTTTTCTCATCATTCTAGAGAAGACACTAGGCGCATTCTTCAATCCAAATGGCAATCTATTAAACTCATAGTGTCCTTCTGAGGTACTAAAAGCTAGGTATGGTCTAACCTCAGGCTTTACTGGAATCTGATAGTATCCTTTACTCAGATCCACTTTTGAGAAATATTTAGCTTTATTTAGTCTGGCAAACAGCTGATTTGTATCCGGCAATGGATCCACCTGTCCTTCTGTAATAGCATTCAGTCTCCTGTAATCTATACAGAGTCTATGTTCTCCAGAGGGCTTCCTTAAGAGTACCACCCCGGAACTATACGAAGACTCACTGTGCGAAATAATTCCTTCCTTCAACAGATAGTCTATCTCTTCCTTCAAAGCTTTTTCCTTAGCAAACGGAATCGAATATGGTTTCATACAGACAGGTGTGGAGTCTATGAGTTTCATATCATATTCCAATAGGTTTGTATGCCCTGGTCGGTCTGTTAACACCTCTGCATGATTATTTAGAACCTGTTGCACTCTCTCTTTCTGAGTTTTCGTTAAATGTGTACTGATTTTCACCTGTGCTGCTGTCTCACAGGGGTGTAATGGATATTCAAATGATGAAAGTGGTTCCTTTTTCATCTCCATGGCGATGGACAAGGTCAACAAGTGTGTCTCTTCCTGATGTTCTCTTTCCAAATATTTCTTCAGGAGATTCACATGATAGATTTTTTCTTTCCCCTTCTTATCTATCTTATAATTTGTTCTAGACACCTTCTCTAGAACTGTATATGGACCCTGCCATCCAATTTGTAACTTATTCTGACTCCCGGGCAAAAGAAGCAGTACTTTCTCTCCCACAGCCAAATTTCTGTCTTTCGCCTTCCTGTTATAATAGGCAGCATGTTTCTTCCTGGCTTGTTTCAAATTTTCATTGGCAAGTTTCCAGCCAGTTTTTAACCGAGTGGTCAGCTCATTCACATACTGGTATGAAGATGTAATGTTTTCCTCTGCCTTTTCATCAGTCCACGTTCTTAACATAGCTACATATGGACCTTTAATTGTGTGGACCTATTTGTCCATGCACCGGTATGGTCTCTTCCACTCGAAGCTTTATAGTGATGATTTTTCCTCCCAGAATTTTCATTCACAAAACGACCGCTACCAATTCTTTTGGGGCTTTCTCCCCACTTAAAATTCTTGATGAGAGATTTCCTCTCTACATCCTCTTCCTCCAGTTTGTTTAAGTCCGATTGAGGGATTGTCGGCTTATCCTGGGGTAAGACATCCTTTTGCACTCTCCGCATAGTGGCCATTGTAAAACAGTTAAGTGAAGCTTGTCCGTGAAAAGGGGCTTCCCATTCCATTTGGTCCACTTTATCAAATCTATTTTTCTTTTTATTATCAGGCCTAATTTTGCTCCGGGGCGTGTCCAGGTCCTGATCAATGTTCCCACTTGTGGGTGTTCCCTCATGTGCTATGCTACACCTTTCTACAAAATTTTCAATGTCCCATCTTGCTTTGGGCCAATAATAATTGTGAGCCACCTTTTGAATGATGGTACCTATCTTCTCATGGTCCCCATCTGGTTTCACATGTAGGCTCCTTATTAAGTCTGTCCTATATCTTTTTGGAAGAACCAGCTGTCCGTGACCATTGGATCTAGCTCCAGTCTTCCTATACATCAACTTGTTTTTCATGTAAAAATCTCCCTTGCCTGGAGTGGTATGACAAGTTGACAATTTTCTGAAACAAGGCTTGAGTGTTTTATCCCCAGCCTGTGCCTTCCTCATCTCTTCTGGAGTGGTATCTAACATAATATCCTCCTCCTGTCTTGAGGTCGACCTGACCTGAAGGGTTGCCATATACACAGGTTTCCTTCTGCAACGGTCAGTGTCATGATTGTCCATCTGACAATTCTTACACCACCTTTTTCCTTGGTTGAAAGATTTTCTTTCATTATATTTCCTTTCATCGAATTGTGGGAATTTATTTTTATTTTCATACCGTGGCCTATCAAATTGGTGCTTACCTTTATTTTGATCCCTAGGATCAAATTTATTAAAGTTCTGTGGTGCCCTAAAGTTATCCACCTGTTTCTTTTTATTACCTGTTACCTCTGCTTGAGCTGCTTGATACCTTTCAGCAACATTTAGCAACTCACCCAGCCTCTCTGCACCTTGTTCCATGAGAAACTTTCTCAGGTCTGGAGCCATGGACTCTCTTAGTTGCTCTATAAGGACCATTTCCTTAAGATCTTGGGTTTTTCCCCAGAGAAGTCCATTTCTCCAAGTATGTCTCGATTCGTGCAGAGAACTGGTGATAGGTTTCACCTGACAGTAGTTTAGCATTCCTAAATTTTTTCCTGTAAAACTCTGCATTCTTTTCATACCTTAACAAAAGAGCCTGCTTTAGCATGTCATAATTTTCCTGATCACCTCTGCTCATTTTTGCAAAAACTTCATAAGCTGCCCCACGAAGTCCCTGAGATAACTTTAAGCTCCACCTTTCTCTCTCTAACCCATACGTGGTAGCTAATAGTTCGTACCTATTTATATAGCTCTCAATATCATCGTCTTTCTCAACAAAATGATCTAAATGAAAGTTCATAGCTGAGGTCGAGGCTCCCTGAGTAACCGTAGCATCAGAGGCAAAGGGACTGGCACCATTTTCAGGAGCATGGCCTTGAAACTCAAACTCCCTTAGTCGTAACTCATGTTCCCTTTGTAATCTCTTCTCCTCCTTTTCTGCTTCCCTCTCTGCAGCTAATCTCTTGTCTTCTCTTTCTGCTTCCAATTTCTTAGCCTCTTTGTCAGCCTCAATCTGCAACCTCTTAGTCTCAGCCTCAGCTTGCAACCTCTTAGTCTCAGCCTCAGCTTCAAATTGTAACTTCTTAATTTCCCTTTCAGCCTCTAACCTTCTTTCGGCTTCTTTTTCTAATCTTCTTTCTTCGCGTTCAATAAATTTGTCACATTCCGTTGTGACATAGGCAACCATAACTTGCCCATCTAATCCTAACTCTTTTGCAGTCTGAACCGCAGCAGATCGAAATTTGGCCAGGTCCGCCATTGTCTATCAGGTAAATTTTTTATAATGTCTACCCAACAATTCAATTTCTAACTATATATCTAATGGACAACACAGGCACCGTGAGCTCAACCTTATTTAATTCCACCCAAGGATACCTTTTAATTCTTATATTCCCTGAAGTGAATTACCCCCAATATTTTTAATAGTTAAAGATTCAAAATCCCAAGAGCGAGACCCCAATATATGTGGTGAAGTGGGATGTTATAAATACTTATAGGGAACTTAGTGTACTGACTGAGATCAGCTGTGAAGGTATCTATATCTATTAAGAGTAGTGTATTATAGATAACCTTACTTGCTACCACATATCTATATATCTCAGTCAGAATTATTCTGGAATAGTGTGATGCTACGTTATGTGTCTAGGGTATATGTGTATGATGAAGTGTAAGTCACAACAACAGACAGATAAACAATTTAATTTAATCCACTACTCTTGACAACACTGTGACACTCACATACATATAACACTCTACAAAGATATCTTAAAAGAGTCACTGATAAAACTTTCAAATAACAATATGTATTCATTACTGGCATGAATGAATATGTGTCCTGATTCAACTACAAGGGAACCAGGAATCACAATCAATTTAAATTACAAGTTATGTACAGAATGTATTTAATATGAATATTGTAGTGACATATATTATTACAAATGTTCTATGTGTGTCAGTTGTGTAGTAGTAAAATGAGGTAATACTGGTTTTGTTTTGTTCAAGCTCTGTTGGTATTTGTCATCATGACTTCAATAGTTTGTCTTTAGGGACTAGTATTGGAGATGTTCACAGTTCCTGATTTTAAGACAAGTAAATTCCCCTCTTAATGTTAATTTTACAAAGTCAGTTCAAGATGAGGGGACATAATGTTGAGCTCAGCTGGCCAAGTTAGCTTATCTGGCGTGATGGCGGCAGGAAAGGACTCCTCTGCTCGAATTCTCCTCTGGGCTCTGGAGACACCTCACTGATAGCTAAAAGGACCAAGGAGTATGCTGTCCGACACTGGATTCAGCAAAGCTCTGACCAGGTGCTGCTCAGTACCATCAAGACCACTGTCCCTGAAATCAAGAAGGATGTACCTTCTACTTCATAACTAACTTAAACTCTCTTGTTACATTGATCACAACACAGCACAAACATTGAGTTCAGAGCATTAGGCCAACTGTCAGCTTCATTTGAAATACTTTATTCCAGTATTACCCTTCTTAATGGTTACTACGCCTCTGCACTTCCAGCATTATTTCTTTCTAGTCAATCATCCAGGTGTCAGTGTACTGTTTGGCCATTCCATGCCGTTTTACTTCTCTCCGACACCCTCTGTTCAGGCTGGAGCATTACAGGCTTTACCTCACGTTGGCCACTGAACTACACATATATATACAGGCATAAATCAACAATTCACATTCAATTTTCATTAAAAGATATTGAATGGTTCAAGCTTACCACAATTCATACGAATAAACACAGATACGTTGATTAGCAATGAATTCTGGCACAAACTGGCACAAATTCCCATCTGCTTATCTTCCAGGCTTTTATTTAGCAAAATATATGCTGGCTTCAACGCACTGATGCTTTATCAAGCTATTTTAAACAAGTGGTTTCGAACTAACGCTCCCAAGTGTGTATATCAGCGAGTCTGACCAATGAGCCCCGTTTCGACAAGTGTTTGAAAAAATGTTACCTTTCCCCGTTTCCCCTAACAACCAAGATAGTATTTATAGCCCGACCAATCGTGGTTAGGCTTTCATTTGTTGCGCTCCAATCAATTTGGAGTTTACATGGTAGGCTATTTCTGTAACGTAAATTTTTTTCAAACACGTTAAAAAAAAAATCTTATGAGCAGAAATGATTTTATGCTGTCAGGCACCCCCAATATTTTATTTTGGGTATAATTTATTAATTCCTGGACTATTTGCGTAACGTTTTACATATTATTTGTCAGCAAGCCCTAAGGAACCCAAAAATACAAATTTAAAGGAGCTACGTGGCTGCATTCAAAATATGCAATTTCTTCTACCTCCTGTTTCGAAGATGTGCTGTCTGGGTACTGTTATGTTCTCAACCGTAAACCCATCTAATGTTATCTTTTCTAATAAGAGTTTTTTTTGATTTATAAACCTAACTCTGGGAAAGGGTAGTGTATTTTATCACTGTCCGTCTGAAAAAAAAATTAGTGCATGTAGACTTACACGCGTGATGCATGCGTTCCTGATTTTCAGCCCTCCCCTCTCTCTTTATCCTTTTGTCCATCTGTTCGTTCGTTTTGGTAACGCAGTATAATTAATGTTAGGATTAATTTAGGTCATTACGCAGTACGTCTCAATGTTTTTCTTAGAAATGCAGCACACGTTTCATTGAAGAAGGCGGGTAATAATACAGTAAGCTTTTATATCAACGTGAAAGCGTTACAATTTGCAGACGAAGCAGAAAACAAGGGGGATTTCGAGTACATTCTTTGTGACAGCACTGTTATTTTACCATTGCTCTTCTCTTTATTAATTTTATTTGTTAGGCTTCATATTTACCTAATAATTTATATATGTGGATTAGAATATTTCATGACAATAATACATCATGGTACAGTGGATAAATGGTCTTGCAATGTTATGTTACATGGGCACTCATGTAGAATAATAGTATAATGGACTGTCAGTAGCCAAGCACTCAGTATTGCCCATATATATATATCAACTGAGTTTACTGACAAAGCACGTCAGATTATAAACAATATCCAAGATGGCTTCTAGACCTAATCTCGTCTAGCGAAGATTCCTTAACATAATGTCCAGCACAGATTTTTCCATATAATTATATTGAACCGCTAGCAATGGGTTCTCATGTGTAGCAGTGATCTCTGGACTAATCAAGCGATAATACGGGCATCCCTTTTCTCTTCTTGAAAGTCACTACATGTTTTTGGTTCCAAGATGGCTTCACTCGTGAGCTGTCACTCACGTTTGGATACAGATAATGAATCTGTCCTAAAGTTAGTCATTCATTAAACATTTCATTGCTCTGTAGATTTGATCATGAACAATTGACTGCATTCTACAGGATATAGTGCTGCTAGGAATCAGAATCGTTTTTTTTCATCTAGTTAGATGTATCCTCTCAGACGTACAAATCATCCCTATCGAAAAACGGTGGCTTCGTACGAGAGTTCAAAAGAGTATCTTTATTACCTTGGTTTTCAGAAATATGATTTTACCATTCCTTGGCAATAAGAATGAACACTGGGGTAAAGCATACACGATAGGTCTAGACGACTATCACTTTCCCCAAAAACCACTGAGATCACTTTTTTCCCGGCATCAAGCCGACATAGAAAAACACAGCCCATCATCAGGGCGAAGCCAAAACACACCTCTCTCGCGACACATCCGCCGAACAGCCTTTGACCTCTCTAGAGACAACAGAACATATAGTTCGACTTAGATATGTAAAGATATACAGATATAAGACAGACTCGTCCTACACAGACAAACAATACACACAAATTCAGGCCATAGATATTCTGAAGCAAGAACAATCTATTACTACCCAAACAAAGAATAAATCGCAGTAAAACTGGATTCATCCGCGGAGTTCGATCGAAAGAGACGGCACAACTTTCAAGGGAAGTAACTCAATAATGACTTTCCCTTAAGCACTAAAAAATATCTATTTTGTTTACAAAATATTTGCGAACATAACAAGTATACCAATGTATAATATTGTAAGATATCAAAGACTGCACGTAACAGTCTTATTACCAGTATTATTATTATTATTTGTGTAGTGTTAAGTAATAGTTACATTGCATTCTTGTGAGCCGTAAGTGTGGTTAATTTTACATCAGTGATGATTGTGAGAGAAAGATTAGCGTACCCTCTAGCTCCGTGAGTAGCCTATACCTATTACATTTAGTATAGAACTGTGAGAATATAGTATATATCTGCTTGTTCTTTAGAGCAGCTAGGCATCTCACATACTGATAAATTGATGTGTTGAGACCAGTGAGTTGTGTATAATATTTCATCATGGACAGAAGTGCCTCATTTAAGTTTTCTCTCGCGTGCTGATGTAGTTAGTATTTAGTAGGAGTATGAAGGCATTATTGACTGATATATGTTTATTGTATGATTACACATATACTCAGACCTGCATGAACACACATGCACACACACACACACGGTCATTTAAGTGCATGTACTTGCATATTTTCACACATATGTATGTATTATTAGGTAGATGATGTTTGTCCATTAGTATGATGCTAGTTTATTTTGTTTCATTTTATTTCAGAGTCCAGCAGTCTGTGCTGGGTTATTATATGGTGTTACCTAAATAGCTTGGTTATACGGTGTTGCTTAGGAATTGCCTTCAAAGTAAACTTGTGGACAACATTGTTTCAGTATGATTCATGTGCTACCTGATAGGGTTTCATTAATAAAAGTGGGACCCCTGTCATCAAGAGTTTTTCTGTGACTGCGGAACGTGTGTGAAAGTAGGCCAGAGGGAGTAACGACAACATTACACACAAATCCTTATTCTTCTTCACACATCGTCTTCGCACCGTCACAGTATAGACAATCAAAACAAAGATGAGAGCAGTCCCCATAGACACAATATCAACAGCTACGTCCATATGTACTGCACACAAGCTACCAATTTGGAAAGACCAGTAGCTATCTTCTCAGATGCGCTGTCAGTAATTACAACGCTGAAAAGTCAAATGCTGAACTGGATAACCTAAGAGTAACACTTCACAAACTATGTCAGCATTACAAAAGAGTCGTGGTACAGGGGATCCTTTCTCACTGCAACATCCCTGGAAATGATGAGGTTGACAGATTGGCAAGGCAAGGGGGAAAGCTTCCTCAACTTCACGCAAATATAACTTATGATTAGGCCAAGAGTTTTATCAAGCGCAGATACAGGCACAAGTGGGAAGCAGAGCATCCAGGCCACACAAAAAATGATCAATATTACCAGCTCAGCAGAAGTGAACAAGTGGTAATCTACAGACTTCGCACAGGTCATAACAGATTGAGATACCATCTATTCAACAAATTAAAGATAGGAACTACTGATGAGTGTGACTGTAAGGTAAAGGTAAAGGATCCCGTTACACGCCCACTGAATGAGTGTTACTGTGACACCGATAAAATGACTGCCGAACATCTGCTTCAAAGGTGCCCAACATATGAGGAATAGAGAAAATGCATATGACCATCACCAATACCATCCCTGGAGAAAATCTGCTTTCTTTGAACTTATTCACGTTGACATATGAGGGTGAACGAAGAGAAGAAGAAAATATTACCATGTGAATATTAATATGTGAAAATCGCTAGTGGATGTCCTAGTCATTTGAGGCTGGCAACCTCAGCGCATAGAATGATGATTTCATGAACCACCACTGCATGGGCTGGCGACTGCTTTTTTGTTAGTTTCTTGAGGAAAACTAAACGCATCAGTAGTCCCAGGTTACATATGGAGCAGGGAGGGAAAGATGAAAGAAATGATGTACATTTTAATTATAATACTTACAGTTTCAAACCAGTGTAAATTAGAGATGGCTACTGTGTGTATGTTTCGAAACAATGGTTCGACACAGTTTCGTACCCGAACGATTCGATACTGAGCCTTCTTGCCGTGTCGATACTGTATCGGTTCGTGTCTGCCTCGCTGTTTTGCAGAGTAGAGATGGCTACTGTGTGTATGAGTCAAACAATGCACCGAGTCCGACACATGGACACAGTTTCAGTTCGTTTCTGCCTCGCTGTTTTGCAAAGAGACACACTGTATCACTTTCCGTGGGCCTTTGTAAAATTTGAATAAACCGTTCGGAACATTAGTATGGAATATCAAACATGTCATATTTTTTTCAGGGATGTGTTATGATGACTTGATTTTACAAGTGATATTATTTTTGCTGAGAAGTTATAGACACTGGAAATTGTGTCAGTGCTGCAGTTGTCAATGTTTTAGGCGCTATGTTAAAGTTGAAAGTGTCCGTGTGTTCGTATAAATGTAATGGACACTTTATTAGTTCTGCTGATATCTGTGTAGGCCTACTCGGTGTGGATTTGAATCATTGTCTACCAAAACTAGCTTACTCTAGTTTGATATCATGTGTTATTATTACTGTTGTTATTATTATTGTTGTTTTTTATTTTCCCATATACTGCAGCTATCATCATATCTACGTTTTATTTCATCATAATGAAGACTTGTGTAAAAATATTGAATTGTGGTCACACGAAACGCCATAGATTTTCACACACGACAGTAAAAACTGAGAAAATTGTCTCACACAATTCATGTATACCCGCCCCGGTACTGTCTATAAGAGACTTCTTTCTCCCCTATTATACGGGCAATTGTGTCGACACACTGTTTCGACACACTGTTTCGACACAGTATAATTAATTGAGCCGACTGTCTCGAAACAACGGAGTGTATCGATTCGCCCACCTCTAGTGTAAATGTCGATGTTAACATATTCACGTTAAAATTAATGGAAGTTTCAAACTTTTCAAATCAGTGTAAACGTAAATGACAACATATTCAATTTATATTGTAAACACTTTTCAATCAGTGGAAATGTAAATGTAAACATATTCTATCGGCACTATTAACCTTTTCATTTAAATGTAAAGTAACTATAAACGCTTTTCAATTTAAATGTAAAGAAAGTTTTCTCTCGAGGCATTAAAGTTAATTCTCATCGAAGGTAAATTCTGAGTTAACGGGATGGTAGAATAGGAGAAAGGAAACGCATAAGTATGTGTCGGGAAACGCAATACTCAGGAGAGCGTTTCGTTTCTATTCTTTTACCATAGTTGTTGGCGATGGTACCAGTTGAAGGGTACTATATCTGGAACAAGAAGGGAACAGTGGTCTGAGCTTTAAGACGAGGAACCAACTTTGTAGACTCGCCCTGACACTCCTGGGAACGAGCTGCACCCTACATCCTTGACCAGCGACGAGCGTTATCAGTGATCAGTCCATCAAAAAACAACAACTGGCAGCTAAGTGCAATATATACTGAAGCACATTAAAAACGCACCACCTGTATAATCCAGGAACAGAGTGTGAAATGTAAATATAAGTGTTTACAAGT
Source organism: Oreohelix idahoensis (assembly GCA_024509875.1). Lineage (NCBI taxonomy): Eukaryota > Metazoa > Mollusca > Gastropoda > Stylommatophora > Oreohelicidae > Oreohelix > Oreohelix idahoensis. The sequence goes on along the minus strand of JAMPIV010013927.1, from coordinate 29,866 downwards.
TTACATATTTGGAATCTTTATTCATTTTCCTATGAATCCATGCTGGTCATTAATTTGTACATTTGATTGTTATGAAATTCATTGCATTCTGTGCAGGCAAGGGAGAAAACCCAAAATGCAAGCAATAAAAAAAATTCATTCACGCTATCCTCAGTATCTGGTATGTCCACCGTGTGCTTGCAAACAAGCTTGGTAGCGGCTCCGCCTGGAACGCACAAGTCTCTGAAGGAAATTCCGGGGAATCAAGTCCCAATCACGTGTAAGAGCAGCTTCGAGCTGTTGCAGATTAGCTGGAGAACCTTGCCTGTAGACTCTGCGTCCAAGCTCGTCCCACAGATGTTCTATAGGGGACATGTCTGGTGATTGTGCAGGCCAATCAATCGTCACAATGTTCTGCTGCTGTAGATATTGCTGCGTAATGCATGCGGTGTGCGCACGTGCGTTATCCTGCTGGAGAAGCTGCAAGTCTGGATAATTTGTGAACGCAGGAGCAACCAATGCATCCAGAACCTCATCTCGATATGTCACAGCATTAACATTTCCACGGAAGACGTGAAGAGGCAAGCGATGGTGAAAACTGAATCCTCCCCAAATGTGAATACTGTCACCTCCAAATCGGTTGTGCTGACGAACACAGCAATCTGCAAAGCGCTCTCCACACCGTCGCCAAATCCGCATACGTCCATCAGCAAAGGATATGTTGAATCTGCTCTCGTCTGTGAATAGGACAGTATTCCACTGCAGTCTAGTCCATCTGACATGTTGCTCTGCCCATTGCAGGCGCTGCTGACGATACCTGTGAGTCAAGTTTGGCCCAACATAAGGTCGTCTTGCAGTAAGGCCTGTATCTCTGAGTCGTCGTATGACTGTCATTCGAGAGACTTTCCCACGTCTACCCACTATTGCTCTTGCTGTTTGACTTGCCGGGAGAGAACGATTCCTTAGGTGACTCAACACAATATGACGATCTTGCGCAGGGGTAGTAACTCGTGGTTGGCTACTCCGAAGTCTATCCCGGGCACTGCCAGTGGTTCCGTAACGTTCATTGAGAAGTACAATAGTGCTGTGGTGGCAATTCATCCTTCTGGCAATGGCCCGCGAGCTCATTCCGGTCTCCAACATACCAATGGCTTGTTGGCGGTCGTTTTCAGATAGTCGTGGCATTTCAAGCACATGTACTGGGTGTTTTGTCTCAACGGCCTTTTTATACCGATTATACTGCCACAACGCGTACACATTTTCAGGGTCATAGCTGTTGGGAATCGTGTTGCACGTGTAACTTTCATTGTTTTCATGTAGTCTGTACACAAACCCGTGGGTTGAATCATGCACTTTCCATTCCAGCAGCCATTCGCTCTCTACCTCATGACAAACACTTTTTTTTCCCAGCTTCTCGGCATCAGTATATATAATAGTGGTGCGTTTTTAATGTGCTTCAGTATATAAGCTGTCAAAGTGAACTTTTTTCCATAGAACCTACTATCCACCAATGATGAACCGTTTCTGTTAAACTATTCAATTATTTTCAAACTGTTAAAACTTAAGTGGTTATTAAATTTTGGTATTTGTAAATTTACAAATTTAACTTCGATTTAATCATTCTAAATGTACTGCACGTTTGTCTCAGTCGATTTACTAAACACACTCTAAACTGAGCTATACCAGAATAATAAGAATTCCACTGAGTAAATCAGAGGTGTGGCCTTAAACGAGCTAAGATTAATCATTGCTTAATTCTTCACAAAAGTTTTCGGCAGATTCTAGAATTAACGTGCACAGCCAATGCAGCATTGTTTTCGCTTATCTATATCTTGTGAACACTAAATTGAGATAGAAGAGTCATTATCCTTCTATTTCCAAATTTGTCAAGAGTAGACTTGTGAGAAGGTAGACACCTTTGAAGCCCACATTAGATACTCTTGAGTTTTGGCCACTGTTGGACCACTACCGCAAAGCAGGGAAAGCAATACCGTCACCCTCCCACCAAAAAAAAAAAAAAAAAAATTAAATACGAGCAGGGCCGGCTTTTGAGTGGCGTGAGCGATGTTCAACCATTCATGATATATGAAAGTGAGTTATGGACAGTTAGTAAACATGCAGAAGAGACTCTGGAGAATGTTAAAAGTGCCATGGACAAATAAAAAGTAATGCGGATGTTCTGAAAGATGTCAGTCCGCAATATACACGTAATACTCACATTAGAAGGAAGTAATCCACTTTCTTGGGGAATTTTATGAGAAAAGGAAAGCTGGAATACATTGTGACAATAGGAAAGATTGAAGGAACAAGGCAGAGGACGACATGCATGGAGGCATATCTGGAGTCATCCTTTATGGCCACCAACTAAGCACAGTGTTACGTTATACAGCTGTGGAAGTGAACCTCTGTCAGTGAGGCTAAATTACACCCTCATTGACTCTTAAAATTATCCATACACTTCCAGACTCACCTGAGAATCTCTTGAAGACACATATCACAGAAATGATGTCCACATGTCTCCACCAGAACTGGGTCACGCATGGGCAGATGGCAGACAGGACAGTAACAACAGCTTCGAAGCTGTTCGACAAACAGTAAGCTATAACCAGGCATAATTGTTGGTTGTTACTTCCCTTTATTCCTTTGCTCTGTGAAATGTAAAGCACAAACACATTTTAATTTTATCGCCAGTTTTAAACTTAGAAGACTATTAATCAGAGAATTGAATAATGACTATCGTAAAGGGATTTTTTTAAGTATAATTGTCGAAAACATGTGCTGCATGGGGAGCTAAGTTGAGTTGACTGTTCTGAACACTTGCTAAATTTTGAAAATATCTTTACTTACTTACTTACTTAGTTGTTCCCCTTCTACCATGAGGTGTAGAGGTTTGGAAGAGAGAGTGCCAGACTATCCTATCGGCTGTCTTCCTCCTGGCCTGGTTCCATTCTAGTCCTCGGTCCTTCAAAGATTGTCTAATGTTGTCCTCCCTGCGGACTTTGGGTCGTCCTGGGGATCTGGATCCCTGGGTCTTTGTCGTAGATTTTCGATAGGAGAATTAAGACTAGGTTTGGTCCCTTCTGAATAGGTTTGAATAGGTGATAGACTCAGTGAGAGTTAGTGAAAGGTAATAGAATTTCCACACACGTGAGATGATAGATTTTGATATAGTGGCTGTCTCTGAAAGCGAAAAGAATTCTTCTCTCTCTCACCTATCTTCTACAACAGTTGTTACAGCGTCAGACAGACTACACCAATATACATATTACGTATATTTCTATCACTCACAGGCACGCACATACACGTGACGACAGGTAAACACACAGACGTGGGAAAACTATAACAATGATATATATATTATCTAGAACGAGCTGACCAAACACTATTATTAAGTTCAAGAGCGATTTTAATATCAGGAAAAATCGGCTCACAACATCAAAGAAAGTACATCAAGGAAAATACATATACACATAGTCATAAAAATTCAAGGAAATGTTGCAAGGATGATAGCCCCGTTATAGTGTTAACTCTAGGTTTAGCCCGGCCCCGTTAAGAGAACAGATGATGGCGCCCGAGTCACAGATACATAGGGTTTGAGTCTAAGAGTTTTTCTTTGTTTTATCTCGTAATTATATGCACAGAGTTTGAAAAAAAAATCTGATTTAACCTAAGACAAAAACACAAGAACTCTAGCCTTAGCAACAAATTATGCAGATTGAAAAAAAAAAAAAGGACAGCAACAGGGTGTCAAAGATATAATAGTGAAAATATCACTCAAACCAGCGTACACTCATTCATTCCGCCATGGCCTCTCATACATGTACTCACGACTTTGCTCGCTGCCTCTTGGAACACACTGATTTTAGATTTTCACACAGACTCAAAAAAATGCAGTCTTCTGCCAAGAAGTCCCCAGTTCCAAAAGACGTATTTAACTCGGAGTCTCCGGGAACGACTACTTGGGTGTGCAAATTTGTTCAAATGTCTGATTAAGTCACCTAACAATTATTCCAGGCGCGGGAGTTAGCAGAGCACAGTGTCAATAGCGTAGGTTTCTAGAAATGATGAATGTCAGGTCGGTGCCTTCCCTCAGTATAGGATTCACTTTAGTCACACCACAGATTTGTCCACAAAAAATATATATATATCTAGTCGGGAAATGTTAGTTAATACTTGAAGTATTTCGCGCCACCAGGCAGAAAGATTACGTAGAGTTTTTTTTCTAGAAGAAATTAAGATCTGGCTCCAAGGTCCAGTATTTATCATTACAGTCTTTGAAAACCCGTTATTGGGATATAGTATTTCTGGCTAACTCGGGTTGCATATGCACTGTTAGACCAGTGGTACTTAAGAAACCCACGTGGTTCAAAATAAGGACTGTCTATTTCTTCACAAGTATGGAAACTACTACTACTAGGTGCTGGTAAAGTTAGGGTCACCCCAAAACTTTCACTGTGTGGAGGAAAAAATAACACATATAATATAATAAACAGAATCTGTACTGGTTATAACTTACATTTAAACTTGCAAGCAGAGAGCTTTGCTTATCATTTAAACTTCCCGTGACGTAAGTTATATTTAAAAATCAGCAATCCTCATGAATTAGGAACACGTGCGTATTCCGTCACCATTCATGAGGCTCGATTCTAGAGTTTATACGTTAGTTTAGAAAAATACACTCGACTGAGTATTAGCGGTTAAATTAAATTCATAAATAGCTACAATTGCCGTTATAAGCTAGAAATTTTAATTTTATTCTGCTTTCCACTGAATGCTTCCCTAGAAAATATAATAGCCTACCACTTTATTTCTCTTCTGCGCTAAAGAAATAGATTAAAATGAATTAAGCGATTAAACACTTTAACACTCACAAAATCTATATATCTATCATATTAATTACCTCAACCACAGAATTACAGGTAGTCGCACAACTTAAGAATAAAAATGCTGAAAATATTTCTGGAAGTCTAGAAGTTCGACAAATTGCCGAAACAAACTGAGATCTTCGCTAACAGCTATTCTGTTTACGAGCAACCTATCTACTGTGAGTCTATGAGCGAGAATGAAATTAAAGTTTCAAACTTGGCCAATATCTTTAAAATCGGACACAGGATCCTAATCTTATTTCGCCAAGCGAAATAGTCTCCCCTGTCCGTATAACACCTTCGTCCGCTTATCGCGTGACGTAACAGCCATCAGTGGCCGAGGGCTTGCATGAGTTGCAAATCTCAGACCACCGTCTGCAGTGCGGAGTGGATTTTCACGCTAAGCCGGGTTTTTTTCCTGACGAAAAACCTCATGCGTTTACTGAAATGCAGACTCTCTGTCTACTTTCCATGTCCCTCGGGTGAATTTTCACGCCCCAGGCCAGAGACCCTCAGACGAATGTCTAGCGAATGCTGTAAATTCACGCCTATCATCCGACCAGCGCGACTGACATGTACGCAATACCACCCAGGTGCGATTCTCAGTTTTAGAGAAAGGAAAAACAGGTAAAGTTTGCGAATTATATGAAAATAATATTCGCAAAACGAATGGATGAAAAATATACAGGAAAAAGGAAATACAGAGATAATAAAAGAGAGAATTCGGGTGAAAGAATAGGAAGAAGATGTAGGAAATTAAATGAATATAAACCCTACGTGACAGAGCCTCCCCCCTTTAAGATATGGAAGCACTCCATGTCTACGTTATGGAGTTTAATTTCCTATAACCGTAGCTTCGGGGTGTCTGTCTTCTTCCCTCTCCTCTTCCCCCTCCATCTCTGTCCAATTCCTACTCAAGTCCACTCCTCAAAGTTTCCTTCCCCTGGAATGTCTCATATGCGCGCTTGAAAGAGCGTCGCCGCTTCTGACATTTTTGAAAGATTTCCTGTGATAGCGGTGGAATATCCCTGCCACTATCGTCATCTTCGTCAGTTTTGGCGATCGTCAGGAGATGGTCGGAGGTTGGCACTGGTTTTTCCAAGTATCTCTTTAAGAGATTTAAATGGAAAACCTTCTCCTTTCCTTCAATAGAGATCTGGTAGTTAGCCTTAGAAATCTTTTTCAGGACGGTAAACGGCCCTTGCCATCCGATCTTCAGTTGGTTGTTCTCGGTAGGGAGCAACACCAAAACTTTCTCTCCTGCTTCCAGTTCTCTCTCTTCCGCGACTTTCCTGTATCGGTTAGCGTGCTTGGTGCGTGCTCGCTTAAAGTTAGTCGTTGCTAGGTCCCACCCTAGTTTCAACCGTTCCTTTAAAACCGACACATATTTACTGGCTGAGACAACTGTCTCATCAGCCTTCTCGTCTGTCAGAGACTGAAGTAAGGCTTCAAGCGGGCCCTTAATGGGTCTGCCGAATAAGAGTGTAGCTGGCGGAAATCCTGTGGAAGTATGAGGAGATTCTCTGTAGCCAAATAATGCTGCAGGAATACAGAGATCCCAATCTTCAGGTTTCACTTGTGCCAGCTTACTTAGCATCATGGTGAGGTTTCCATTAGCACGTTCCACGAGCCCATTTCCGGCCGGAGTATATGGCTTAGTGTGGATGTGCTGGGTCCTCAAGATCTTAACGATCTCATCCATCAACAGGTTTCGGTATGGAGATCCATTATCCGTCAACACTTGCTGAGGGAATCCCAACCGAGTGAAAATCTGCACGAGGGCTTCTGCGACATGCTTGGCATCTGCGCATGTTAGCGGGATAGCTTCTGCCCATAAAGTGCATGTATCGACTAAGGTCAGGATAAACCTGTTCCTTCTTTTAGTCCTTTCGAAAGGCCCTAAAATGTCGATCACAACCCGTTCGAATGGTGTTCCCATTATTGGCATTTCACCCATGTGGACTGGGGGTGTCCGTTGCTTGGGTGGTACACGTTGGCACTGGGCACAGGATTTGACGTACCTGATAATATCAGTATTCACTCCTGGCCACCAATAATGAGTGGTTATACGTTGGTTTGTGGCGTTCTGTCCCATATGTCCGCTAAAGGGAAGAGAGTGCCCCATTTCTAGGATTTGGCTTCTGTACTGTTTCGGTACTAGGAGCTGGTTGTAACCTTGGTCAGGCTTGCCCGTTCTCCGATAAAGTACGCCATCCTTAGAAAAAATGTCCCCGTGCTGTTTGGGTTCCTTAGCCATGGGCAGTTTCCTAAAGCAGGGTGCCAAGGTAGGGTCCTTGTATTGCGCTTCTTTAAGTTCCATAGGTAACAAATTTGGCGCAGGCTCCCGTTCCTTCTTGGTTTGCCCTCTTATAGTTACTGCTGCCACAATCGGCTCTTCCGGTTTCCCAATACACACGTATCTCCCGCCAAGTATGACTGGGTAGATGGGATCATCCATAACAGCCGCTTTGATCACACCTCTGACAAAGTCAGAGTGTATCTCCACCAATGCGATGGGAAGCGCTGTAGGTGCATCACTCTTACGAACTCCACAAAGTTTGACGGTCTCTCCTGTCTCTTGACCGGGTTTAACCAGGTTTCTGGCAACAATGCAATCGTAAGAAAGCCCCGTGTCAAATAAGCAAGAAGTTTGAGAACCGTTCAAAATAACAATACCTCGCGTTGAAGGTCTATCCCCAACAGGTTGGGAATCACTGTCAATAATTCCGCCTTGCGAGACTGTCAATAAGCATCCGATGCGTTTCGGCTCGGTGTGCTCGGTCTGATCATATGTCCCGTGCTCAGGGGTTCTCCCTTTGCCACCTTGTCCTTTCTGGCTACGCTGCCATGTAGGTCGGTCGGGTTGATCAGACTGTTTGGGGTGGTTGGGGTACTTGTTCTTGTAGAACTTGGATTTTTCAGGAGGGGGGTTTTGAGGTCCAGTTTCTCTGTGGTTATTTTGGTTAGAAGCCTGAGAAGATTGCTCTAGGTTATGTTTTCGAAAATGCTCCTCTGTCGGTTTCCGCTTTGTGGCCGGTAGTTCAGCCAGCGCATTGTGATAACGCTCAGACTTTTCCAAAATGTCTTCAAGTTTTTCTGCCCCCTGCTCAGCGAGAAATCTCCGGGTATCAGCAGACAAAGTGTTCTTTATTTGTTCTGTTAAAACAAATTCCTCAAGACCTTCGTAGGTAGAGGGGAGCTGTGAGAGCTCTAGGCACTTTGTCAGATAACCCTTCAAACGAGACGAGAACTGCTGAAAAGTTTCAGAATTCTCTTTCCGGCTGTTGCGAAACAGTTGCAAAAATTTGCGAGCGTTCATTTCAAAGCGCTCCAGTAACGCTTTCTTCAACAGATCATAGTTGTCTTGTTGGCTGCTTTCCAGTTTGGCGTAAACATCATACGCAGAACTTTTCAAAGCCTGGGAAAGCTTCATGTTCCAACGCGACCTCTCTAAACCGTACAGAGTTGCAATTTTCTCAAATTTTTCTAGCCAAGTGTCAATCTTCTCATTTGGACAAGGGAAAGATTCTAGCGGAAAAGACATAGCAGTGAGGTGAAGAGATTGAGAGTTAGAAGGATCAGTTAAGGAAAAATGAGGAGAAGACTCTCCATTGCTGGAGGTAGAGGCGGCACCACGACTTTGGAATTCCAGAGTTTTAAGAGCTAACTCATGCTGTCTCTCTTTCTCTCTTTCCTCATGCTGTCTCTCCTTCTCTCGTTCGTTCGCCCTGCGAATTTCCATTTCTTCATCCATCTTCTTCTGCTGTAAAAGACGGTCTTCCCTTTCCCTCTCTCTAGCTTCTGCTTCTTTCCTCTTGAGTTCTTCTTTTTCCTCTTTAGCTTCAGCTGCTTTCCTCTCCGCATCATATCTCTCAAGTTCGTCTCTGACAAAAGCTTTCGCTTCCTCTCCTTCCAGTCCCTCCTCTCTCGCTTCGTCCCTGAGGAGTTGTCTAAGCTTTGCCCTCTCGGCCATATTATGTCAGTGACTGAGACTGTTGGAGAAAGAAAATAGGAAAAAGAATAACCTGGTTCCTACCACTTACGAGAAAAAAATTACCAAAAAAAATCAAAAGATGATATATTTAACCCTGGGATACCTCCTCCAAAATAAAATCTAACTATCGCTGCTATTATCGGCAATAAAGCACTTAATGCAAAACACGACTACGCCAACTAAATGGTAGTTAAGATTACAACTGAAAAATAAGTTGCTACAGTGGAAAAGCAAAAGAATATTGCAAAAATTAAAGAGAAAAATAATCCCTTAATTTTTAAAAATCCACTATAAGTTCGCCCCTGAAGTCAGATCGGGTAAGGGAGGGAATTAATCTGGACAAAAAGTCCGAAACACACTCCTTAACTTAGTTCAAACGCCGTTCTGCCTCAGTACCCAGTGAATGTTATACACTCACCACTTTACCAGCATTTAGTATTACAATCAGCAGTTAACATATATCCCGACAAAATCAACCTGTAACCAAAATGTATATTATTCAAAGATGCTGTGGAAAAAAAAAAACTTATTGTTTGTGTGGTCAGCACGCCCGTAAACAGATCGCTAGTCTAGGGGGTAATATTTTTTTTATAAAAGATACACAGTCACAAGACATCACACTCTTACTCTATATCAGAATACAGAATCTTAAGTTCAAAATCCAGATAGACGAGTCCACATTTGTCGTACTCGTCTTCCTATTCTAAGTTCAAAAATCCTACGGACGAGAACCCATTTGTCGTATCGCCTTAGGATTTTGGGTTCAATTCCCGGTAACGAGCGACCATTTGTCGTAGATTTTCGATAGGAGAATTAAGACTAGGTTTGGTCCCTTCTGAATAGGTTTGAATAGGTGATAGACTCAGTGAGAGTTAGTGAAAGGTAATAGAATTTCCACACACGTGAGATGATAGATTTTGATATAGTGGCTGTCTCTGAAAGCGAAAAGAATTCTTCTCTCTCTCACCTATCCTCTACAACAGTTGTTACAGCGTCAGACAGACTACACCAATATACATATTACGTATATTTCTATCACTCACAGGCACGCACATACACGTGACGACAGGTAAACACACAGACGTGGGAAAACTATAACAATGATATATATATATATTATCGAGAACGAGCTGACCAAACACTATTATTAAGTTCAAGAGCGATTTTAATATCAGGAAAAAATCGGCTCACAACATCAAAGAAAGTACATCAAGGAAAATACATATACACATAGTCATAAAAATTCACGGAAATGTTGCAAGGATGATAGCCCCGTTATAATGTTAACTCCAGGTTTAGCCCGGCCCCGTTAAGAGAACAGATGATGGCGCCCGAGTCACAGATACATAGGGTTTGAGTCTAAGAGTTTTTCTTTGTTTTATCTCGTAATTATATGCACAGAGTTTGAAAAAAATCTGATTTAACCTAAGACAAAAACACAAGAACTCTAGCCTTAGCAACAAATTATGCAGATTGAAAAAAAAAAAAGGACAGCAACAGGATGTCAAAGATATAATAGTGAAAATATCACTCAAACCAGCGTACACTCATTCATTCCGCCATGGCCTCTCATACATGTACTCACGACTTTGCTCGCTGCCTCTTGGAACACACTGATTTTAGATTTTTACACAGACTCAAAAAATGCAGTCTTCTGCCAAGAAGTCCCCAGTTCCAAAAGACGTATTTAACTCGGAGTCTCCGGGAACGACTACTTGGGTGTGCAAATTTGTTCAAATGTCTGATTAAGTCACCTAACAATTATTCCAGGCGCGGGAGTTAGCAGAGCACAGTGTCAATAGCGTAGGTTTCTAGAAATGATGAATGTCAGGTCGGTGCCTTCCCTCAGTATAGGATTCACTTTAGTCACACCACAGATTTGTCCACAAAAATATATATATATCTAGTCGGGAAATGTTAGTTAATACTAGAAGTATTTCGCGCCACCAGGCAGAAAGATTACGTAGAGTTTTTTTCTAGAAGAAATTAAGATCTGGCTCCAAGGTCCAGTATTTATCATTACAGTCTTTGAAAACCCGTTATTGGGATATGGTATTTCTGGCTAACTCGGGTTGCATAGGCACTGTTAGACCAGTGGTACTTAAGAAACCCACGTGGTTCAAAATAAGGACTGTCTATTTCTTCACAAGTATGGAAACTACTACTAGGTGCTGGTAAAGTTAGGGTCACCCCAAAACTTTCACTGTGTGGAGGAAAAATAACACATATAATATAATAAGCAGAATATGTACTGGTTTTAACTTACATTTAAACTTGCAAGCAGAGAGCTTTGCTTATCATTTAAACTTCCCGTGACGTAAGTTATATTTAAAAATCAGCAATCCTCATGAATTAGGAACACGTGCGTATTCCGTCACCATTCATGAGGCTCGATTCTAGAGTTTATACGTTAGTTTAGAAAAATACACTCGACTGAGTATTAGCGGTTAAATTAAATTCATAAATAGCTACAATTTCCGTTATAAGCTAGAAATTTTAATTTTATTCTGCTTTCCACTGAATGCTTCCCTAGAAAATATAATAGCCTACCACTTTATTTCTCTTCTGCGCTAAAGAAATAGATTAAAATGAATTAAGCGATTAAACACTTTAACACTCACAAAATCTATATATCTATCATATTAATTACCTCAACCACAGAATTACAGGTAGTCGCACAACTTAAGAATAAAATGCTGACAGTATTTCTGGAAGTCTAGAAGTTCGACAAATTGCCGAAACAAACTGAGATACTTCGCTAACAGCTATTCTGTTTACGAGCAACCTATCTACTGTGAGTCTATGAGCGAGAATGAAATTAAAGTTTCAAACTTGGCCAATATCTTTAAAATCGTACACAGGATCCTAATCTTATTTCGCCAAGCGAAATAGTCTCCCCTGTCCGTATAACACCTTCGTCCGCTTATCGCGTGACGTAACAGCCATCAGTGGCCGAGGGCTTGCATGAGTTGCAAATCTCAGACCACCGTCTGCAGTGCGGAGTGGATTTTCACGCTAAGCCGGGTTTTTCCTGACGAAAAACCTCATGCGTTTACTGAAATGCAGACTCTCTGTCTACTTTCCATGTCCCTCGGGTGAATTTTCCCGCCCCAGGCCAGAGACCCTCAGACGAATGTCTAGCGAATGCTGTAAATTCACGCCTATCATCCGACCAGCGCGACTGACATGTACGCAATACCACCCAGGTGCGATTCTCAGTTTTAGAGAAAGGAAAACAGGTAAAGTTTGCGAATTATATGAAAATAATATTCGCAAAACGAATGGATGAAAAATATACAGGAAAAAGGAAATAGAGAGATAATAAAAGAGAGAATTCGGGTGAAAGAATAGGAAGAAGATGTAGGAAATTAAATGAATATAAACCCTACGTGACAGTCTTCGTTTCCCATGCTTGTCGTGGTAGCCGATCTTCTCCCATTCTGCAGACATGGCCAAACCATCTTAGTTGGGACTGTTCTACTGGGTCTGCAGAGTGTGGGATTTTAGGCCTTGACGTATCGTCTGGTTGCGGACCATGAAATTTACAATTTTTTAAGTGAAGAAAAATATCCCGTTCAATCTTTCATGGGTTATTTTGATGTTATTTAGTGTCTCCATTTCAAGATAATATGTTCCATTGCCGATACCCTACCGTGACATCAAATGAAACATCTCAGACTACAGCTGGAAAAAGGTTATTTCAGAATAGAAGAACCTTACTCTGCAGGATGTCTTCAAGACAATAATATAGAACATTTCTTGTTAAAATGTAAGAGGCATGAACAAATGAGAATCCCAATGCTAGATTATTTGCAGGCATCAAATTTACAACTTTATACACCTCCTCCTGAATATTATTTTTCTTTGGTTTTTTTAAATCTTGTTTTTGTTTGTTTGGTTTCTTTAAACATACAAGCAAAACTGGTTAATTTTGATTTGCCATAATTTACAATCATTTACAATGATCTGGCAGATGTAGTGCCATTTTCCCTTATCGGAAGTTATTCATCTTATTGGAACTGAAAACAAAATATATATCCTCATTATAACCCATCAGAGGTTGAACAGGATATTTTTCATCATTTAAAAAAAAAAACCTCTAAAAAAAAAAAAAAAACTTCGTCCAACCATTGTAGGATCCCGGTTACACGCCCATTGAGGCATATTGGGAATATGGTGTTAGGCCCATATTTTCTTGACCATCAGCACACTAGGGATCATGTGGTCAGCATCACGCCAGCCGCCTTAACCTTCCCAGAGTTGCTCTGGTACCCAAGTTTTGAGGCTGGATAGACCCCGGAGCCGTTTGCGGTTTAAAAAATCCCACCTCAACTAGGGATCGAACCCCGGGACCACCGAGCTAGGAAGCCAGTGCATTAACTACTGCGCTACCGCGGCTCCCAACCATTGTAAATAGAGTAAATAGAAATGTCAAAATTCTGTGTGTGTATTTTATTTTTAAATTCCTTAATCTAAAAATGGTAGTCCCGTCATACAAATCATTGTGTGAAACAGCAACGACAAGTAAAAGAAAAAAAAAAACCAAAGCAAAAAGACACACAAAAAAGGACTTACCATGAAGTCTATCTGACTGTGCATGATTCATGTAGTCAGTCTGTGTTTATTTTGAATGAATATTGTTAGCATGTAAGCGTGATTTAAAAGTGATCAAACTTGGAGAGCGAAGAGTTAAACAGGGAATTAAGTGAGTCAGCCAGGTGGTTTGTGAACTGGCAATGACTGTTTTATAAGACACGAGACTGTCTGCTGATGTATTCTGTCAGGGGAAAACGGTTGAAGTTCGAGTCTACAGTTCTTGTTAGAACCATTCGGTGGTAGTTTTTCTTTCTTTCTCTTTTTTTCTTGTTTCTTCTTCTTCTTTCGCTCTGTAATAACCACATCTATTGCCCTTATACATTTGGCTGTCCGCCTCAGGCTTCACCATACACTTTTTTCCTCAATCTGGTCGATGAAGGCCATGCTGCCACTCTGATCCTCTCTTGGAGGCAACAGTCTTGGGGGGACATGTTCTACTGTTTGTTAGTCCTTCCCATATATATGTATGTCCTTCCCATATATATGTATGTCCTTCCCATATATATGTATGTCCTTCCCATATATATGTATGTCATTCCCATATATTTGTATGTCCTTCCCATATATATGTATGTCATTCCCATATATATGTATGTCTTTCCCATATATATATGTATGTCCTTCCCATATATATGTATGTCCTTCCCATATATATGTATGTCCTTCCCATATATTTTATGTCCTTCCCATATATATGTATGTCCTTCCCATATATATGTATGTCCTTCCCATATATATGTATGTCCTTCCCATATATATGTACGTCCTTCCCATATATGTATGTCCTTCCCATGTATATGTATGTCCTTCCCATGTATATGTATGTCCTTCCCATATATTTGTATGTCCTTCCCATATATATGTATGTCCTTCCCATATATATGTATGTCCTTCCCATATATATGTATGTCCTTCCCATATATTTGTATGTCCTTCCCATATATTTGTATGTCCTTCCCATATATATGTATGTCCTTCCCATTTATATGTATGTCCGATTTTCATTTTGTGTAGTAGTTTAGATATATTATACAGCGGTCGGTATCCCAGGAGCTTTGGGAAGCTAATTTAGAATCAATGAATTCTCTAATGATCTACATTGAAAACAAAAACATATCTGCAGAGTCAGTGTCCATCTTAAAATTAACAGTTTTTAAATTGTTTCTTTGTTTTTTGGTCCTTGCACAGAAAACCTGGTGTTGGTCTTTTTTCACGATATTCCCGCTTAAAACCCATGTGGGTACTAATCTGGCTATATGGTGTTCCCTATTCTATATATAGCAAATTACATTGGATGTTGTTTGTTGTGTTGGTTCTTTCAGGCTGCGATTTCTCTGCCGTTTGTTGTGGCATTGCTTAGTGTCTGTAGTGTTTACGGTGTATTTCGTGCGTATTCATTGGCTAATTTTTCTTTACTCTGTTGCGTCTTGAAGGGTTTGTAGGTTATGTTTTATTTTATCTTTTGTTATCTTTTTAAAATTTCAGTTGCCATTATCTTAAATGTATCTACTGGACATTTGTTGATTTTTTGTATAGGTAGATTATTTTAGTTCTCATGCTGATGTTATTTTTAAGTCTTTTGTTCTTCCTTTAACGTTCTCATTTGTCCTGGTGTATGTTAATTCTTGTTTATGTCTCTCAACATCACCTTTCTTTACAATTAAAAATGAAAGCTGCCTTGCACAGTAAACACACACATCTCTTGATCACGTCAGTAATTATATTTTCCAGATGTTCTCCCCTACACAGAAAAAAATCGCGTTCCTTTCTTTTGTAGTTCAGGAATAAAGTAAGTTTTACTAAGGTAGACTGAGAGTTTTCACTGGGAACGTGTAAGTATATACATACTAATACAACAAGAGGTAAACTGATTTCCCCCCCCCCCCCCCCCATTTTCTCCCCCATCAGACACGTGTTTCGGCCTTTTTGCATCCTTGGCATTCTAGTCTGCAGAATGGGAGAAGATCGGCTACCACGACAAGCATAGGAAACTAAGAGCCAGGGATCTAGACCTCCAGGACGACCCAGAGTCCGCTGGGAGGACAACATTAGACAATCTCTGAAGGACCGAGGACTAGAATGGAACCAGGCCAGGAGGAAGACAGCCGATAGGATAATATGGTGCTCTCTCTTCCAAACCTCTACACCTCACGGTAGAAGATGAACGACTAAGTAAGTACGTAAGGCATTCTAGAAGGGCGAGCTCACTTGGTCATGACTACCAGGTGTCACCCTTCAGTGGGGGCTCTTTTTTATTCCTCTTTCTGTGCTCAGAATTGAAATCATTCCACTTTAGTTGGAATTTCCAAAGTGACTATTTTCTCCTAATTTTATCACTGAAATCTCTCAGAGCACTTAGCGGCATGACAGGAAACATAAAGAAGAAATTAGTATCGTGCTGGATTAAAGTTAGAAGACTACTTTTTTGGAAACGAACAAAACTGGCATTATGGGATCCAAAGTCAGACACCGATGCCCCAAAGCGAAACAGCAAATCGATAAACGTACATAAAAACAAACACACAGATGTCACATACCGGCATATATGTATGTGTATTAGTATGAGGAGTGTAAGTTGTAAGCGAACAAGCATACATAGTGTATTCAAATCAACCATCAAATTCTGTCAGATAAAGTGCTTCCAGGCGCGGGCGATCATGTCTTTCCACATAACTTGATTTGTAATGCCGTCCATCAGTCCTATTCTTGATGTCCTGGCATGCCATAGTGTCAAGCTATCTGTTGTATTTTCTCTCTTTCTCTTCTTCTCTTTCCTTCTATTTTTCTTTAGCCACAACATTTTTGAGTGCTCCTCTTTTCATCATTTACCCAATGAAGATCGATAGTTTTCTCCTTAAAATATTGTTATTATATTGCTGTGTTCCACACAAGTATGGGAAACTAAGAACTAGGGATCCAGACCTCCAAGATGACCCAGAGTCCGCTGGGGGGACAACATTAGAAAATCTCTGAAGGACCGAGGACTAGATTGGAACCAGGCCAGAAGGAAGACAGCCGATAGGATAGTATGGCGCTCCCTCCTCCAAACCTCTACACCTCACGGTAGAAGAGGGATGACTAAGTAAGTATATTTCTGTGCTCATTAATGTCTTCTGAAGCATTCTTCGTTTGTGATCTTAGCTGTCCATTTAATTTTTAACATTCATGTGGTGAACGACATCCTTGTTGCCTCAATTGTTATTATTATTTGTTTTTCTCACTGTTTAGGGTTTACTTCTGAGCAATATTTTTTATAAAATTGGCTCAGTGTAACACTTCTGAACAATTGTTGTTGTGTTCAGTGGCAAGGATTTATTGCATACGGTGTTTCTCTTTGTTATTATTATTGTTGAACATCATCGCACTCTGGGCAAACCCATAGGCACTCAGTCTCCCTCAGCATATGTCGAAGGGTGTGAATGCTAACTGTTCCTGTAGCTCGCTGGTTATAAGCACGACGGATTCAACCTCCTATACGTCCATCTCTGATAGTGTGACGTTTGATGCCAAATATCAACATTAACCTTGATGATTCATCTATTGCAGTGTCATTCTCTAACAGGTGATCATTAATCGTTCTCAGTATCTCTCCCTTATCCATATCCAGTGTCTCTCCCTTATCCATATCCAGTGTCTCCACTGTGGGTGCTCTTAATGCAACTTTCCCAGTAGTACCCAGACTCTCGGCACATTGGTACACCTTAGTTCATCTATTTATTGAATGCTGTACAATCTCGCCTGTTACAAGCGCTTGTTTTTAAAGCGTGGATTTATTCAAACGGGATACTTAAATAAGGAATAAAATCACGAAAACGAGAAATCGTGTAATCTCATACGCGATTTTTCACGAACTGACTATGCTTTGCGCTAACGAGTAACACCAGATGAATGCGAAAAACGTCACCAAACCGAACGTAGTGACCCGCGGAGGAATACACACACACACAAAATACTCAAAACTCATGCCCTACGACGGTGCATCGTCGCTGTGTTATACCGAGTTTGTGCCCTTTTCTGGATATAACTATTTAAAACAGCATCTCAAACAAGAGCACGCGTCCTGGTTATAAGAATCCACGCCATGAATGAACAATGAAAGTCGCAAGCATTGAGGAGAAACTTGAAACATTGAAACGTTTTGAAAGAAACGACAGAATATATGATATCGCGAGAGCAACTTGCCTAAAGAAATCTAATGCGCGCCATCAGAGACAACATAGTGGTGAAAATAAACGAAACTTGTTTAGCAGGAACAGCTGAGAGCAATCGCGTACTAAGAGGGTCAGGGGGACGGTCCGCCCCTGGTGACATCCAGGAGGGGATCCCATCGGACACTATTATGAGAGTATGCATAGTTAAACATATACGTGCGTTTTTATTTATTGGGGAGAGTGTCGAAGGTAAGATCCGCCCCGGGTGCCAAATACTTTCAGTACGCCCCTGTCTGCGAGTGCTACAAAGTCTATCAGAACAAGGCCAGTAACTTTAGTTTTTTCCAAAACTCCTGTTATTTTTTAATGCGCGAACTTCCACAACGCGGGGATTTTTAGTAACACTACTAGTATAGTAGGGCGGTTTCGATTAGCATATTGGAGGAGCAATGGGTTTATATAAGGAAATATGACGTCAAAAAACCGATAAAATGGAGTAGCAAAGGATGATTATTGTCGTTAGGTGGTCGGTGGTGTTTTGTATTCCGTTGTTGGGTGAGTACATCTCTCTCTCTCTCTCTCTCTCTCTCTCTCTATATATATATATATATATATATATATATATATATATATATATATATATATATATATATATATATATATAATAAAACTATAATAAAATTGTAATTTATTTTTATTATTTTTATTATATTATTTTATAAGGTAGTATATTTTGCTAAGTGTTGCAATTCGTATGGAATATTTGTTGCTAAATACTGAAATTCTAACGGAATTTAAAATTCAACGGAGTATGTGTTAAAAATTCACGCTACTGATTCTATTAATAAAACGGTAAGTAAACTAGTTTTCTTCTTTTTGTTTTGTTAGTTGAAATACAAAGAATAGTACAAATATGTGCTACTGTATTTGCATCTAATTTTATTTCAAATTATTAGTTAACCTAAACGAAAATGCATATTAGGTCTGAAACTCGCGATTGGGTCCATTTTCCTGCTATTCGGGTACAGCCGAAAATGGTGGCCAAATTTTAGTTGGCGTAACTTTTATATGATAAAGGGGCACTAGGTAAACCCAACGCTCGGTCGCTGACCGGCCCATCTGGGTTCATGACGAATTATCACTGAGAGGAGTGTAAGATGATTTGAAAGTACAAAATATCTGCTTGATAGCAGAGAAAGAAAAGGGGCGACCACGGAAATTTAGTACATTAAATAAATGTAACTAAGTATTTGTTCCAGTTATCAAACGGTTATCTACTTGTTTGTCCTGCAATTTTCAAACTTTAGTAAAAACTTTTCTTCCAATCAGCAAAGATGGTCCCAAAATTTTCTCACAGTCCTGCTCAAATGTTACAACCTGTAGGTAAATATCTATTAACCTGTTTTTAATTTTGTTATTTTTGCCCGTGTCAAATATTTCTTCAAATGTTTTTTTCCAGTTGTCAAATATTTCTTCAAATGTTTTTTTCCAGTTGTCAAATATTTCTTCAAATGTTTTTTCCAGTTGTCAAATATTTCTTCAAACGTTTTTTCAAGTTGTCAAATATTTTTTCAAATGTTTTTTCTAGTTGTCAAATATTTCTTCGAACGTTTCTTCCAACGTCAAATATTTCTTCAAATGTTATTTCCATTTGTCAAATATTTCTTCAAACGTTTTTTCAAGTTGTCAAATATTTCTTCAAATGTTTTTTTTCCAGTTCTCAAATATTTCTTCAAATGTTTTTTCCAGTTGTCAAATATTTCTTTAAATGTTTTTTCCAGTTGTCAAATATTTCTTTAAACGTTTTTTTCAAGTTGTCAAATATTTCTTCAAACGTTTCTTCCAGTTGTCAAATATTTCTTCAAATGTTTTTTTCCAGTTGTCAAATATTTCATCAAACGTTTCTTCTAGTTGTCAAATATTTCTTCAAATGTTTTTTTTCAGTTGTCAAATATTTCTTCAAACGTTTTTTCAAGTTGTCAAATTTTTCTTCAAACTTTTTTTCTAGTTGTCAAATGTTTCTTCGAACGTTTCTTCCAGTTGTCAAATATTTCTTCAAACGTTTTTTCCAGTTGTGAAATATTTCTTCAAATGTTTTTTCCAGTTGTCAAAAATTTCTTCAAATGTTTTTTTCTAGTTGTCAAATATTTCTTCGAACGTTTCTTACAACTGTCAAATATTTCTTCAGATATTTCTTTAAATATTTCTTCAAATGTTTCTTCCAACTGTCAAGTATTTCTTCAAATGTTTCTTGCAGTTGTCAAATGTTTCTTCGAATGTTTCTTGCAACTGTCAAGTGTTCCTTGCAGTTGCCAAATAATTCGTCAGATATTTCTTGCACTTGTCAAATATTTCTTCAAATATTTCTTCAGTTGGTTCTTGTAATTGCAAATATTTCATTAAATAATTCATGTATTTGTCAAATATTTCTTAACATGTTTCTTGAGGTTGTCGAATATTTTTTAAAATATTTATTCAACTCGTTCTTGCAGTTGCCAAATATTTCTTCAAATATTTCTTGCACTTATCAAAAATTTCTTAAAATATTTATTGTAAAATGTTTCTCGCAGTTATTAAATATTTCTTCGAATGTTTCTTGCAGTTGCCAAATATTTCCCCCGTTCTCTGCTAAAATGTGTCAAGTCAAGTAGGAACTTATTGTTAAAGTAACAACAACCCAGACCAAGTGTAAGAGGCTTATACAAGTGCCTTTATTTCTCTGAGCCAGCAGTCTGTGAGCCTAAAGATTGGCGTAAGTTGTACATTTTGAATTCTATATTTTTTCATTATTAACATGTGGACTAATACGTGAATATTAATATGTGAAAATTGCTTGTGGATGTCTAAGTCATTTGAGGCTGGCAATCTCAGCATACATGATAGAATTTTATTACGACTTTATAGATAGTTTCGTCGATAGATCCGACTTCCAACTGTGTGAGATGAATACCGACAGCCTATATTTAGCGCTGACGACAACCCTCCCTAATCGAAGCAGTTCGACCCTTTATGCTAACGGAAATTTACGAGGTCTACGATCAATGGTTTCCTCGCGAAGTTTGCGCCGACCATCGATCCGAGTTTGTTACTAGTGACGG
The DNA here is from genome assembly GCA_024509875.1 of Oreohelix idahoensis. Classification (NCBI taxonomy): domain Eukaryota; kingdom Metazoa; phylum Mollusca; class Gastropoda; order Stylommatophora; family Oreohelicidae; genus Oreohelix; species Oreohelix idahoensis. Next base: position 9,183 of record JAMPIV010013927.1, on the reverse strand, counting down.
TAAAACGCGAATCGTTTGTCAGAAATGCGAGGATAGGAAATTATACGATAAGAGAACCCCTGGTTTGTTTAAACTAGAATACGAAGGGCATGGTATGGTATCTTTATGTAGTAAAACCTACCACTGTTTCGGGGAGCACGATAAATCTAGTACTAAGGGGCTCAATAAACATCACAATAAGCTAGACACCAACACCTTTTAGATGTACTCACCCAACAATTAGTAGTGGTGGGGAAAATGTCGGTTTTTAGAACACACAATTCAGCCGTCTACTCATACAAACAACACCGCAACTCCCTGTCATATTTTTACATAAAAAGAATAGTTGACTCCGACAATGTCACCACTTCACCTCTCACCATCTAAAAATATCTCTCTTCCATTATGTGCCCTGTTCGTATAATGTTTTTTTTTAGATGTCCTCAGTGAGAACCGACCTGTGCACTGTGTGGGGTGTGTGGAGGAGCAGCTCAATCAGAAAGCCCACTCCTGCCTGACAACAACCCTCGATGATCTGATAAATATACATCTAGAGGAGGTCCTCCTACGGGTGATCTCGCGTGAGGATCTCGTCCGCCTAACCCTAGACGTCGTAAGGAGAACCCTTATACGTTATATTCATCGTCGAGAGGGACGACAACAATGTCAACCAGACTAACCTCGCCGGCTGACCACCTCTACATCCCCCCTTATTATATAAATAAAAAAATATAAATAAATACAACATTGGACAAATGTGGGATTTAAACCGCATGGTGCGTCTGTATACTCATACGAACAACCCTGTCATATTTTTACATAAAAAGATTAGTTGACTCCGACAATGTCACCACTTCACCTCTCAGCATCTAATTTCACCTGCAGTGATAATAAAAAAATTTATATATAAACACTTATTACGCCTCTGTTTGCTTTAGATGTCGTATATATCTGTGTGTGTGTGTGCTTATACATTGTCTTACTCCGGCGCCCCGCCTCACGTCAACACACACCCATCAATACCCCAGCCAGTCATCATTAAAAACACCACCGACCACCTAACGACAATAATTATCCTTTGCTCCTCCATTTTATCGGTTTTGTGACGTCATATTTCCTTATATAAACCCATTGCTCCTCCAAAATGCTAATTGAAACCGCCCTACTATACTTTCTTACTAGCAATAACCCCTCAAAATTGACAGGTTTTTAATTATAGTGTGTTGTTTCTGTTACATGTATTACAGACGGTACTATTACTACTGTGGTCATTTCATTGCAGGCGACCGTCATCAGATATTTGTAGTGAAAATTATATGGATGTATTAAATATGAAGACATGGAGTAACCTTCCTAAATGACACGTGGAGAAGTGATAATGATCTAATGGACCGGAAATTGACTAAATAACTAACATTTCTTTTATGACAACATGTCTCGTAATTGATCGTGCATCTTTTAAAATCTTGACTTTCCATAATCAAACTGTTCATGCACACCGTCATTTGCGTACTTATCTATTTTCGGGAGAGTACATAAAAGAGAAACAATACAATTATTGTCTAACTTTCAACCACAGTTGCACGCCTTAGCAGTGGTTGAAAGTTAATGCACTCTCGAAAATAGAAAAGTGTGCAAATGACGGTGTGCATGATGTGACAGACCGACCGACCGATGTACTTACGGCGGGAATTATGGTATTGGATTCTTAATCTCTGTGAAGCATATTTTCCATCCGATGTAATCATTGTGCCCATTTATTTGAAACTGTATGTGTGTGTTTTTTTTTGTTTTTTTTAAATATTGTTCCGTTTATCGTTATTCTGCATTTAGGTAGTACCCTCTGCTTGGATAAAATGAAAGTTTTATCATGCAATAGAAAGTTTCTGCGCCAGGTCTGATTCAGAATCAATACGCATGGCATAAGAAAATTAGCAACATAAAGCACGTTTCTGAGAAATTCACGGTGTTCCGTAATAGAAAAAGCAAAGTTTCTTTAAAAAATACAATTTAAACAAAATCAAAATACACCTTTTTAGAATGGGTTCTGGCAACTAATTTTGAAATATGTAGATTCGGGAGATTATAACTTATCAGAAAAGGTGCGAATCCCAATTTTCATTTCTTCTTCTCAGATGTCAACTTGAATAAGTTCAAAGAAAGCAGTGGTCAGCCTGAGGCTGTTGATATCTCCGTAGATTTTATCCAGGAATGGTACTGGTAATGGCCATATGCGTTTTCTCTGTTCCTCATATGTTGGGCACCTTTGAAGCAGATGTTCGGCAGTCATTTTATCGATGCCACAGTCAACTCATCGGTAGTTCCTATCTTTAATTTGTTGAATAGATATAACTCAATCTGTTATGACCTGTGCGAAGTCTGAAGATTACCACTTGTTCACTTCTGCTGAGCTAGTAATACGGATCATTTTTGGTTGTGGCCTGGATGCATTTTTCTTTTCTTCTTCTTCTTCTTCCTCATTTGCCCTGAAAAGGACGGTGGTTGCGTTGTGTCTGTTTACGCCTAAGCTGTGATATCTGCACCTTTCGGTCGACACATCCGACTTCTGCACGGCATTTTTTGGGACCGGGTTTGCCTTCCCACTGCGATCCCTACTCGCTCAGCCAGACTGCAGTGATGCAATCTGTTTCCAGGACCACCACGTGGAGGTGGAGTAGGGTCTTGACCAGCTCTGGTTCGTTAATCCTGATGCAAGCAGACAAGCTATGGGTCGCTGACTGCATTCTCTATTGCTGCATCTTTGGGTCCCATTTTTTTTTTTTTTTTTTAAATGTTGACTTAAAATTTTTTGTTTTGCTTGTGGCGCTTTCTTCCTTCGGCAGGCATGCTAGGTTTTATCCGCCTTTAGGGAAGTAACCAGCTTTTCTATTTATTTTTATTTAGATTCTAATGTGTCTTATTTAGCCCTCACTTTCTTTCCTTTCCCTGACGAAGGCCTTGTGGCCGCAACGTTGGCTATTTTCTTGTCTTTTTTTGTCTTGGTAAAACGAATCACCTTTTTTTTCAAATTTTTTTTTCCATACTCATCCATGACTTAAAATTAGTGCCGCACCTCATTCTGAGGCGCACAGTTCACAAGGTGAAGCTAGATATGAAATACAGTAAAGGTAACGTGAGCGACGACTCAGTGAGCCGAACTTAAACAAAAATTCTACAGGTACAATAAGGTGAGTTACATTCAATCAATACCCTTTAGCTCCCCGAGGAGCATAGGCCTTCAACAAACACATGCCAAGTCTTCCTGTCCTGTGCCATCCGCTCAAGTTCTTTCCATGTTTTCCTCATCATTTTCACCTCTGTTTCCAGTTCTCTTCTCCATGTGTTTTTTGGTCTACCTCTGCCTCTATTTCCTTGTGGATTCCAGAACAAGGACAGCCTTGTAATGCTACCAACAGGTTTCCTCAATGTGTGTCCTATCCATCGCCAGGAAGAAGAAAGAAGAGAAAGAAGAAGAAGAAGGAGAAGAAGCAAGAAGAAAAAGAAGAGAAAGAAGAGGAAGAAGAAGAAGAAGAGAAAGAAGAAGAAGAGAAAGAAGAAGAAGAAGAAGAAGAAGAAGAAGAAGAATTTTCTGCTGTAAAAGACGGTCTTCCCTTTCCCTCTCTCTACCTTCTGCTTCTTTCCTCTTGAGTTCTTCTTTTTCCTCTTTAGCTTCAGCTGCTTTCCTCTCCGCATCATATCTCTCAAGTTCGTCTTTGACAAAAGCTTTCGCTTCCTCTCCTTCCAGTCCCTCCTCTCTCGCTTCGTCCCTGAGGAGTTGTCTAAGCTTTGCCCTCTCGGCCATATTATGTCAGTGACTGAGACTGTTGGAGAAAGAAAATAGGAAAAAGAATAACCTGGTTCCTACCACTTACGAGAAAAAAAATTACCAAAAAAATCAAAAGATGATATATTTAACCCTGGGATACCTCCTCCAAAATAAAATCTAACTATCGCTGCTATTATCGGCAATAAAACACTTAATGCAAAACACGACTACGCCAACTAAATGGTAGTTAAGATTACAACTGAAAAATAAGTTGCTACAGTGGAAAAGCAAAAGAATATTGCAAAAATTAAAGAGAAAAATAATCCCTTAATTTTTAAAAATCCACTATAAGTTCGCCCCTGAAGTCAGATCGGGTAAGGGAGGGAATTAATCTGGACAAAAAGTCCGAAACACACTCCTTAACTTAGTTCAAACGCCGTTCTGCCTCAGTACCCAGTGAATGTTATACACTCACCACTTTACCAGCATTTAGTATTACAATCAGCAGTTAACATATATCCCGACAAAATCAACCTGTAACCAAAATGTATATTATTCAAAGATGCTGTGGAAAAAAAACTTATTAGTTTGTGTGGTCAGCACGCCCGTAAACAGATCGCTAGTCTAGGGGGTAATATTTTTTTAAAAGATACACAGTCACAAGACATACCACTCTTACTCTATATCAGAATACAGAATCTTAAGTTCAAAATCCAGATAGACGAGTCCACATTTGTCGTACTCGTCTTCCTATTCTAAGTTCAAAAATCCTACGGACGAGAACCCATTTGTCGTATCGCCTAGGATTTTGGGTTCAATTCCCGGTAACGAGCGACCATTTGTCGTAGATTTTTGATAGGAGAATTAAGACTAGGTTTGGTCCCTTCTGAATAGGTTTGAATAGGTGATAGACTCAGTGAGAGTTAGTGAAAGGTAATAGAATTTCCACACACGTGAGATGATAGATTTTGATATAGTGGCTGTCTCTGAAAGCGAAAAGAATTCTTCTCTCTCTCACCTATCTTCTACAACAGTTGTTACAGCGTCAGACAGACTACACCAATATACATATTACGTATATTTCTATCACTCACAGGCACGCACATACACGTGACGACAGGTAAACACACAGACGTGGGAAAACTATAACAATGATATATATATATATCTAGAACGAGCTGACCAAACACGATTATTAAGTTCAAGAGCGATTTTAATATCAGGAAAAATCGGCTCACAACATCAAAGAAAGTACATCAAGGAAAATACATATACACATAGTCATAAAAAATTCAAGGAAATGTTGCAAGGATGATAGCCCCGTTATAGTGTTAACTCTAGGTTTAGCCCGGCCCCGTTAAGAGAACAGATGATGGCGCCCGAGTCACAGATACATAGGGTTTGAGTCTAAGAGTTTTCTTTGTTTTATCTCGTAATTATATGCACAGAGTTTGGAAAAAAATCTGATTTAACCTAAGACAAAAACACAAGAACTCTAGCCTTAGCAACAAATTATGCAGATTGAGAAAAAAAAAATAGGACAGCAACAGGGTGTCAAAGATATAATAGTGAAAATATCACTCAAACCAGCGTACACTCATTCATTCCGCCATGGCCTCTCATACTTGTACTCACGACTTTGCTCGCTGCCTCTTGGAACACACTGATTTTAGATTTTCACACAGACTCAAAAAAAATGCAGTCTTCTGCCAAGAAGTCCCCAGTTCCAAAAGACGTATTTAACTCGGAGTCTCCGGGAACGACTACTTGGGTGTGCAAATTTGTTCAAATGTCTGATTAAGTCACCTAACAATTATTCCAGGCGCGGGAGTTAGCAGAGCACAGTGTCAATAGCGTAGGTTTCTAGAAATGATGAATGTCAGGGTCGGTGCCTTCCCTCAGTATAGGATTCACTTTAGTCACACCACAGATTTGTCCACAAGAATATATATATATATATATATATATATATATATTTATATAAATATATATATATATATATATATATATATATATATATATATATATATATATATATATATATATATATATATATATATCGGGAAATGTTAGTTAATACTAGAAGTATTTCGCGCCACCAGGCAGAAAAATTACGTAGAGTTTCTAGAAGAAATTAAGATCTGGCTCCAAGGTCCAGTATTTATCATTACAGTCTTTGAAAACCCGTTATTGGGATATAGTATTTCTGGCTAACTCGGGTTGCATATGCACTGTTTAGACCAGTGGTACTTAAGAAACCCACGTGGTTCAAAATAAGGACTGTCTATTTCTTCACAAGTATGGAAACTACTACTAGGTGCTGGTAAAGTTAGGGTCACCCCAAAACTTTCACTGTGTGGAGGAAAAATAACACATATAATATAATAAACAGAATCTGTACTGGTTATAACTTACATTTAAACTTGCAAGCAGAGAGCTTTGCTTATCATTTAAACTTCCCGTGACGTAAGTTATATTTAAAAATCAGCAATCCTCATGAATTAAGAACACGTGCGTATTCCGTCACCATTCACGAGGCTCGATTCTAGAGTTTATACGTTAGTTTAGAAAAATACACTCGACTGAGTATTAGCAGTTAAATTAAATTCATAAAATAGCTACAATTGCCGTTATAAGCTAGAAATTTAATTTTATTCAGCTTTCCACTGAATGCTTCCCTAGAAAATATAATAGCCTACCACTTTATTTCTCTTCTGCGCTAAAGAAATAGATTAAAATGAATTAAGCGATTTAAACACTTTAACACTCACAAAATCTATATATCTATCATATTAATTACCTCAACCACAGAATTGCAGGTAGTCGCACAACTTAAGAATAAATTGCTGAAAATATTTCTGGAAGTCTAGAAGTTCGACAAATTGCCGAAACAAACTGAGATCTTCGCTAACAGCTATTCTGTTTACGAGCAACCTATCTACTGTGAGTCTATGAGCGAGAATGAAATTAAAGTTTCAAACTTGGCCAATATCTTAAAATCAGACAAAGGGCCCAAACTTATTTCGCCAAGCGAAATTATCTCCCCTACTCCCAACATTTACGTCCGCTTAACGCGTGTCGTAACTGTCACCTACTGACCACGATGTACGCGTGTCAGTTTCAAATCCCAGACAGCCTGACTCCAATGCAGGGCAGTTTTCACACTACAGCTGACCGTGGCCCACAGTGAGCGCCGTGTCAGTTTGGGATTTTCCAGACAAATGTCTGGATACTGACCGGTGCAGATGTAAAGTATCACACCTCACCGGGACTTATGCCGAGAAGAAGCTCGCGCGCTCGGTGAGAATGTAGACGATTTGCTACGTCCTATGTTCAGCGAACCGACTTATCACGCCTTCTGACGCCCTGCAGCCCTGACATCTACGTAATATCGTCCTAGCGCGATTCTCAGTTTTAGAGAAAGGAAAAAGGTAAAGTTTGCGAATTATATGAAAATAATAATATCAAAAACGAATGGATGAAAAATATACAGGAAAAAAAAAGGTAATACAGAGATAATAAAAGAGAGAAACCGGGTGAAAGAATAGGAAGAAGATGTAGAAGAAGAAGAAGAAGAAGAAGAAGAAGAAGAAGAAGAAGAAGAAGAAGAAGAAGAAGAAGAAGAAGAAGAAGAGAAAGAAGAAGAAGAAAGAAGAGAAAGAAGAAGGAAGAAAGAAGAAGAGAAGAAGAAGGAAAGAAGAAAAAATGTTGTTGAGAAGAAGAAGATGAGAGAAGAAGAAGAAGAAGAAGATTGGAATGAAGAAGAAGAAGAAGAAGAAGGAAGAAGGAAGAAGGAAGAAGGAAGAAGGAAGAAGGAAGAAAAAGGAAGAAAGAAGAAGAAGGAAGAAAGAAGAAGAAGAAAAAGGAAGAAAGAAGAAGAAGGAGAAGAAGAAGAAGGAAGAAGAAGAAGAAGAAGAAGAAGAAGAAGAAGAAGAAGAAGAAGAAGAAGAAGAAGAAGAAGAAGAAGAAGAAGAAGAAGAAGAAGAAGAAGAAGAAGAAGAAGAAGAAGAAGAAGAAGAAGAAGAAGATTGAAGAAGAAGCAGAAAAAGAAGAGAAGAAGAAGAAAAGAAGAAGAAAGAAAGAAGAAAGAAAGAAGAAGAAAAGAGAAGAGAAGAAGAAGAAGAGAAGAAGAAGAAGAAAGAAAGAATTGACAGAAGAGAAGAAGAAGAAGAATAAGAATCCTCCAAAGGAAGGAAGGTAAGAAAGAAGAAGAAGAAAGAAAAGAACCCGTACTGAAGAAAAAGATGAGAAGAAGAAGTCCTCCTTAAGAATAAGAAGAAGAAGAAGAAGAAGAAGAAGAAGAAGAAGAGAAGAAGAAAGAAGAAGAAGAGAAGAAGAAGAATTCGAAGAGAAGAAGAAGGAAAGAAGAAGAGAAGAAGAAAGAGAAAGTAGAAGAGAAAGAAGATGAGAAATAAGAGAAAGAGAAGAAGAAGAGAAAGAAGAGAGAAGAAGGGAGAAGAAGAAGAAGAAGAAGAAGAAGAAGAGAAGATGATGAAAGAAGAAGAAGAAAAGAGAAGAAGAAGAGAAGGAAGAATAGGAGAAGAAGAAAGAGGAAGAGAGGAAGAAAAGAAGAAGAGAAAAGAATAAGAAGAGGAAAGTTCCAGAAGAAGAAGATGAAGAAGAAAAAGAAGAGAAAGAAGAAGAAGAATAAGGAGACGGAGCAGTAGGAGGAAGAGGGGAAAATGGAGGAGAAGGAGGATGATGTGGAGATGAAGGATGAGAAGGAGAAAGAGTATGAGAAGGAGAATGGGGAGAAGAAGCATCAGAAGAAGAAGGAGGAGCAGTTCAAGAGAAAAAGGAGGAGGAGAATTAGGAGAAGGAGAGCAAGAAAGAGAGGGAGAAGAATGAGAAAAAGAAGGAAGAGGAGAAGATAAGAATGATAAGAAGAAGGAGTAGCAGTTGTGGTGGAAGAAGAAGAAGAAGAGGGAGAGGAAGAACAAGAGGAAGAAGGAAAATGACGATGAAGAAGAAGAAGAAGACGAAGAAGAAGAAGAAGAAGAAGAAGAAAGAAGAAAAAATTCAAATAACGTTACCTATAACGCAACAATATTCACGCAAATAAGAATGCAGCAATACCTGTATTTAAAACTTGGTACAGGTAATCATCATCATCATCATCATCATCACCTTTTAGCGCCCGCGGAGCACAAACCATGAACAAACACATGCCAAGCTTTCCTGTCCTGTGCCATCCGTTCATGGTCTTTCTTATCCCTTTCATATCTGTCTCCGGTTGTCTTCTCCTTGTGTTTTATGGTGTCTATCTACTTCTCTAATCCAGGGGGTAGAAGAACAAGGACTGCATTGTGATGCTACCTGCAGGTTTCCTCAATGTGAATCCTATCCAACACTAGCGTCTTCTCCCCATCTCTTGTTCCGCTGGCACTTGTCATTAGCTCCACATGAGTGATCATGTCATACCACTTCAATCATACTAT